>CM059340.1:6659329-6772932 GCA_030340685.1 Protosalanx chinensis
CACACTCTCTTTCACACAGGCACACACACACACACACAGAAACATGATTCACTGAGACACACACATACACAGATACAAAAAACCACACTCACCCTCTCGCACACACGCAGACAAAACACATACTCATGTCTTAAATGCACACACACACACGTGCGCACATAGATATTTTTGGCCTACTTCCTGCTACAATCCGGTGGACTGGCTAGCTTCTAAAGAAGCTCACACACACACATACACGCAGATCTACAACACGCACACACACAGCTGATTGTCAAGGTGATGAGGCTGGAGAGAGCGTCCTCAGCTGTATTCCAGGTAGCAGCATGTTGGGTTCAGTCTGCTGGAATCAGGACCTCCTCATGTATTCGTGAGGGATTCGAACCCACAACATACCTTAGCAGTCTGTGGTACGTCAGTGACTTATTTTAACTGTGCTGTGAATGGCTCTGTGTCGTGTTGTGTGTGTGTGCGTGTGTGTTCGTGTGCTGTGTGGTCCTCCGTCAGAGCCCCTGTTTCGAGTACGAGCAATGGCCGGGACTCGGGCAGGGGCTGACCTTCCCGCTTCGGGGACATCCTGCATGCGGGTGAACGCCTCGACGAGGAGTGGTGGCAGGCCAGGCTGGTGACCCCACACGGAGAGGCCGAGGAGGTCGTGGTCATCCCTCAGCAAGAAAAGGTCAGAGTTCAGGGGTCAATGGAGAGGGCCTGTGAGAGGGAGTGGGGGCGAGAGGGGGGCGGGGAGGTTAAGAAGACGGAGCGTCCCCTTGTTAGTGTGCTGGTGTGACAGGAGGATGGAGAACATCCTGTTCAAGCTGCTGTGAAATTTCAGTTCCAGTTTGTTTTTTATTTATTGCTTTCCTCTCTCGATCTATCTCTCTCAATGTGGTTTATCTCTCCCTGTATTTATCTGATGTGACAACTGTTTTCTCTCTCTCTCTCTCTCTCTGTCGCTCTCTCTCTCGTCTCCGTCTGTCACTCTTATGTCCCTCACTCTTCCTCCAAGTCGTGTCTCACCTCTCTTCTCTCCCTCGCTCCCTCTCATCATCTCATATGCTAGAGAGGTGAGGTTGAACGAACAAGTGAGAAGCAACATCTCACTGCCTGCTCCCTCCCTCCCTCTCCCCTCCCCTTCTCTTCCACTCTCTTCCTCTCACCGTCTCTCTCTCGTTCTCTCCTGTTTCTCTCTCCATCCCCCCCCTTCCTTCCTCTCTCCCCTGCTGGACTCCCTCTCTCCTGCTGCTAGGCATGACGAGCAGCAACAGAGCAGAGAGGAGAGGTGTACAGCTTCCTCATTCACCACCTTAACTCTCTGTCCTTGATTGATCTTGCCTGGCACAGCCAAACGAACGTTCAGAGAACCCAGCCCCAGAGACAACAGAACCCCAGATAGCAGAACCCCAGAGAACAGAACCCCAGATAGCAGAACCCCAGAGAGAACAGAACCCCAGATAGCAGAACCCCAGAGAACAGCTTGCTATAGCAAGGCTCATTTCAAGGCATGATGATGTTTAATATTTGATCTAGGTTGAGAGCTCCTGGGATCCCTTCCCATACCCCGCTACCTCCTCTCTCCTCTGGTCTGGTCTCTCTCTCCTCTCCTCCTCTGCTCTGGTCTTCTCCCTCCTCCTCTCTTCTTTAATCTATCATCTCTCCTCTGGTTCTCTCTCTCCTATGCTTGCCTCCTCCTCCCCTTTTCTCACAGCCTGTCTACTTCCACTCATGCAGGGCAGAGAAGAAAGAGAGATCTCGGCTGAAGACGACCAGAGCCAGCCCCACGGTCTGACGAGAGACTGGTGAGTGAGCCCACTGTATCCCTCTATCCATCCCTCCAATCCCTCCATCCTGCCCTCCATCCATCCCTCCCTCCATCCCTCCATCCCTCCACACCTCCATCCTCACTGTCCTGGAACACCTTTCACAAAATACACATGAAGCCGCACTCCAGCAGTCTCACAGCAGTGATACCTGCCAGCTCAAAGTGAATCTGCCTGGCATGTTAAGTTGGAATGAATCGGTGTTTCCTCTGAGGTGAGCGCTTGTGACTCACATGTGACGACTCGTCTCTCTTGATGTCATGAGCCGCTGCTGAATGAGTCACGAGTCAGGCGCCACAAGACCTGCTAATGGATTCCTTATTTATAGAGACGCACGCAACAAACACACACACACGCAGTCATTCACACATCATGTGTGTGTCCCAGTAACGAGTGTGTCTCTTGTCTCTGGTGTGCTTTCCCCCCGTGGTGCCTCCCTCGCAGGACTCGGATGATAAAGGTACGTCACTCTTCATAGATCCACCCCCTGTCCGCCCTGTCAAAGAGACCCCCCCCCTTTTTGACCGAACACAACCCCAGCCCAACACAAGCTGAACACACCCCAGCCCAACACAGCTGAACACACCCCAGCCCAACACAGCTGAACACACCCCAGCCCAACACAGCTGAACACACCCCAGCCCAACACGGCTCCACCTGAACACAGCTCAGTGGTGTGCGCTTTAGGAGGTCATTTTGTTGGAGTGGACAGCAAGAACAGCAGGACCCTCACCCCCTCACCCTCCAGTCACCCTCCTGTCTACATCACCACAGCCCAGCTCAGCCAATCACAGGGCTGCTGTTTGGACAGGAGGGCAGGCAGCATTGTTAAGCCTGTCAGTGTGTGTGTGTGTGTCGTGTGTGAGGGAGGGGGGGAAGGTGATGGGGAAGTGTGCAGCCCCAGTGATAACATTCATCCCCCAGAATGACGTTCATCACTGAGCAAAATGTTGAAAGAGCTATCAGATAGGCAGTGAGACTGTGGTCTGTAAACCTGTGTGTGTGTGTGTGTGTGTGTGTGTGTGAGTGAGTGTGTGTGTGTGTGTGTGTGTGTGAGGTGAGGTGTGTGTGTGTGTGTGAGTGTTGTGTGAGGTGAGTGTGTGTGTGTGAGTGTGTGTGAGTGAGTGTGTGTGTGTGTGTGTGAGTGTGTGTGTGTGTGTGAGTGTGTGTGTGTGAGTGTGTGTGTGTGTGAGTGTGTGTGTGTGAGTGTGTGTGTGTGTGAGTGTGGTGTGTGTGTGAAGAGAGAGAGAGGGAGAGACCAGTGTTGCATCCACACACCAGGACGTTGGTCACACTGCCCCTGCTGGCAGGTGGCTGGCAGCTCCCTGTCTTCCTTAAGGCTTGTTCCATACAGGCCTCTTCCATGTGTGTGTAGTTCCTCAGTGTGTGTTCGTTGTAGTTCCACAGTGTGTGTTTCTGTAGTTCCTCAGTGTGTGTTTGTGTAGTTCCTCAGTGTGTGTTTGTGTAGTTCCTCAGTGTGTTTGTGTAGTTCCACAGTGTGTATTTTGCGTTGTGTGTTTTGTTGTGTTGATCCTCCTCTGTTGTCACTTCCAGAGCATGTTACCTCTAATGCCAGCGATAGTGAGAGTAGCAGCCGTAAGTTCCCCTCTCCCTCCCCCTCCCCTCCCCCTCTCCCTCCCTCTCCCCCCTCTCTGTCTGTGTGATACTGTGTAAAGCATGGCTGCATAGTGTACAGAAATCCTGTGAATTACAGAGCTGGAGTGTGCACTCGCTTTCATCTGCACAGCTATTGGTTATACCACTCTCTCTCTCTCTCTCTCTCTCTCTCTCTCTCTCCCTCTCTCTCTCTCCCTCTCTTTCTCCCTCGGGTGGCGCTGGATAAAGTGCAAGTGTCTGCTCTCCTTACTGCTTCTCTCTCTTCCTCTCTCTCTTTTTTTTGTCTTTCTCTGTTTTTCTCTTTTCAACCTTTTATCCCTGCCCTCCTGCTCTCTCTCACTCTCTCTGTCTCTCTCTCTCTCACTCTCTCTCTCTCCCCTCTCTCTTTCTCTCTCCCCCTCTTTCTCTCTCTCTCTTCTCTCTCTCTCTCTTTCTCTCTCTCTCTCTTTCTCTCTCTCTCTCTCCACTCTCTCTCTCCCCTCTCTCTCTCTCTCTCTTTCTCTCTCTCTCTCTCACTCTCTCTCTCCCCTCTCTCTCCCTCTCTCTCTCTCTCTCTCTCTCTCTCTCTCTCTCTCTCTCTCTCTCTCTCCCTCTCTCTCTCTCTCTCTCTCTCTCTCTCTCTCTCTCTCTCTCTCTCTCTCCCTCTCTCTCTCTCTCTCTCTCTCTCTCTCTCTCTCTCTCTCTCCCTCTCTCTCTCTCCCTCTCTCTCTCTCTCTCTCTCTCTCTCTCTCTCTCTCTCTCTCTCCTCTCATATAAACAGCTGTTTCAGGAGCCACAGCCAGCTGAGCTCCACTCTTTCACCCTGTCATGACAACTGGCTGGCCAAAGCAGAATCTCAACACACACACACACACACACACTGTATGCAGCATGCTGAGTACTTGCTCTAGCGCACTCCTCTCCCCTGTCCAAACACCCTGTTCCCTCTTTGTCCCAACAGGAGACCAGGAGGAGAGTGCCCTCACCTACCAGCCAGTCATGCAGCAGGAAGGTAAGCCACTTCTGACAGGACTCACCCTGTTTTATAAATATAATGAGGAGCTTTAATCAACATTAACTTATCACTGGATGTTGAATGTTCTTGGTTCTTTACTGAGAGAGTATCGCCCTCTGGTGTCTATCAGGTGTAACAGCAGATTCTCTCCCTGTTCTCTCCCCAGTCAACTACACACGCCCTGTCATCATTCTCGGGACCAATGAAAGACCGGATCAACGACGACCTAATCTCGAGTTTCCTGAAAAGTTTGGTTCCTGTGTTCCCGTGAGTAGCCCCCCCTCTGCCCTCTGGTTTCCTGTTCCCAGAGAGAACACAGAACCCGTGTTCCATCCCACCCAGCAAGCGGTTCCTCAGCTGTATCAGGTCCTCTAGGCAGCTCATGTGTGTGTGTGTGTGTTCAGACACGACGCGTCCTAAGCGGGACTACGAGGTGGACGGCAGGGACTACCACTTCATGGCATCCAGGGAACTGATGGAGCAGGAGATTCAGGAGCACAAGTTCATCGAGGCGGGCCAATACAACAACCACCTGTATGGAACCAGCCGTCCTGTCTGTCAAAGAGGTGGCCGACAAGGTGAGGAGGGACGGAGATGCACTGATAGCAAGGCTCTCTGGGCTACAATGTCTATAATACCTTCTTTATTTCTCCCTCCCTCCCCTCCCCCTCTCCCTCCCTCCCTCCCTCCTTCCCACTCTCCCTCTCTCTTTCTCTCTCTCCCTCCCTCTCTCCCGCTCTTTCCTTCTCCCTCCCTCCTCCCTCTCTTTCTCTCTCCCTCCCTCCCTCCCTCCCTCCCTCTCCCTCCCCAGGGTAAACACTGTATCCTGGATGTATCAGGTAACGCCATCAGACGCCTCCAGCTGGCCCAGCTCCACCCCATAGCCATCTTCATCAAACCCCGGTCCGTAGAAAACATCATGTAAGTTTCCTCCGACGAAACCTCTGCTTGGTCAGGTTAGCGTGTGGATCTTTGAAAAGGCCCAGTGGGGTTCTGGAATTTGAGGTTCAGAATATATAGAATTGAAAGGTGGTATTTTACAGGCCATATTTTCTGCACAAGCAAGTGTTTTAGACGTTTTTCTCTCCCATTCTGTCCCCTCCCCCCTCCTGTCTCCCTCCCCGTCTCTCTCCTGGTCTCTCTGTGTGTGTAGGGAGATGAATAAGAGACTATCTGAAGAGCAGGGCAAGAAGACGTTTGACCGCTCCTTGAAGCTGGAGCACGAGTTCACTGAGCACTTCACTGGTGAGTCACACACCACGCTCCACACACACACACACACATCCTGTACACATCTTAACATAATCTACTGTAAAGCTGGATTTAACTCCCTCCATCCTCTCCTCCCCTCCTTTCTCCTCTCCTCCCTACTTCCCTCCCTCTTCCCCCTCCCCCCTCTTCTCTCCTCCCCATTCCTCCTCCTCTCCTCCCTACTCCTGCCCTCCCTCTTCCTCCTACATCCTCCTCTCCTCCCTACTCCCTCCCCTTCCTCTTCCTCCTCCCTCCCCTCCTCCCTCCTCTCCTCCCCTCCTCAGCTGTGGTGGATGGGGCGTCTCTGGAGGAGGTATATGAGATGGTGAAGCAGATAATCGAGGAGCAGTCGGGGCCCTTCATCTGGGTCCCCTCTAAGGACCGGCTGTGAAAGGGCCCCAAACCCAGACTCTTTACTTTCTATTCTACCTTCTCTGGCTTCACTTGTTTTTCTATTACAAACCTGGCTCGGTGTGGTCACTGGCCCTCTCCCCCCGCCCCACACACACACACACACCTCACACACACACACACACACCCCACACACACACACTCTCCGGCACACTGCATGTCTTACCTCGTAGTAGACATAGCAGTGTTTACCACAACGATCGCTTGACAAGAGCTCCTAACTCTGAGGTTGTCATATAAACATGTGTGCACACACACACACGTACCCTACACACACACACAGTAATCATGGTGATGTGACTGGTGTTTTCTACGAGCTCTGGATCAGATATCTGTCACCGCTCAGGGGGAGGGGCTACGTGTCTGACCATCTGATTGGGGAGATGAATATGGTACACTTCCTTAATGTTTAAGGAAAATGATTTAGGATTAATATATATGCTGTATGATTATGTTTTTTTCTTTTTTTTTCTTTGTTGTTGTGTTTTTTCATATTAATGAAAGTAATTGCATTCATGTATGGGTTTGTAAAGAAACAGTTATACAAAGAGGCTAACTTTTGCACGTTCTAGCTTTAAAGAGCATGTTTTTGGGCTGTATGATTTTGTTCCATCCTGCTTTGGTTGGCTGGTGGCCCCTGTTACTGTCCTTCCAGCCTGTGTTCAGAAACACACCTAACATCCGTGTGTCTCTCCCGGTCAGTCCACACACACAAACGTACGTGTGTGTGTGTGTTGTGGCGTCCCACCGCCCCGAGGTTCCGTGAGTGTTGAGGTTCGGTTCTTCACTCCAGCACAATGGGCGATCCCCATCCCCCCCCCCCCCCCTCTCTCTCTCCGTCATCTTCACCAATCACAGCCTCTCCCCAGTCAGACTGAGGCCCCAGAGGCCTCAGGACCGCTGTGGATGGTCCCCCCCCCCTCCTGTAGGACCTGTCCTGGGTGTGCCCCTGGCTCCCTCCCTGGCTCTGTCCTCCCAGGGGCAGCCTCCCTGGAGGAGAGCCAGCTTCTGTTCCCAGTATCCAGGTGTTTGACCAGAGGTGAAG
Organism: Protosalanx chinensis; assembly: GCA_030340685.1. NCBI lineage: Eukaryota > Metazoa > Chordata > Actinopteri > Osmeriformes > Salangidae > Protosalanx > Protosalanx chinensis. The sequence goes on from CM059340.1 coordinate 6,666,462, forward strand.
CACTCGGTCAGGAATACGAGAGATTCTATCGTACGCTGAGATTCAAACGATTGTTCTCAGTCTACTGCCTATTTTGTTACTATGAAAGTCTATATGGAATTTAAAGCATCGGGGGAACTTATTTTATTTGCATCTTGGAAAGGATATTATAAATATTAATATATATATATATAAATATGACTATATTTTCCTTTACTTTCCATTTTTGATCACGTTGGTTGAAAAGGGAGGTTGGGCAGTTGGGGGGGGGGGGGGCTGGGCTGGGACTCAGTGGGCGGGGCCAAGGGTTATGAAACATGGAGCCATGACCTTTCACCCCTGCTAGCTGGGTTAGCTTGTGTTACTGATGCAGCAGTGTACGGCCACCACAGCTTGCTCTCCTCCACCTCCTCCCTCCCTCTCTCCCTCCATCCTTCATCGCTCTCTCTCCATCTCATGACGACTGTCAGCTCTCTGTGTCATGTGATGTGCATGGTTAAAGCAATAGGCGTTATTATAGGAAAAACCAAGAAAGGGTTGAGTGTTGGTGTGTTTGCCAAGGACATGTCATATCATCAAGCTTCCACGTAAGGCCAGACAGTGTGTGTGTGTGTGCAAGCGTGTGTGTTTGTACGTGTTGACCAGTCTGTTCATGGTTCGTGTTCGAGAAGTTCTGACCAAGAAGTGTTCTAAAGCACCCCTCATCTGGGGATGGGGGGGGTGGGTCCTCAGGGCGGGGCCTCTCTTCCTGCCAGGACCCCCCCCCCCCCCCCCCCCCACCTCCCACCACCCAACAACACACAGAAACGATTGTTTGTTTTCTATCTTGACTGCTTCCTTCCTCTGAAACACCTCAACTTCCTGTATGAACATGTATATAACACATCCTGTCTCCTTCCACATGTCTGTCCCTATGAAGAGAACTGCCAATAAACTGTTTTATCAGAAGTCTTTATGGTAGGGGACTCCTCCTTAGCAAGAGGGACGTAACCTTCCTGTAACCGTCCGGAGGTAGTGTTGAATTCACACACACGCACACACACACACACCAACATGCTCTGGTTATCCAAGTTCCTAAGTACAATACAATTGACAGATACAAGAAAGATTAAATATGTACACATTTATGATCCGGGTAATGAACTCCCATGACCACCTGGTAGAAGGTGTTGAAGGACATTAAGCACACAAAAAACTACAATGCGGATCCTGGGATTATGCAATATGTGTAAGAGATTTAAAACGTGAGTCTTTCAAATGACCCTTTATATTTGATCTGGGTATGAAAGAGTAAAGCCCACCCCTCCAGGAGCGGCTGATAGTGGAAAAGCACCAGCAGAGGGTGGGTTCACTTTCTCCAGTCAATGCCTTCAGTGTCTGGGTCTGGGCTGTGGGCCAGGTGCTTGATAGGGACGTGTCATTCCAGGTAGACTGTGGGATCACGGAGGAAAAACATCAGCCAGGCGACCAGGAAACCCAGCGTGGATTTGATCATTAATAAATAATCAGAGAAGTTGGACTTTGAAGCTTTAGTCAGAGGTCAGCCAGGTATAAATAGGAGCATTGGGCGCTTAGGAAGGCATTTACGCACCAGGGTCATATCGCTATGGACACATGGATTCTGCTCGGTTATTTTTTAATGATTCTGCAGACTGGTAAGAACTTTTTACATTAATGAATAGATAACAGTAACGGTCTTTGATGAAATAACTTCTATTAAATAATAAATGAATTGCTGTAGGATAGAGTCAACCATTTGGCACATAATAATGGTAACTAGGAGGAAATGTTTAGATATAGAAGATGAGAGAAACCCTTAGGAATAAAGTTAAGTGTAGGTTCTTTAGGGAGCCCTTTTCATGTAATGAAAGTCTGATGGACAGTTTTTAAAGGATTTTTATGAATTAAATACTGTATTACGGGGGTGGTGGAGGTCCAAGTGTAGGGGTATAGTGGAGACAGTTGGCTACATTTACCTTGTGGAAGTCAGACAATGAATTCAATCGCTTCAATTGCGGGTTGTTCCTGTCCAGCTTCTGGCCAGACCAGTATCAGATGGTGCACCATCTCTGCAGAGGAGACCAAGAAATGTAACGCCATGTCCCAGGCCTTCACCAGCGCTTCAATCCGGCCTGAGGTCAAATGCGTCAGTGCGGCAACAGTGGAAGAATGTGGCAGGAAAATCACGGTGAGTGGAGGACAGAGAGTATTCAATACCCTGAGTTAGGACTACTGTTACTTGATCAGTTTACAAATGACAAGAAATTTTGTAATAGCGTTTGTTATAGCGTATATACAGGCTAAGCTGAACACTCCCTTGTTACACAGGCAAATGAAGTGGACGCCTTCTCCATGAACTCTAAGGACATCTATGCTCTGGGGAAGACGGTTTCCTTCAAGATGGCCGCAGGGGAGTCAGACTCTGCCGGTATGGAGCCCCTGTCAGCCTTATCTATCGGCTCAGTTCCCTCTTAATGGAAGTCCTGAAGGAACCTTGAACCCACACACAGAACACTGACACAGTTCAGCAAGTCCTCAGGAATTGTGTCACATCCAGGTTTACAGTTTACAACTCACTTGAACTCGAGATAAAGAGGTGATATGGCTTTTTATGGATTGTCAGATGATAACCATTTAGACTCCTGTGAGCTAGTCCCCTAAACCCAGGCCCTTCATCAAAGGGTTCAAACCGGCTCTTTCTGATCTGTGCCAAGTCACACTATCCCAGGTTGACCTCTCTGCTCTGATATCAGCTGTGACCTTGACCTCCACAGGAGAGGGCACGGTGTACTATGCTGTTGCCGTGGTGAAGAAGGCGAACCCCAGCATCACCATCAACTCTCTGAGGGGCCGTAAGACGTGTCACACAGGCAAGGGCCGCACGGCTGGCTGGAACATGCCCCTGGGCTACCTGATAGACCAGGGCAAGATGTCTGTCATGGGCTGCAACATCCCTCAAGGTACACATCTCTCTCTCACACACACTCAAACACACACAAGCAGACTCACACACACTCAAACACACACTCAAACACACACAAGCAGACTCACACACACACACTCAAACACACACAAGCAGACTCACACACAGGTACACACACACACACAGGTACACACACACACACACACACACACACAGGTACACACAAGCAGACTCACACACATACTGTTGTCTAAATGAAGTGTGTGTGACTGCTCTGTGTGTGTGTGTGTGTTACCAGGGGTGGCCGACTTCTTCAATGCCAGCTGTATCCCAGGGGCGCAGGGCGACCCCCCCTCCCTGTGTAAGCTGTGTGTGGGGAACGGAGAGGGCCAGCATGTGTGTGACATGACCACGGAAGAGAAGTACTTCGCTTACAGCGGTGCCTTCAGGTAACACACACACAGACACACACAGATAAACACGTGTCACACACGCACACGGATACATTCATACTACATGCACACACAACATACTGTAGACAATTACTGTAGGATTTGTTTCCAATGGACTTTCTGTCCTATCGCTCACTTTTTTACTGCTTGTTCTTCCTCTCGTTCTCTCCCTCTCTCCCTCTCTTGTTCTCTCCCCCTCTCTCTCTCTCTCTCTGTCTCTCTTTCTTTCTCTCTCTCTCTCTGTCTCTCTTGTTCTCTCCCCCTCTCTCTCTCTCTCTGTCTCTCTTTCTTTCTCTCTCTCTCTCTGTCTCTCTTTCTTTCTCTCTCTCTCTCTATCTCACTCTTTCTCTCTCACTCTCTCTCTCATATAGGTGCCTGGTTGAGGATGCAGGAGAGGTGGCCTTTATCAAACACCTAACTGTGGCAGAAAACACTGACGGTATGCTGGTCTTTCTTTGCAACAGTCAGACGGACAGGCAGGGAGAGAAACAGACAGACAGCCAGTGAGCCGGAGAAACTGAAGAAAAGGAAACAGACAGACAGACAGGCAGACAGACAGACAGATGGTATGACCCAGAAGGACAGACAGGTCCCCTTCATGACCGCTGCTCTGTCTCAGGTAACGGAGACCCCTGGGCTCAGGACCTAAAGTCCTCCGACTACCAGCTGCTGTGCCGTGACGGCAAGCGGGCGCCGGTCTCTGAGTACCGGCGCTGTCACCTGGTCAGGGTACCGGCCCGTGGCATTGTGGTCCGGAACGCCATCAGCAGCTCCCTGGTCTACGAGATGCTGAAAGATGGACTGGTGAGTAGGCTCCCTGTCTCTCTGATTGGCTGTGGGTTATCAGATGAGTCTTGGTTCCAGACTGTGGGGTTGAGGGGTGGTTGCCTGGAATGGGCCGTCCTAACTTGGAAGCCTGTGTTGGGGTTCTCTGTCCACTTGCAGCAGAAATCTGGCTTCCCCATGTTCTCCTTTAGTGGAGGGACCAACCTGCTCTTCAGTGATTCGTCCACGCAGTTCCTGGAGGCTCGTTCAGAGGATCCGAAGGTGTGGATGGGAGACGTCTACTTCAACGCCCTGAAAGCCATGGACTGTAATCAAAATGGTGAGCCATCCTTTTCTCCTCCTCCCCCACTTCTCTCTTCCTCCTCTCTTTCGATTCGCTAACCTTCCTCCTCATCCTTTCACGTCATCCTCTGTGTGTTTGTGGTTTTGGAAAACGTGTGTGTGTGTGTTCCCAGAGGTCCCTGACAGGCTGCGCTGGTGTGTGTTGTCGAGCGGGGAGCAGCAAAAATGTGCAGACATGGCTGTGGCCTTTAACAGCAAGTCCTTGACTCCTACCATCCAGTGTTTGTATGGCTCCTCGGTAGAAGACTGCATGATGAAGATCCAGGTAGGATGTCATCACATCTAAATACTCTCCGGACAGCTTTTAAACATTTATATTTACAGCAAGTACAGGGACATTCCTCCTGAGGCAAGTAGGGTGAAGTGTTTTGCCCAAGAACACAATGTCATGTTGGCACTGAAATGATTCGAACAGGGAACCCTCTGATTACTAGCCCAACTCCGTTACTGATCAGCCCTGACTAAACAGCAAACTGTGTGTGCGTGTGTGTGTGTGTGTGTGTGTGTGTGTGTAGAACAAAGAAGCAGATGCCATCACACTGGATGGAGGCTACATCTACACAGCAGGGAAGAATTATGGTCTGGTTCCTGCCACTGGAGAGAGCTACACAGGTAAGAGCTGCTGGACACCCAGTGTTACCCAGAATCCTTCAACACTTTCTCTGCTTCCTTCTTCATCAGTGTACTGTTTCTCTCCTCATCTCTCTCTCTCTTTGCTCTGCTCTCTCTCTCTGTCTCCCTCTAGGGGACTATGATGGTAGTATCTACTACGCGGTGGCAGTGGTAAAGAAGTCGAACCGGGATATCCGCACTCTGGGGGACCTGAGGGGGCGGAGCTCCTGCCACACAGGCTACGGCCGCACCGCCGGCTGGAACGTTCCCATGGCGACACTAATAGACAGGGGTATCATCAGGCCAGAGCAGTGCAAGATACCTCAAGGTACTGTGAGTGTGTGTGTGTGTGTGTGTGTGTGAGAGAGACAGGGGTGTGTGTGTGAGAGACAGGGGTGTGTGTGTGTGGGGGGGGGGGGAGATCTCCATCGCTTGTCTGACTGTCTCCTCATTTTACCCATGATTCTTAGCGGCGGGAGAGTTCTTCAAGAGCAGCTGCGTCCCTGGGGCCAACCAGCCCGGTTTCCCTAGCAACCTGTGTGACCTCTGTGTAGGGGACAGCAGCGGACAGAACAAATGTGACAAGGACAAGGACCTGTTTGATGGATACGTGGGAGCCTTCAGGTAATGTCCCACAATGCCCTGCTCTCACTCCCATCACTGTGGCCAGCTGAGCAGCTGTATTGATGAACTCTTCTATGTCCTGCTGGTGGTACTTAGAGTGTGTGAATGATCAGAGTTTCCCATCCTGTCCAGGTGTCTGGTCTCAGGAGCAGGGGATGTAGCCTTCATCAAACACTCCACAGTCTTCCAAAACACTGACGGTACACACTGTGTGTGTGTGTGTGTGTGCTAGTGGGTTATGGTGTGAGTAACTGAACACCATGTGTTGTATGAGTGAACAGTGTCTGTGTACGCACTAAGAAAACATGGACAGTTTTCAGCAGATGCTCTCCAGGTTCCTCCTGATCAAAACGTGTTCCTTGCAGGTAACTCTGGAGAGTCGTGGGCAGTGGACCTCCTGTCCTCCCAGTTCCAGCTGCTCTGTCCTCATGGCTCTAGGGTGGACGTGACTCAGTACCAGCACTGCAACCTGGCGCGCGTCCCCTCCCACGCCGTCATGGTACGACCCGACACCAACATCCATGCTGTCTTTGGCCTGCTGGACAGAGCCCAGGTAGGACTGTCCCATCCTGCCCACAGCCAGAGGGGGGAGACGACGACTTTACATTCATCAAGTCAGACATTTGACATTGTGTTTCTGTATTGACTACCTGCCCCTCGCTCTCCTTCTCTCAGGGCTACTTTAAAGATGACGCAGGCTCAGGTTTCCGGATGTTTGACTCGACCGCCTACGAAGGAAGCGACCTGATCTTTAAAGACTCCACCGTGTCCCTAATCGGTGTGGCGGACAGGAAGACCTACGAGGACTGGCTGGGACAGGAGTATATGAACTCTCTGACCGACATGGAGTGTAACTCCTCCAGTATAGGTATGACGCACACACACACACAGTGACATATATCCACTGCTTTGATGTCCACTGTTTCGGATAGATTCAGGTCATTCGGTTCAGTGATTTTTTGACGTGTTTTTTTCCCCAGTGAGGTCCTCCGTCTCCCTGCTCCTGGTGGCTCTGCTCAGCTCTGCGCTGTCCTTCCGCTGGATCTAGACCCATCTGGTCCCTGGCCTCCCTCCCCTGCTCCTGACCCCAGATCACCCCGCCTTCAGCTTCAACCAGTGCCCCAGCCCCTCCTCACCCCTGCCCCAGCCCCTCCTCACCCCTGCCCCAGCCCCTCCTCACCCCTGCCCCAGCCCCTCCTCACTCCTGCCCCAGCCCCTCCTCACCCCTGCCCCAGCCCCTCCTCACCCCTGCCCCAGCCCCTCCTCACCCCTGCCCCAGCCCCTCCTCACTCCTGCCCCAGCCCCTCCTCACTCCTGCCCCAGCCCCTCCTCACTCCTGCCCCAGCCCCTCCTCACCCGTGCCCCAGCCCCTCCTCACCCCTGCCCCAGCCCCTCCTCACTCCTGCCCCAGCCCCTCCTCACTCCTGCCCCAGCCCCTCCTCACTCCTGCCCCAGCCCCTCCTCACCCGTGCCCCAGCCCTCCCTACCTGCCCACTGCCCTCCAGTCACATCTCTGTTCATTACCTACCACTCTTCAACTGCACGTCAATCTCTGTCAATGTCTTTGAACCTGTCCTCTGGTCTTTTACATTGATTACTGGCTACTCTACTAAATGCACTCGGGTGTAAATGATTAAGGGGAGGGGTGGACAACATGTTGAAGCTACTTTTTGACTTTTGGTGACGACCTCTGACCCTTGAAGGGTGGAGGGGGTCAACCCATTCAGTGAGAAAAACGACTAGTCCATGGCATTACTGAGGGTGACTGCCATATCAGTGAATATGCTTTTGCCTGTTACATACTTTACTACACAGTGTTTTCTTAATCTCTCTGTGGAGTCACTTTCTGATGTTTAACACTGACTACTGTACTACTGTAGCAGGCACGCGCCATATCTGGGAATATGCCGTGCCCCGCACATGCTATGAGCTAATGCCATATCAGTGAATATGCACTAGTGTTGCACTGGGACCACATGGTCTGGGTTTGTGTCATGCAGGATTTTGTCAACAGGTGGATTTCTTCATTTGTTCTCCCCAAGTAGCACTAATGAAATCAAAGGAAACCTTTGCACTTACGATTTGTAGTTGTTTCTCAGCTAAGGAATCAGATTAGCGCTAATTACAGGCACAGCTCTTATGATTGATTTGGGTCCAGCCTGTAGCATAAAGACATGCGGTCATGGTGGTCTGCTGTTCCAGTTCCTGTCTCTGTTGGGGAGAACCTAGAATGACGAAAAACATTTGTCTGCATTCTAGGGAATGCGAGAACATATCTTGGGGTCAAAGTGGAACATTTTCTTGAATGGACAAACTATATGCTTGAAATGATCTCAAATGACCCATGACCCCACTTAGCATAAGAATGTCTCCCCCATTTCTGACCACCTACTTCCACCACACACAGTCCTCATGTTAAGATGCTCTAATATGAATCCATTTTTCTGTCCTGATCATGTCTGCTTCCTTTACTGTGTATTTTAATGAGATATATTTATTAATATGATGCTCAGGTACCATATCAGTGTATATGTACTGACTCATTTCTGTCAGAATTTCTGCTTGTCTTAAAAGTCGCAGCAATATCTTGATGAAATGATAAATATGTAACTAATATTTAGTTGCCAGGCCAGTGTGTCTGCAGAAGTATAGCTACATATGGCTTCTTTAAAGTATTTTCTCTGCTATTCTTATTCAATATCAGCATATGAAAAAGCCTGTGTGTGGTCTGTTTCTTTATTCATCTTCTATAGTTGGAATAGTGTCTCTGTGCAGAAAGCACTACTTTCCCATTCCCATCTCCTTTAGTAGAGTGAGGTTAGGATTCATCTGAGATTATTGCAATAATAAATAATTTAATTTTAGTACAGTTTGAGTACAATTCACACATAACACATATGCTACAATTAAATTATTCCAACGTTGAGATGAAAGACTCAGCTGTTTGGCAAATAGTTCAAAACATCACATAACTCTAATCAACCCAGTCACTAACTGGTTAAGAGCTGGATTACTGCCATCAAGGAGCAGCATGTGTGCAACAGGTGCCAGGTTGATGAGCAGCTCATTTTAAACCCATTCTCGACAGTCTGTTACTACGGTGGGGGTGACTCTTCAATATAGGCTCAGTAAGTCTATGGTTTAGTGGACGTTGTAGTTGTTTTTTCCAACTTCATTTCTTTATTTGTCTCGATGCGTCTCTGAAACCTTCACGAATTTCCTTGAGAAATGTCTCCCGCACCCTCTTCAATCTGGACCCGATGTCCCCCATGTCTCTGGGGATCCTCCAGCCGGCTTCTTCTCGTCCCTGGCGGAGGAGAGGATCTGACTTGAGGATCTTGGCAGAAGCGTCTTTCCCCCAGATCTGGGCCTTGGTAATAGCAAAGGCGGTGATCTGAGCAGCGCGTCTAATGGGACGAGAATCAGCCAGTCTCTCTATGACCCGAGGATTGTTCAGCAACGTGAATAACAGACGAATGATGCCCATCTTTGTACAACAAAGGTCCTTGACCTCCGACACTTCGCCCCTGTAACTACAAACATGTCAGTGTTATTTCATCATGTCAACTGTACACATGGCAAGAATTCAAGCAAATCTTCCCTGCTGCTGCTATTATTAACTATGTCTTGACTCTGTGATAAAAACATACTGCTACCATTAAAGTGCTGACAAGTAGTGCTATTAGATCCCGGATTTTTATGTGAATGTATTTCTCGGCCATGATAGAAGGAGCAGTTTACCTTTGAATGGTTCACTGGGGTGACCCGGTTATGACATTACAGAACCTAATATGAGTTGAGGTTTGTAGTCGGTCTCATATTTTGACCGGACCTGCACCACGAAGCCGTTTCCGCTTCCTGTAAACGCAAATTAGACGTTTTCCTCATGTTGCCTTCAGAATAAGAGTTTGGTCTGAATTGTGCCATAATATATGACATTAGTGGCAGAAATAGCTCAATTTTTATATCAAAATTATGGTTTATTGTTTGATTTGTCTTATCTAAATTTAGTTTTGGCATGATTGTCCAAATTATTTTGTGTAAAAATGTAAATGTTGTATTTTGTAAAATCTTTATTCTGAAACTATTTCACGAATTAAACCGGAAGTTGCTTTCTTTAAGGATCCGCTTGTCCGCGAGAGCAGGCTCGTGCTAGCTGCTGTTCAGACGAAGCTTCAGTAAAGTTAAAGTATCAAAATGTCCATTAAGTTAAATGCTCTTCATAGTGACTCCTATGTCGACATAAGCCAATACAGAGACCAGCATTTCAAGGTAAATCAAATAAGCAACTTATAAACTGTATTAGTGACGAACTTAATGTCTGGCTAAGAGCAAAGACCGTTACTCTGACATAAACACACAGAAACAACATTAACACACAATAACACACATCAACGCTGGTTTGATCTATAGACGCTCAACATTTTGTGTGTTTTTGTCTAGTTTTCTTGGTTTAATCGTACCCAATAGCATTTCTGTAAACCTGGATCAAAAAACGACACCTCGTGAAAACATCTGACGAAGACTCCTCTGTGTGTGTGTGTGTGTGTGTGTGTTCAGGGGAACAGATATGAGCAGGAGAACCTGCTGAAGCAGAGCAACACGCTGTATGTGGGGAACCTGTCCTTCTACACCACAGAGGAGCAGGTGTACGAACTGTTCTCCAAGAGCGGAGACGTCAAGAGGATCATCATCGGCCTGGACAAGGTGAAGAAGACAGCCTGTGGGTTCTGCTTCGTAGAGTATCCTTCACTTTTACAAACATTTGGTTGGTTTCTTGACGATAAGACGATCAGGTTAAGCAGTACTTTGAGTCCACTCTAGGTGAAAACTAGATTACATTTACATATTTTCATTTAGCAGACGCTTTTATCCAAAGCGACTTACAAGAGAGAGCTTTACAAAGAGCATCAGTCATTGAGCATAGCAACGTGATAGACCCCGAACACAGTGTTTTTTTTGTGAATCCTACATCATGAGAACCAATCGATTGTTTGCTTGCTATTATTAATCTAGACAGATATGGCCTCAAACACACCAAACACAGGTGTCATAGAAAGAGTGTTGTCCAGTGTCTCTGGCTCCAGTCTGTTGTCCCCAGGCCTTAACCCTGACTCAGGTACTACACCCGGGCTGATTCTGAACACGCCATGAGGTTTATTAACGGGACCCGCCTGGACGACAGGATCATCAGGACTGACTGGGACGCCGGCTTCAAAGAAGGCAGGCAGTACGGCCGCGGCAAATCAGGGGGTCAAGTAAGTCCAGGGATTCTGGGTAAAAAATGGAGGAGGGTGTGTGTGGTGATTGGCTGGGACACAAACTTAGAGGGGCAACAATTTTTGGAGTGAAATTGATTGTATTGATGTTTTTTCTCGTTACCCCTGTTGATATTTTATTAAAAAAATATATTTTCTATAGACTGCATTCGGATCTATCATGAGGAGACAGTGCTCACAGTTTTTATGTGAACGATGCCACCCCTTCATAGACCCGGGACAGTGTCCTGGACATAGACTGGGCCTTATTCTCAGATAAACACTGAACACCCATCCTCAATCAGAATTACAATAAGCTTTATCCACCATGTAAGTCCACACAAACAAGGACTTTAATGTGGCAGGAATCTTAATTGAATTGTTCTAAAAGCATACCACACAATGTGAGATATACAATCAAAGAGAAATACATTGATGTTCTGTTGTTATATAAAGATTTGGCGTAATCCGTGTTCAGGTCCAACTGCCCCTCTCTCATTTCTGTCCCAACATTCTTGCTGTGTGGCAGAAACATCAAGTGAGTGTCTTTCTCTCCTCAGGTCAGAGACGAATACAGACAAGACTATGACCCCGCCAGGGGCGGCTATGGGAAAGTAGTGTCTCGATAACGAGTGGCTATGCTCTCGCCCTGTTCCTGTGTCCTTCTATGTTCTGTGCTGTGTGTGTGTGTGTGTGTGCGCGCGTGTGTGTGTGTGCGCCTCTTTCAGGTAAGGGATGAATATAGACAAGATTATGACCCCGCCAGAGGAGGATATGGGAAGTTAGTTCTGCAGAGAGGCCCTGAGGGACGCCAGAGTTTTTGACGGCACAGTTTTCAGTTGAAGCGGAGATGTGGGGTAGATCTGAGGTTTAAACTTGTTCATCAAAGGGGAGGGGGGGGGGGGATACACCTATCGCCACTTTCCCTTGGGCTGGGAATATAATTGGTTCGTTTTTTAAATCGTATTTTATTTTGTGACTTGTGTTCTGAGGAGATTTTAAGTTTAAACTTTAGTCTGTAGTTTTCTGATCATCTGCTTCTCCCGATTTAGTCAAACTGTGCATGAATTAGTTTTTCTAATAAATGTCTTTTTATTTGTGGTACTTATAGGTGTTAAATGTCCTTTTCTTCAGTATAAGGTCAGAGAATGAAACAGACACTGTCAGGGAGCGTTATTGTTATGCTTCAATTAACTTTACAAACACTGTATAAGGACCTGGGGTCTCAGTTATAAAACTGCGTAGGATTCTTGCTAAAAATGGCGTACGCACCGAAAAATTTACCTTCATGAAACAGTGCGTACGCACACCTCTAAGCAAAGTTCCCTTTATAAGTCACAGATTACCCACAAGTACAGCCTGAACACGCTCAGTTTGAACCATAAATGGTCAACGCAAAGCAGCTCATGAATGAGAATCTAGTATCTCATGACCTTGGCATGTGGGTCTTCTTCACAATGAATAAAGGCAACAACAAAAAAGTGATAGCGCACACAGTGGCAGAACTTGAGAAAAAGTGGTAACAAGGACGTAGTGGAGCGATTGCACGGGAGCTTACCGACTGTATTTCCAGTTTTTGACATATGATATATGCACAGTATTAAATACATTTTGCCATACACTGTGTTCTGCAGTTATCTAAAGGCATATGGGATGTTATCCTGTATTACGTGCAGCATGCAAGGTCACAGAGATTGAACTTCATTCAACAACTTCATTATACGAATGCTTACCCATTGATCATTCTGAGAATACATGCTTAAGGTAAAGTGTGATGTTTTTAATGAAACACACTTGCAGCAGTGCATGAGATTCAAACCCCTGTGTATAAAGAACCGCCTCTGACTTTATACCACACATGCTTATCCACTAACCTACCATGGCCTTCTAACTACACACTTTTTCAATGTATCAGCAAACGTAGTTACACCCTGAGATACAATTTGCATTATCCTGGAATTGGCTCAGTGAGGAGAGAGGCTGCCTTGAAACGCCGAGGTTGAAGGTTTAAATCCTGGCCACTACTGAACCAGATTTTAAAGCACAGATTAGAAGAGGCACTTGAAAAACGCCGGAGGATTAGGTTTTGGTAGTGTGGAATTGGCTCAATGAGTAGAGAAGCTGCCTTGAAACACAGAGGTTGGAGGTTTGAATCCTGGCCACTTCTTAACCAAATTTTAAAGCACATATTAGAAGAGGCACTTGAAAAACGCCCGGAGATCTAGGTGGCGTCAGCCTGGAATTAGCTCAGTGAGTAGAGAGGCTGCCTTGAAACAGCAAGGTTGGAGGTTTGAATCCTGGCCACTTCTGAACCAAGTTTTAAAGCACACATTGGAAAAGGCACTTGAAAGACGCCTGGAGAACTAAGTTGAGTAAGCCTGGAACTAGCTCAGTGAATAGAGAGGCTACCTTGAAACAACAAGGTTAAAGGTTCAAATCTCAGCTATTTCCAAGTCAAATTTTAAAGCACACAATGGAAAAGGCACTTGAAAAACGCCCGGAGAAAAGGTCTTACTACCGAGACTCCGTGGCCTAGTGGTTTGGCCGGATGCGAACAATGAAAAGTCAAGTGGACTTGGCGACTGCAAACGGTGTTCGAATCCAAGGCATGGATGATCGTCTCATGGGGAGAGCCCGGGGTCAGGGGGGTGTTCCCCCCCCTGAAAAATGGACATGTAAAACAGTGGGGTTATAGATCTGACCAAGTAAATAACTTATACTAATTTATATACCCCAAAAAGTATAAGTTATCTTATAACTTGCTCCACAACTTCTGGAGTTGAAGGAGGGAAGTGCTGGGTGGTCAACAGGACACATTGGGGTACCCAATTCACAAGGGCAGTGGCCACTCTGCCTTGTGCAGGATTTGAACCTGGGTTGCCAAGGTCTCAAGCATGTGTAGATACCACTACACTATGAGACCTATCTACCACTCTGCTAGACAACCTATATACTGCTAAATTGACAATCGTTGAAGTTAAGTGAATTGGTTTGAGTGGGATTGGAACCAACATTACCAGATTTGGCCTTAAGCCTTAACATACATGCATGCATGCATGCATGCATATACCCACTGAGCCACAGAGGATTCTTCTGTCCAGACAGACTAATTGTGATTTGACACATATAGAGCATTTAAATAAATCAGCAGTTGGTCTGAGCAAGACATGAACACTGGAATGGCTGCAGAAACGTTTTTTCCCACTCAATGTCATCTTCATCATGAAGATTAAATCCAGCAGTGTTATTTGCGCTTGTACTGAGTGATGTTCCATAAACATCTTGTACAATCCAAATCTAAATTCAGCGCTGTCTGTCTCAATCAGATTCTCCACTACAGGAGTGTAGGAGGGGGAGATGCCCGACTGCATGGAATACAGGATAACATCGCATATACCTTTAGATAACTGCAGTGTATACACAGTGTTAAATATATTTAATAATGTTCATATATTATCATATGTCAAAAACACCATTTTAGGCTGCTGGCCGTACGTACACTTTTAGTAAGAATCATACGCAGTTTTATAAATGAGATCCCAGTTCTTTATATGTCTTCTACAGTTTGCTCAAGCGGACAACATTGACAGGTCCACTTAAGATCCCAGAACATTGGCTCCACACCACAGTCACAGTAGTACTGTTTTACATCATCATTAAAAAAAAAAATACATAAAACAAAACAAAAAAAACACAAGGGCATGTTAAAGCACATGTTTTACTCTTGTAACTTCACTCGTGGTCAGGATGACCTGGTTCCAGGTCTTATGGTCTGGGGGCCCCATCGCTGGGGGCCAACCTTACATCTGCCGTACATGATCCTGAAACTCAGCTATTGTAGCTGGATGAAAGCTTTGCAGCTGGAGTTATCGAATTGGAATTTTAAATGTAACTATTAGGAATAAGAGCAGCATGAAAGACCAAAACCTGAATCTGAAACTTAAATACACTAAACTTGGAAATTAAACGAACACCGAGGTAATTCGCTCTACCTACAATAATGTCCAGATACCGATATGACTAAATGAATGTACCTGAATAATGGATTCATCCTCAAACAAGGTCTGGTAGTTAGTTCAAAGAACCCCAAACCAACTAGACTCAACATAATCAAAACCATAGATAACTTATATCAACACAAGTCAAAGCAATTGAACCATTATACACAAATATAATTCCACTGTGATTTTAATAAACACTCATTGTTCTATGATTTAGCCTAGTCCCAGATTTGTTGTTACCGAGCAACCAAATCACACAAGAGGGACCAGCCTAATCTAGAACTGCGTTCAAAATCAAATCTACCCATAAAATGCAATACAGTGTGTTCAATAGTACTAACTATGCTTTCTACATGTTCTCTCAGTCAACCGAGGTTCTGTTGTTATGACCGGATGAGTCTGGTTCTAACAGGAGCAGAGAGGTGAGGGTTCCTTAGTTTCTGGAGAAAGGTTCTTCAAATCCCAGCTTCCCCTTTAACTCTGGTCCACGCGCGAGCTAACCTCGTTTTGCTAGCTTGGAACAGTGCGAAGCCTGGCGAGGTTCTCAGAAGAAAAGCTAACTAAGATAAAGACAGTCGCTAGCCTGTTTTCTAAGGTTACATTCAGCTTCTGTGGGTCCCCCTGTTGGCCTGCATCACAGCAGACCTGGCAGGACACGCCGCAC
The DNA here is from genome assembly GCA_030340685.1 of Protosalanx chinensis. Taxonomy (NCBI): domain Eukaryota; kingdom Metazoa; phylum Chordata; class Actinopteri; order Osmeriformes; family Salangidae; genus Protosalanx; species Protosalanx chinensis. The sequence continues at coordinate 6,682,103 of CM059340.1, forward strand.
TAGATCCTTCAAGTTTCATCTGAAAATTAAAATGTCCGCTCCGTCAGACAGCATCTCGGTTTAACGGTTGGCGCGAGCAGACAGGTTATTAAATGTCACATCTGGGTCTGATCTGGGGACTAACATCAGCTGCCTGGTTCAGCCAGTCAGTCTGAGGCCAGGAACAGCAGAGGAGGCGTTGTGGTGAGCGAAGGGGGCGTCCTGCTTCAGAAAACAAATACAAATGTAACGGTTAAAACGGACCAATCAGGACGCCTTTAACCTTCTCTAAGGAATAAGGTGGCACCTGTTCCATCTCTTATTGGCAAACATCCTGGACCTGTCAAGAGCACAGCTTCCTTGTCATTGCGTTTGTTTCAGTGTGATTGGACAGTACTCTAGCCCTACACAGGAGTAAGGGTCCATCTGATAGGGCAGTGCTGGAGCACCCAGGCAGGAAGGGTGGATCTGGTTGGACGATACTGGCCCTCAGGGCTTCCAGGTCAGGCGCTCAGGCCACATTCACAGAGCTCCTTGTAGATTCTCTTCCGAACCCTGGGCATATCGTCCTGGCTGAACTGAAGAGGCTGTTTCAGGGCCAGACACCTGCAGTACTGACAGACAGACACACAAGCAAAGTCAACCTTCAAAGTGTTATCATTTTTTATAGACACATTTTGTTTATAAATGCAGACCGTTATCTATAAGGGCCAATGCATTGTGGGAGATGAAGTACAGTTGATGTAGACTGTCCAGATGAAGTCGGACTTACCTCAAGTACGAAGACGCCACAGTCACTGTCGTTCTTCTGCTGGGGAATTCCCTGGGGGAGACGAACAATCACAGTCAGACAGCAAGACCCCCCCCAGAACCAATCACAACGCCGACACCCAAGGAGAACAGAAAGTGCACAGGCAGCAAACAACGAATACGTCTTGTTCCGACTGTCAACCGTTTACAATCACGTATTCTGGGCTACATTTAGGCACCTCTCCATATACTGCACCCACACAGAAACACACACAGACACACACTTTACCTTGTTTATGATCATCTTCCAGCCCTTCTGGAAGACGGCCTGTTTCTTCTCCTTGGCTTCAGACAGAATGTATCTCATGATGTTCTGAAGTGACCATGGCAACGAGAAACAGTTGGATCAGACGACATGCTTTGCGAAAAGGATCCAATCAAAAGAGATGAAGTGTGTCTGGATGATGTCACTCACATCCACAGTGTGTTTGAAGACGATGCCCTGGGAGTCGTAGTAGTTGATGTGCTGGTTCGTCATGTCCACCGTGATCAGGGACCAGTGGATCTCCAAGTGGATGGGAATCAACAGCAGCCTTTTGGAGAACAGGTCCACCTGGAACGAACACACACACAGTCACACACTGCCTGAACTACTGTTCTGAGTAAAGGTAAATCCGTAAACATAAATCAATGGACGAACATTTTCACTATGAGTATTAAACAGTACACTCCCCTGACACACACACGCAGGTGTGAAAACACTGCAACACGTTACCTTTTTAGTCCATCTCTTAACACCTTCATAGCCTTTGGCCACCAGCTGTCTGTGGAAGAAGCTGTTGAAGAAATGGATCTGCGGAGAGAGGGACGGATGCAGCTCTGTTACCATGGCAACGGGGTGAGAGCATGAGCTCCCGTGCACGCGCTACGGAGATACTGCATGGATTTAGGTGGGGGGAGGTGAGCGAAGGCAGTGAGGAAGCTGGCCTTACCTTGTGCTGGGTCGCTTCGAGGATCAGTTCTCCGTACATGTTTATGACCTGGAAGCAGAACACAGAACGATTTAGAAAAGGGTTTCATCCATCCATGTAATGTACACAGCTATCCACTCATCTACTTGTTCCTAGTCCAGCAGTACTATCCTACCTGGTCGTTGACCCAGTTCTGCTCGTCAAGTGTGCTTAGGTCCTCCAGGGTCAGAGTGTGTTTGTTATAGGTCACCATGAACGACGTCATGGGAGCTGAGGCCAGCCCTGCCTTGTACTTCACCACCTCTGAATGGATGTTTAGCTTCCTGCTCCAACAGACAAAGATGGGGACACACCAGAGTATAAATTCAACTGACTGAGCGGTTAAGTTTCAGCCCAGTGTAGGGTGCAGGGTGAGGACTGGGACTAACTTGCCTGTAGTTGAGGTCTGAGTTGCAAATCTTCTTCAGATGCTCTGTGACGTCACTCTCACTTAAGGGGATGAAGCTTCCGTACTTCACATAGAAGTGTTCCAGAAACTCTGAAGATCCAGAGAGACAGAAGGAAAGAAGGAGGAAGTGAGAGGGAGAGAGAGAGAGAGAGAGACACCCGGTTTGACTCTAGACTTCCACAAACGTGCTCTCCGACACACATTCCACTGAAGACAGGGATCTCACCATGGATGATTTCTTTGATTCCTTCATGGCTGTTGTCTGCAGGGCAGGGCTGATGCTTGGATGGCTGGTCTGGAAAGGGCTTGCCCTCTCCCTGTTCCCACGTCCCAGGCTTGCAGTACATACAGTGGTCCCACAGGGCGTGGGGATGGAGGGTGGTGTCCAGGAATATGGGGATCAGGGAAACAGCGGACAGAGTCGATGGTTCCACCTCCATTGGGGCAGACTCCACCGAGGTAGGAGGCGGTGTTGGTGAGGTACCGTTGGACAGAAAGACTGCTCCAGGTGCCTGAGGTGACGGCTGCTCCACCTCCATAACCCCGTCTGTCTGCGGGGGTTTCCCAGAGTCACACCCGCCCGCTAACTGCTCCTCACCTGAGGGAGCTAACCAGTCCTCCCTCAAACCGTCCTCTCCACCTTCCACGCCTGACCCGGCAATGCTTGAGCCAGACTCCCCAGAGCCAGACTCCCCAGACCCAGCCTGAGGCTTCATGCCAGGCACCAGCTCTGCCTCACAGTCCCCCCCCTGCTCCCCTGGAGGGTGTGTTGGTGACGGACACACAACATTTGTCAGCTCCTCCACCACAGTGTCTTTGGTCTCCTCCGCCTGCTCCTCCATATCCACATTCTTCTTCCAGGGCGGACGGCCAGGTTTCCTTCTGGGGAGGTCTCCCAGCTCCAGCGACCTGCCTCTTCCAGGATAACCCCTCCCTCTGCCTGGATGACCCCTCCCCCTCCCAGACAGGCCCCGCCCCCTCCCTGACTGGCCCGCACCCCTGCGTCCAGGCGTCCCGCTCTGGTGGCTCTTCTCATCGTGGCCTTTGCTATTGGGTCCGCAGCAATCACATGACTTGGGCGTCCGTCTTCTCCCAGACGAGCGGCCATTGGCAGCCCCCTGCTCCGGGGATAGAGCTGGAGTCTGGGGTGTTGCTGTGAGAGGGACTGAGCCGTTGTGTACCATGGCTCTGTCCTCAGTCCCTACCCCATCCCCCCTCTCCTCCTCCTGGGCAGAGCTGCTGACTCCTACAACTCCACAACCATGAGCCTTGCCAGCGCTGCCAAACCACTGCTCAGGATGTGTGTGTGTCGATGGGACAAGCCAGGAAGGCCAACAGCAAAGCCTGGTGTCAACCAGCAGCTCTAGACAGTAGCAGGCTTGGGGGTCTAAAGCTGTGGATGTGCTCAGGTCACCACACACACAAGCACGTCTCACAAGTTAGTGTCCCTGCCTCCTCACTGGTACCAAGGATGGACCCTGCAGGCAATGGCAAACAAAGAGTTAGTTTGGAAGAGACAATAACGTGGCGGATTCTTCGACAGAATATACCTGTTATTAATACTTTAGATCTGCCTAGCTCATTACTTTCTACACCAAATATTATGTGGAAAATCACCGAGAACACGCAGCAGTCATACTGTTGGGCATTTATTCACACCGTTTGTGCTCATTTGCACCGACAATGCATGCAACCCATAATATATCTATTTACCCGGTCATTTTCATTTTAATATCTGCTAAATGTTTCCTATTCAAACATCAATCACCATAACAACGACAGGAAAACTGCAACACAAACACAGACCAGCTCGATTCTCAAGACTTTCTAAAAACCTGTTTCGTACTGGCGGGTTGGGATGATTACCGTTTCACTCCGTTGCATGATCACAACAAAAACGTCTGATTAGAAGAAAATGCACTGATTCATGACCTGATTTGGTGCAATAATCTAAGTTTCACTGCAAAACCACGATTTGAAACCATTTGTGGTCAAACAATCCAGCCCGTTGTCGCTTGTTGATTGCGTCACATTCGAGGGGACAATGTGGGTCCTCTTCTGCCCTCTAGTGAAACATAAAACCTTAGACATTATAAATAATTTAAAATAAAAAATATATCAATTTATTTTATTTTATGCATAAACATTATATATGTATATGCATAAAATATAATATCAAACATTTTTTATTTAATGCATAAACATTATATATGTCTATGCATAAAAGATAATATAACATATTTTTTATTTCATGCATAAACATTATATATGTCTATGCATAAAACGAAATGGTCTGTTAAGTAAACTTTAAAATGTATGAACATACTCCAGATCATGTACAGTATTTAAATCACAAATAAGATCCAGACAGGTCGAGAGATTATTTTTTTATTTTTTCCCACACGTCGCAATTAATATCAGGCTCCCACATTAATGGATCGTCAGCAAACCTAAAGCCTACTTTTATTATTGTTCTGCCTTGCATCCCAATGAATGGCATTCATACTGTGCAATGTTGGGGAATTCGTCTATAAAATTGTCTTTACACAGTACCATTTTGTCATTTGTTGCATGCCTGCAGTTTCCAAAGCAAAACTTTTGGTGTCACAGCTTCTACTTGATACATGTTGCGAATCATATTTTAAACTTTTCCAGGCCAAGAGTGAACTTCCGCTGCCCAGGACAGTTTTTGGCAGCAGGGGAAAGTCTGGGGGGTGGAGGAACAGGAGGGGGAGGAAGCACCACCACTACCCCTCGTGGGCCCCTCGATCTGGAGGAGGGTTGGCCGGTGGCCTGGGGCTGCAGAGGGCGGAGCTGGTTCTCATGGGGGTGAAGGTGTTTGTGTTTGTGAGCTAGGTCCTCACTGCGGTGCCCAGTTTGCCCACTCCCTCCCTGGGAACGAGCCTCTTCCTCCACCTTCGCAGCCTGAGACAGTAGACAACCACATTAGTTCAATCAGAAACATACATTTAAACCCCTACAAAGGTGCCCCCCCTAAAAAAACACTGAATAGAAAATCTAGTCAACAAACTAATTAGACAGGAATGATGGAATAATTAGCGATCATAACACATCACAGCCCAGGTAGGCAGGCTCAGCCAGGTACACAGTCTACGGTACAGAGCCTCACCTCAGGTTCATAGATCTCACACTTGACCCCAATCGGCAGTTGGGTGTCGAAAACATCGTCTACAGTGATGTGGGAGCCTTTGCAGAAGCCTTTATGCTGAAGAAAAAGAAAACATAGAATGGAAATACAGCCAGGAGGACTGTGGTGCTTGTGTTCCTGTTGTATGCGCCTTGAGGCAGATTTATTTTGTGTGACAGGTTCATTTCGGTCGTTGGACAGCGTGATGACAGTTTGAAATTCCATCGGTGGATAGCGGTGCTACTCACTGCAAACTGACAGTCCATTAGATTGCACGGTGCCTGATGGTCTGCAGTCGCAGCCTCCTTAGAGCATTCCGTCTCCTGAATTGTGAACTCCACATAGTAGGCCGGGCCTTCCACCCACTGCCAAAGGACAAGAGAACTGTACCCATGAACTGCGTAGGAACGGTTATCAGCGCTGTTTACATGTGTTTCGGTTCCCAAGGCCCTGGGCCCACCTGCATGCTAGCTGCGGTCAGGTTCAGCAGGGTGAAGTAGTTAGCCAGGCCGCTGTCCTTGTTGTACTTCTGCAGGGATAGGTTGGCAGTTTCAACGATGATGGGCTCGTCCAGGCGTTCAGCCGTGGGGCAGTCTGGACAGGTTTCCACGATGACCGTGGCCGGCACTGGATAAGATCACAGGTCACACAGGTCGTGACGTCAAAGCACAGCTGCCTCAGGTAGGTCCAACTGTTAGCGATCTAACATTGACTCTCTAACATTGAACAAGCTCATGGATAAACTTACGTTAGATTAAATGTCATCCATGTCTGTATTTGGGGCAAGACTAACTAGTCAGGGTTCACTGTTAAGAGCAGGACTGTGCTGACCTTGCCGAACGGTACATTTGTAGCTGTGAAGTATCACACTCTTCTCAACAGAGACAGATGTCTTGCATTGACCATAAACCTGTAAGGTAAGAAACAGATGCATGTGACCAGGAGGTTTAAAAGCCTCTGCTGGAAGAATGACAAGATCAAGTCTCTCCAAAAGAGGGGAACTAGTGATGGAAAACAAAAATGGCTGAAGCCAAACTTCTGGAAAGTAAGCGGTACCTTCACTCTCAGATGGTACTTACAGGGACGTCTGCCACCTCTCTGACCGCACACGCCTTCCACGGCTTCCTGCTGATCACATGACAGTGAGTCTCCAGCACGTCGATGGTCATGTTGAAGACCACCCCTGCTTCTCCCTTCTCCTGAACACACAGACATGGGTATAGACACTCACGTACGGACAATGATACATACTTATAGTGTCCAGTTAAAGACAGAAAGACAGACATGTAAATATTGGTAAACACAGAAAGGCCCAGAAGAAGACAGAGAAAGATTTAGATTAACACAAACAAACACAGACAGACTGACTGACAGACACAGATAACAAGCCGGAGGCACTAAGAACATCTTCCCCTACTGATAGAAAACAAACGATCCATGGAACCGAGACATAAAAAAAGCCTTCCGGAACTTTAGTTCGAGCGGAACTTCTCAGTAACTCACCCCTGCCCCCTGGCTGACATCATACACCCTGTTGAGGCTGAAGATGTAGCCCTGCGTTCTGTCAGCGTTGATCTGACTGAGGGCCTCCTCCGCCACCCTCTGCACCTCCACGCCCTGGCAGCCGCTGGGCTCCTCAGGGTCGGCACAGCCCCCCTGCCAGCAGCACACGCCCAGGATCAGCAGGCTCACGCAGCCCCACATCCCGGATGGCCCCCTTGTTAGCTTAGCGTGGGAACGGCTGTGGCAGTGGCAGTCACAAGCTACAGTAAGAACAGTGGTTGGCGTGAGGACTAAGCTTGAGCCAGCCACAACCCTAGGTCATATTTGAGAGTGCTGGACTTTCACCAGGGGGGGAGGGGAGAGTGAGGGGCGCGGGGCAAACAAGGTTTATCTGTTGTTGACCCATGATAAGGGTTTGCCTGTTCGTGTCTGGATCAGAGGGTTCAGTATTGGCGAAGGGGAAAGGCGTGCAAAAAGAGGCCTGTGCAACACACTGAGCTCTAGCTGTCTGTACACTATAGTTGCTAGGAAACATGCTAGCAGACAGTCATTCCTGCAAAATATTGATTTACTTGGTCTCAAAGGTCACTAGACGTTGCCAACAGGTGGTACAAATATGTTCTGTTCTTTTCGACTGTATATCCTCGTCTATTCTAGTATAGATCATTAATCCATTTAAATGTTTTTTTTTTAATCACGTCTGCTAACTGTATAAGTAATGTGAATGAACCGCTTGATAGATATGACAACACAAGATTAATTTGAGATCCCAATACTAAGGTGTTAACCATAAACACTACACATAGTGAACACTAACTATAATCTAGAATCTGAAATGTGAGTGAATGTGAACTGAGAGGGATATTTACAGGTTTTCCTGTCATCATGTTGTTGTCTATAATAATACACTGTCCTGTGCTGGCAAATCAGTACAAAGCAACTTTCAACAAATTCCCATATGAATCTTATTATGAGATTATGAATGAAGATTATGAATCTAATCACAGGTGAATGAGGCAGAATGACATTAAACCAGTCTTTTGATGTACATTTTGTATGTTTATTATGTTGCAGAGACAGAATGCCACAGCAGTAGGAAGCACAGTAACACGGCTGTGTCTGATGTGAATGCTAACATGTATAAACAGATGTCTTATGAGTCCGATAACAGATGTGGTCATGGTCTAGCTAGTTTGGAAGAAATCAACAAGTTATTTCTCTCTGTCAGCCGTCCAATTTTAACTGTTCCGTCCACATCAACCGACCCTGGGCCGCCTCCTCCCAGCCCCTCTCCTCTCCCTGCTGGTGTTTGTGTTCTGTTCGGCCATGTTGTGTCTTGGTGAATCCTGACACCGATCACGCGGCGGGTTTGAAGAGAGGATCCTCAGCGAAGAGTAACTTCATGAAGTTTCCCCCCTCCTCTTCCTTTGGAGGAGGTGGGCACTGGGAGGAGAGGGTGGAGGGGAAAGGCAGGATGGTGGGCTCTCTCTTGCCAGGGATCTCTGGGTCCTGGACCAGGGGCAGTGTGACGGCCACCCCTGGGCCCGCAGGCCTCTCATCGGGGAAGGCTGGCAGGATCATGGGCTGGTCCAGGGCTACCAGCACGGTCACCTTGCCCTCGGGTTTGCGCTGGGAGCTGGGCTTGTGGTCATGGTGGTGGTGATGGTGCTCGTGTTCGTGCAGGTGAGCGTGATTGTGGTCGTGATCCAGGGCCAGTTCGTGGTCGTGCTCGTGGGTGTGGCTCTTATCACTGTGTGCGTACTGGTGATGGTGGTGGGGTCCGATGTCCGTGCTGTGGTCGTGAGCTTTGGCGTGGTGTGTGTGCGAATGATCGTGATCCTCGCCGTGCTCGTGAGCGTGGGGTTTCGTGTGGTCGTGCGCGTCGTGGCCGTCACCGCCGATGGCGTGGGAGTGCCCGTGGCCCTGCTTGGCGTTCTTGGTGTGGTCGTGGGCGTGGTCGTGGGTGTGGGCGTCAGTGGGCTTGTGGGCGTGGTCGTGTTTGGGGTCGTGGCTGTGACCGTCCGTGTGGCTGTGGTCGCTCTCTCCGCCCAACAAGTGTAACTTCTTCTCATTCTCAGCTGACTGTAAGACAGTAACCACAACAAATGAACAACACCACCAACTCAGATATATTGTGAATGATGCTGTAAAATACGCCACAGTCATCTGAAAAAAACCTCATCATTTACAGTAATACAGTGAATAGAACCAGATGCTGGGGGAGAACCTTACCTCAGACTCAAAGATCTCACATTTCACATCGACAAACTCCTCCCCCATAGCGAACGAGTTGCTCCCCTTGCAGTGACCCTTATGCTGAGGAGAGAGAAGTGATGGAGACACAGAGAAGAGAGACAGAAGAGATATAAGAAAGGAAAGAAGTAGAGAGATCACACGGCTGTCCATCAGAAACTTCCAGAAGGTGTTTTCACGACCGCCTAAGAAGTGATATTTACCGCAAACTCGCAGTCCATCAGAGGGCATTTGGGGGCCTGGGCCCTGTCAGTGCTGTTGGCACAGGTGGTCTCTTGGATGGTGTACTCCACGTGGTAAAAGGTAGCCATGCCCATCTGCCGACACAGACACAGAATATACAACTCAAACAAGTGTCCTGTCATGTTTTCCAAAGTATATAATATCTGAAACAGACGATTCGTATATCTTCATTTTGTAATAGTCTGTCTTTGGTTGCGTTGCAGTGATGTTGTGTGTGAGAGCTCTGCTGTACAGCGTGTCGATCGTGTTGTTGTTCTCACCGACAGGGAGGCACGGGTGATGTTGAGGATGGCAAAGTAGTTGGAAAGGCCGCTCTCTGCGTTGAACTTGTCCATGGAGAGGGTGGCCGCCTTCTGAATCCCTTCAATGCTCTTGTCTGTGGAAGCTGGGCAGTCAGGGCAGATCCGTCCAATCTTGCTTGAAGAGGCTGGAAGAGAAAGAGAGCAAGAAGGAGAGAGAGAGTAGGAGGGAGAGAGAGTAGGAGAGAGCGAGAAGGAGAGAGAGTAGGAGGGAGAGTAGGAGAGAGTAGGAGGGAGAGAGTGCAGGGGAGAGAAAAAGCAGGAGAGAGAGAGAGTAGAAGGGAGAGAGAGAGTAGAAGAGAGAGAGAGAGAGAGTAGGAGTAACAGAGAGAGGCAGAGAAATCCAATATGGTGGGACTCAATTCACAATAGACATTGATTTCCGTCTACTTTGCAGACTGGCTGTGGAGCCGTCCTTGTTTGAGCCGAGAGGGAGATCTTCATCTTACCTGGTCTCACCACACAGTTGTAGTAGTACAGGCGCACCACTCTGTGGGGTTTGTTGATGTAGATAGCGGCCTTGCATTGACCGTACACCTACAGGCAAACACACTAGACCTGATAAATTGCACACTGTAGATTGCCTCTGTGTATTACAGAGATTTAAAATGCAATGTGTTTGATTATGCTAATTTGAATCTGGGTTTCACAGGTTACTTTGGGCTGGATTTAGTGTTTGGGTTGTGGAAGTGATTTGTTTCCTCACTGGTCTGTCAGAAATCTCCCTCGCAGCACAGTCTTCCTTCTTGCTTAACACGTGACAGCTTGTCTCCAGGACATCCAGGGTCAGGTAGAAGACCACCCCTGACTCAGCCTATAGGAGAAAAGAACAGCCCGCAGCAACAGCGATTAAAGACACACTCCTTGCCACTGGCTTCCACCCTTCCCAGCCCCTTTTGGTGAGTTGTGTTTCCCTCTGGGGGGAGCAGGGGGTGTTTATGAAAGATGATAGGCTAAAAACAGCATAAATGTTAAACTACCTCATGTAAAAACATCTAATTCCCTCCCCAGGTCAATTCCTCGAACCACAGCAACTGTTCACCTGTTCTCAAATACTTTTCAGTTGCAGTAGGTTTGCATAGAATGACAACCAATTGTTCCAGATGCTTTTGGAACGTGCCACGGTGGACTCAAAGGGCAACGGCATGTATGTTCGCCAGCATCTGAGCATTCGGAAGGTGTTAGTGACTCACGTGCTGCATCTGGTGGACGTTGCTGAGGCGATGCAGGCTGTATATGAAGCCCTCCGTGCGGTCCTCGTTGATCTTGGAGAGCGCTAGCTTGGCTGCGCCCAGCACCTGAGGGTCCTTGCATGAGCCAGGGGCCATGCTGGGGTCCAGCGGAGCGCTGTGGGCGCACGCGCATGCCAGCAGCAGGAGGAAGCACTGCTTCATAGTGGAGGTCTGTCTGTCTGTCTGTCCTGAATCTGTCACACGCTCACAGAGCACACAAGCAACAGGTGAGGAGAAGAGGAACTCAAAGGGTTTTATATACGCTCTTGTCTACTCCCACTAGATGTTCTGCTCCACCCCACCCCCCACCTTGAATCCCTCCCTTCCTGGCTTCCACAAGGCTGTAGAGGGGCAGCTCCACCCTGTCCTCCCTCCCTCCCCTCCTCCCTCCCCTCCTCCCTCCAGGGTAGGTAGTGATAACCTCGATCCCTCACCTCCAACATACCTCTGTGATTGCATCTAGTTAGGCAGCCTATCAGTCAACCTATGACTGCCTTATCAGCCCAGATGAACTCTATTTAGTAGCACTGTATTCACTGGGTTAAGCATGTTAATATATATTGTGTGCTAATGGGGACAACACACTTTTGGAGACCATCCAGTGATTAAGTCTAAAGTCCCTGGATTCCTCCCGGTCTCTCGTTCAAGTCCTGAATTGTTGAATTAAGAGTTAGCAAATGCTTTTCTGTTTGTGAAGAGTTGACAGATTAGGCTTCCGAGGACCTGCAAGAAAGGTACTTACATGATGTTGTGTCTTTGGGAAGGCACTTCAGCCTACTTGCCTCAGGAGGAATGTCTCTGTACTTGCTCTGAATGTGTCAATGTCTTAAGGAACACTGTTAAGCCACTACAGAGACTGTTATCCATGTCTTTTTTACCCAGTATTGTGCGCACTCTATGTTTCATAAATACCCGCTGACAACGTTATGGATCCCAGCTCTTTCAGAACATTCTTTTTTTCATCCAATCTCATGTTTTGAAAAGACTGGTTGTTTTTCTTCCTTGCACGAGCTGCAACATAGGCAAAGTAATTTATTGAGGTGAACTATACCCTGGGTGAAGCAGTTCTCTTTCTATTTGCTGCCCTGAGGCAACTGACAGTCGTTTTCACAGAAAAGATGGTTCGCTTAGCAGAAGACCCCTTAGCGATGGGTAAACATGACCTGACTGGACTGAACTTGACTGAAGGGGAAAGTTTCCCCCCCCCCGAAAGTTTATTGTAGATCCTCAGTTGAGTGAATAGCGTTTGAACGCATTATCTTAAGTCCAAACATTTAAAACGATCCAATTCTTTTGTTAACTTTTGTCTTTCTGCTCAGGTTGCATAGCAACCCTAAAACGGCCTTAACCTCTAAGGGGTTAGGATCCTACAGGTGAATATATCATTAACAACAGAGATAGTGTCAATGGTCCATAAGGGCAAATCAAATCAATCTGAAACACTGGGAGTCTTGCTGACCACCAGTGATAAGACCTTCTGTAGAAAGAAGCTCTGCCGATTCATTTGTTTGTTCGGTCCTGACTAGCTAGAGCTAATATTGAACTCTCTGGTCTCCTGAGTGTGTGGGTGTGTGTGGGTGTGTGTATATGTGTGCGTGTGGGTGTGTGTATACATGTGTGTGTGGGTGGCCACAGTGTCACTGACTGAGTTAATCAGTTTCAAGAAACAGTGGGCATCCACACAGTAAACATTTGAGGATTATGAAATGCGTCCCTGAGGCTCCTGCCCAGTCTCTGTGTTTGTCCTGTGGGTCTGTGCCTTCCCTGCAGTCCCTAACATCACTGACACTTCCAGCAGTGTGGCACCATGCAGCTAACCTAACCAAGCTACCTAGCTGCAATAGGAAACCACCATCTGCAAATGGAAACTCGGATTTGTGCTAAAGGTCTGTTAACTGTCTCCCTCACATACTCACATAGGGTGATAACCTTGTTTCCCTCCAATCCACATACTTCTGTAATTGTAGTTAAGCAGGCTGTCGAGTCAGCCTCCAGGTCAGTTTGTGAGCTTTGTTTTGCACTGTGTTGTGGAAGTTCAGAAGACGTGACGAGGACTTTGAGGACAAGGAACGGCCAAATATTGATCTAATCTAATCTGTTTTGATTGTTTGGGGGGTGGAGAAGGGGGGGGGGGGGAGTAGGGGGGTGGGCTGTTTGTGTGCAGCTGCGCTCCCCCTAAAACCATGTCTGTCTCAAGTTAGACAAAAAACAAATGATAAAATGGGCCGTTTAAACTTCTGGATGTGAACTGGACATTCTGAACCGGAGGACGGAAGGTTGCCAGAAGAATATGAGAGAAGACAAAAAGACAGTAAAATATTTTATCACAAAGCTAGAACTCATGCCATTTATTCCAGCGCTTTTTACATCCAGACAGTACATCTGCACTCCAAAAAAAGTAGCCCTTCACTGGGAATTATATGGATTTATCAGACAAACATATGTAGCCAGCTTCCAAACTAGTTAACCAACATCAAGTACATTTATTCATTTTTTTCCATTTAGCAGGCACTTTTATCCAAAGCATGTACGCGGTCAGGAGGGGTAAGTTAGACTGTGGTGTAACGGGAGGGGCCAGGGCAGGAGCGGAAGGGAGAGGGGCCAGTGGGGAACAGAGGCAGGAACACCGGGGTGTGGGGTGGCTTGGACGTCACAAGAGCTTGGCGTCTCCTGCGCTGGGGCCGGTAACGGAAGTTGGTGGGTGGACGAACCACAGCGCCACCTACCTCCTCGGAGGAATCTGACTCTGAGGATTCAGAGGATTCGGATGATTCAGAGGTCAAGGGTGGGCTTGGGTTCACAGGGTTAGGGTTGGCTACGAGGGAGGGTTTTAAATGGGCGGGCGTGTCTGGGGCAAGGGGCGCTGGGTAGGGGTCAAAGGGGACATGGGGGGCTGGGGTGAGAAGAAAGGGGATGGCAGGGGGGGCTGGTTTGGGTTTAGATGGATAGGGCTGCTCTTCTGGTTGGAAAGGGATGACATTGTGAAGCTGTGGTTGGATGGGTCTTGCAACATCACCCACCTGACAGACACACAAACACACACACACACTAGATGACTTAATATTAAAAAATAATACTTTAAAAAAATAATAGTTATTGTAAATCAACAGTCAGACAAAGGAGGAGTTTACCTGTGCTTTGAATGTTTCACAGGAAGTCTGGACGTCTGCTTGGCCGTCCAGATGTCCGTACACAGAACCAGTGCAGAACCCTGTCGGCTAGAGAAAGGCCATATTATATTACAGGAAGTGTTTCTCATTGGTTCGCTGTATGATCTGACATCTGCTCTATTCACTGTCAGGGCAACGAGCACATGCAGTCTGTATGTGCTGGGATTCCTGATACTTCCTGTGTTGTGTAAATGGTGTACTACATCTTCATGTTGTCATACGTCATACAGGCTTGTGTATCCATAGTTACCTCCTGGTCCATGGAGGTTGGTACACACGTGTCCCCTCCCAAGTGCATGTGCCCCTCAGGACACGCCACCACCGTATATTCCACAAAAGTAGCCGGCACAGGTGCATTCTGGGATGGATCAGATAAGGACTTTTATTCCGACAGGCTACCAAAGCTATTAAGAACAAATAAAGGTCATTTATTTTAGATGACTTGATATGCTGAGTGTCTAGCTTGTACTTTGGGATATACAGGGTGAACGTATCTTACTGTGGGTTATGCAGTAAGGATTTTGCATGATAATGCATGAAGACAGTATGCAGACCCACCTTGGCTGCAGCGCGCATCACTCTGAGCAGGGCCAGCGGGGATGGCAGGGTGCTCTGGGCGTTGTGTCTCACCAGCATCATCTTGGCAGCTGCCTGGGCCTGGGGGCTGTCAACAGGCAGCAGCAGGGGGCAGTCTGGGCAGGTCTGGAGGAGCTTCTCTGGGGGGTCTGGAGGGGAAGGGGAGGGATTAGAAGCAATGGCATTTGTGAAGACTCTCTGTGGGGAACAGTGTGGTGTGTGCAGTAGGTGTACCTGGTACCAGAGTGCAGTCGTAGCTGTAGAGGTAAGAGAAGCCCTCTGGTGTGTGGAGAACCGTGGTGTTGCAGTTCCCTGAGATTTGCTTAAGAGGGGCACGGACAGGCAGGAAAATAAGGTTACGTGCTGCCCTGTAAGAGGACGTCAAGTCCAATAGCAGCGTGGTCCACAGACGTACGAAGTGCGGTCAACGCCAACAACGGGTGTCGTTTCTATGCTGAATGTTGTGTTGCTAGGCAGAGTAAGGTGAGGTCATTCTCTATGGGCTGCCTGGACAGCTACTGAGTCTCACCTCCGCTGCAGCTCTGCGCTTCGTTACCAACACTCTCGGTGCGCACACGTGTGTGTGTGTGTGTGTGTGTGTGTAAGGATGGAAGAGATGACCTACTGTTTCCATGAAGGGTCTAACAGTGCAGTGTTTCCAAGGTTTAGGACTCCTAATGTGACACTTGGTCTCCAACACGTCTAAATCCAAGTAGTAGACATTCCCAGCTGGGCCCTTTAACACACACACACACACACACACGTGAGAAACCCTGAACTAAAGAAAATAAGGTGTTTTGAGTCCATACAGCTCTTTTGGCATGGTTGTGTTTGTGTTAACATGCATTTAAGTGACAAGCTGTGAAAAGCATAGCTTCGT
Organism: Protosalanx chinensis; assembly: GCA_030340685.1. NCBI lineage: Eukaryota > Metazoa > Chordata > Actinopteri > Osmeriformes > Salangidae > Protosalanx > Protosalanx chinensis. Next base: position 6,697,555 of record CM059340.1, read on the forward strand.
GATCATCCTGAGCAAAGGCCAAGCAGACCACCCAAACCAACCCTGTCAAAGCATCAGCACAACACACACCCACTCTATGGAAACATGCTGCGCGCTGCCATTCCCAGAGACCTTTCAGACGAACAACATCGTTTCAGGGGCGAAAGCAAACAGAGAAACAAAGTAGTTGTTATGTATATATCTTCTCTAACTGTACAAGGTGGAGACTGGATCTTGTGTCTCCGGTGAAATGTAAAGGCCGTGCACATTATTTTGACTTATTGGCCACATGGTCTGTTCTAGTGCAGACAGCTTGGCGAATGACAGCGAAATAAACTTGCCTGAGCGTGCAGATGGACGTTGAAGATCCTGTTGAGAGCAAATTTATAACCCGCGTTTCTGTCTTCGTTTATGTAAGTTATCGCAAGTCGAGACAGTTTCTCCACGATCTTGTCGTTACAAGCTATGGGTGCAAGGTCAAATACCTGGGCACAGTTGCTCCACGGTTGAGTACACAGTAAAGCCCCTATAATCCAGGCAATTTTCCCCATGTTCATTACTTTGTAGTACCGTGTGCGGTGTTGAACTGGGTCTTTTAACGCTTGTGCAGAATGTTTGCGTTTTTTTTCCTGGCAGTGACTTTTGGAATCAGAAGGAAAACAGAAATGTTGAACTAACGCCAAGGACAAATGTTTTTTCTTTTTTCTTTCTAATGAACATCATGATTTCTCAGCAAAATTGTCAACTCAGGCTTCCACGAGCACAAGCATAGTGTTTACAACAGTTTCCAAGTGCTACTTTTCACTGAAGGTCTCTGGTTTATCTGATGAACATACTGTACTGTAGTCCTGTCATTAGAAGAGCCACCAATTTCACACAAGCCATACTGTTAAAATCCACTCTGAAAAGTGTGTTGCTGCGGCCTGACCTAAAGACTTCAGAAATCTTCATAACTGCCGTCACTTTCTCCTTTCACCACATGATGGCAATGTAGACCAGTTTTTTGTGAATTTGAAACAAAACAAAAATTCAATTGTCAATTAGAACTAGCAATTAAGGATGTGTCTGGAGTATATGAACATCCTCCTCTTGGCTGGCTGGTATTGCATTATTGATTATGATGAGAAAGAGAGTTAGAATGATAAGTATGATAATAAAAATTAATGGTTAATCGATTGATGCTTGACCACATAAAGGTTTTTGGGTTAGGCCCTTCAACATCAGTTTGGAGTTTAAATGGAAAGTATAAATAAATTATATTCAGTTTACTTTGATGATGGATGCTCATTGGTTCCATTGCTTAGGTAATGTTCTCCCGGGAACGATTCTGGAACTGAAGAACCTTTATTCACAGTGGAACCTGTTTCGCTCTGGAAAAAGGTTAAGGTTTCTTGATTTGTAACCATGATGAATCTCAGGTTTTGGCCTCTGAAATGGGACAACAGAGGCGCGTCCTTTTTTCACATCGATTCATTCACTCAGGAATTTGGCAGTTTGGGAAAGCCAAATATCTCTCTTCAGCTCGGAGTTTTCTCGCTCACAATTTATTACTCCATTCTTGTTAATACAAGAGAGTAGTGATATATCACATTTCTTGAATTTTTGGAAAGGGGCTTTCTGTTGGATCGCCAGCCAGCCTCTAGTGTTGGATTCTCAGTGGCCAGAATAAGGGGTTTATGACCAAACGCAGACAGGCCTTTCAAGATGTGACATCTGCATTGTGTTTTCAGAGAACAACGTTGGGAACGAAGAAGCTTAAAGTGATGTATCATCCGCATATTTGATGTGAGTAGCTTAAGCTAAACTGGGGTCGGGTTATGAATAGCGAGAGACTCGTGCTGACCACATCTGTAGCTGGTCACTCTTGTTACCAGAACCACATCTGTCTGAGGCTCACAGCCTGCCAGACAAATCCCTCTGTCACAAACACATCCCTTTTAACGGAGTAAAAAAAAAAAATATGAAGAATTCCAAGACGCTAATCATATTCCAAACTTAGTTCCCTTTGACTGAGGTACAGAGCTGAAATCCTACTTGTTAACTTGTCACTTCAGTCCTGCCTGAACTGTCAGCCTGAGTTCTTAGTGCACGGCATGGATCCCCGTCAAAACCTCCGCATTTGGTTTTAATCAAAGAGCACAATCTGCTGGACAGTAAGTGTTCCTGATAGGCTTGTCTGTGTGCTGTGTGGTGAAGTTTCCCCGTTTCACTAATGGTTTATACAGAAACCTGAACCGGGTGTTTCAAGAAAATGTGAAAATCCTCTTGTCTGCTCAACTCTAGGGGTCACACATCGTGTTCATTCTGTGCGTTCATAGTGTGTGTGTGTGTGCGTGTGGGTGTGTGTTGGTGTGTGTGGATGTCTGCACCTAGCACAGAGAGCTGTTTATCACATGAATAGAGGAAATGGTCAGTAATGGTGACAAACCCTATAACCCTTAAACAAACCCTTTAGATATTGTGGTTGCCATGCAACCATCGGTTCAAGTGAATCATTGAAAGGTGAGGCATCAGTGTTAAGGTTACCATGAAGCCCTGCGGTGTATTTGAAGGAAACCAATAAGATGACATGCAGGGAGGATCCCATGGGCATTGGGGAGTTTGTTGTCAGACAACTTTTTTTGCCTTGAGAGGCTGTGTTGTTTGAATGACCTTGACCTCGCATGGGATCAGCCTAGACAGGAAGCTGTTTTTTCAGCTCCCGCATGTTCTTCTTCTCTTGTTTGACATTTTTCCTTTCTCTCTCTCCGCCTGTTCCTCTCTTCCTCTCCTTCTCTGTCATACAAACCCCTTCATCTTTTTTCTTATTTTCCCCCAGTCCCGTTCTCCTCTTCCTCTCTCCCTCTTCTTTTCTTTCTCCAGGAGGGTCAAACAACATTAGGCCACATGTTTATGCAACTGAACTTCATTCATACAATTCAGGAATTCTAAGGCTATTTACTAAACTTTCAGCAGATCACTCTGCTTACATTACATGACTGAAATCGGTTCAAAAGCCACCCTTATCGTTCCTTTGAGAGATGCATGTATGTCTGAAGTTCTTGTTTAATGCATTCAGCCTCTCTGTTCGCTTTTATCCTTCACCTTCCCTTCAAGTAGCCCAGCACAATTACGATTTGAACTTTTACAATGATAAATCGAATTTGCCGGTACTTCTGCTGTAATTCTAGAAAGGACATTTTGTTTCTGACCCCCCCCCCCCCCCCAATTAGACTTGCTTTGGCGTCTGGTTCAGATCAGTTGATAGTAGGGAAGTCGTGGTTGTGATTAAAAATGCACATGGAACAACTTCACCCTAACATATGCCAACTGTTAAAAAGCAACCTCACACAAAACAAGTTATTGCTGTTCGACGGTCCGATAACAACGGTACAAAACGCCTTAAGGCAGTTAAAACATGGCTATTGCTGTGGCATCACGTAAATTCCTTCGATGATAAAAGGCAACTTGGTGGTTAATCTGGAATAAAAATAATGTCTGCTATTAGAGCAATTAATAACCTGCTGTTTGGGGCTTGCATATTAATTCCCACGAGGTCGTTCCCATCATAAAAATCCAGATTATTGCTTCATGGTGAAATACAAATGGTAAATGATAAAAAGGCAATTGCATTGTGCTGCTTTATAATGGCATTCCGTGCGTTCAGCTGCAATTGCAACGATTAAAGTGACTTGCTTGGCTCGCAGAAAAGGCACGATCTCCTGGACTGGGCTCTGGCAAGTGATGAGGAACCGCACGTGCAACATGGGGGGAGTGTCCGAGCGGGAATATGTCTCTCTACGGAGTGTCAGTCTCCAAAACGTCAGTCTTTCAGTCAGTCAGACAACAGACAGCAGATAGACTGAACCATTGAAACTCTTCATCTGATATAAACTACTAGAACTCCCAAAAAACGCATATTCACCTGCTCTCGCGAACAGAATGTCTCTTTGGTGGGTTTGTGTCGCGCTGACAGGGTGCGTGATAGCGCAGAGCTCCGCGCGCAGGACGGATGCTGAGCACGCGGAGGTTTTGGAGAAGATCAACAGCGCGAGATGCACTTCACGCTGCCTGACGCTGCACGTGACTCAGTTAACGGCTTCTTTTAAACATCTTCAGGTAAACATGTTTTCATTGAAAGAAAAAAACAAACAAACTCTGTTACAAGTTACTATTTTAATAATAAATACTCCAGGACTATGTAATGTTGGAAAAGTGTTGAAGTGCAATGGAAGTGTAACGTCAAAGACTTGACATTACATGTAATGCGCAATATAAATTACCTACCCGTTTTATAACTGCGGAATGTGAACTAGCCTTCACATTTGTTAAAAGACACTTTGGGGAGGCACTAGAGCTTTGAAAGCCATATTATCCTTAACGTCTTCAACATGTGCGTTCTGTTTGGTGGGTGGGAAAGTCATTAAGGCCTGAAGGGGAGGGAGAGACAGCCTTCCTTAAGTTCAGACTGAAGGGGGCTGCAAGTCGTTGAAGTGGTGGTGGTGGTGGGGGGCTTGGGTTAAGGCTGTGGCTGGGGTTTGGGGGTCCCGGCACAGGCAGAGATGTAGATCGTTGGCCACCTGGGTGTCGATATAATGAGGGTGGCCTCTGGTTGACTGGGGGGTGGGGGGCGGAGGGGGATTGGGAGGGGGACAGACTCCCCCCTGCTCGAGGTGTTGGAGTGGTGTTGGTTCGCAGCTTTGCAGACGGTGAAGCTGGATGTGGGAGAGTGACTGAACACGTTTGGTTTTCAGCACATGCATGTGGGACAGGATGTACAGCGTTTACAGTTGCATGTTGTTTTTAATCGCTTGGCATTGTTTTCCTGTATCATGTACAGCATGATGTTAGTTCTGTCGACTTCATGTCAAGGGATGTCATTCTGCTGGATCAGTTTAGGCAGGTAGGCAGGCAGGCAGGTAGGCAGGCAAGTTATCTGTACATCTTTCAGTCTGTCTGGGACAGATAGCTGATACTGTTCATTTTGGTGATGTGATGTCATCACTGAGGGATGTGTGGCTGTGCTGGGGTCCTCACCTGGGGGTCCTCACCTGGTGTCCTCACCTGGGGGTCCTCACCTGGTGTCCTAAGCTGGGGTCCTCACCTGGGGTCCTAAGCTGGGGTCCTCACCTGGGGGTCCTCACCTGGAGTTTTCACCTGGGGGTCCTCACCTGGGGTCCTCACCTGCCCCCTTAGGTTCCCCCAGCTCTCCTATAGGGTTACCCTGGGGCCTTCAGACAAAGACCTGTTTGATACACCAGAGTGCTATCATTTATATCACCACACACATCTCCCAGTGTAGAGACCTAAAAAATGTGCCAGCCCCTCACCCTCCTGCCTCCCCTGCCAGCAGCGTCAGAGGGTAGCACAGTGCTAAGATGGATATCATGTTGATAGAAACACATGGTTCCCTGGTATTGGGATAGAATCCATTCAGATCAGCGATGGAGGGTGTTCAGGATTTAGGGAGAGATTTCTGGACTGTGTGTGAGTGTGTGTGTGTGTGTGTCTAGTCCAGGGTTAGGTTTCAGCCAGGACAGTACCTCCAGTCTTAAGAAGGAGTGAGAGAGGTCAGAGCCCATAGCGGGGCTGTGATATGAGCTGTGTGGTGTGTTTATCTGTGTGTGAGAGAGATATTTAGGTGGATCTTTAAAAAGAATTGTGCCAAATTTAATTCTGATCTGCAGAGCTTTGAATCCTTCTGTAGGTTGTAGGTTGTTTGGATGTGTTGGTCCACAGTGCAGTAGATTCATGCACTCTGATAACAACCCCCCCTTCCCTCCCTCCATCCTCCACCACTCCTAGAAGAATGTAGTCATGCATGCGAAGGCAGGATATTAAAAAGCAATATTCCTTAAAATGTCAAGCAACTGGAAACTTAGCGGCAGCTGTGGAGCAGGAGAGCTTGTGAAACAGCGTTTCACTTCTCGCCTGATGTATGCACTGGGAAACAAAGGCCTTACAGAAGGGGATTCTGTGGCGAAGCACAGCCAGTTGATACAGTAGGAAACGTGATCGTCGTTAATCAAACGTAAAACTGGCCAGGACGTCTGGTCTGGGTCAGCATCATACACCTGGCTGCAAGACTGCAGGATGGGATTGCTCTTCATGCAGGACAATTCATCTTCCTTATAGGCTGTGTTTGGATGGGAAAGTTAAGGGACATGGTGGAGGAGAGGGAGACAGGCTGGGTGAAGAAGAGAGAGAGACAGCCAGGGTGAATGAGAGAGAGAGACAGGCGGGCTGAAGGAGAGAGAGAGAGACAGGCGGGCTGAAGGAGAGAGAGAGACAGGCGGGCTGAAGGAGAGAGAGAGACAGGCGGGCTGAAGGAGAGAGAGAGACAGGCGGGCTGAAGGAAAGAGAGAGACAGGCGGGCTGAAGGAGAGAGAAAGACAGGCGGGAGAGAAGGAGACAGACCGACGGAAAGACCTTTCCAGCTCCCTCACACACTCACACAGCTGTAAAACAAGATGTAGTCAGGATGAGGAGGAGCTGCTAATAACAGCATCCACCCAGGCTGCTCATCACACCACAGCAGGCATGTGTCACCAACGGGAAAGTTTCCGGAAACGCACACGCAAAACCCACAATACGCACAACCTAACTGCTCTTTTAGGACTATGATGTGATGATGGGTGATTCCACCCTCTCTATCTTCCTCTCATTCCTTCCCTTTGCCTCCAAAACAGACGCAAATAAACCATTTAGTGTAATGTAGTATACAGGAACCCAATGGGGAGTCCAGGCTCATCTGTGAGAAGCTTGTGTACATGGATGTGGGGGGGGGGGGTCTCTATGTAGAATACTCAGACGTTGTGGCTAAAACATCTGCACATGTTGGGTGAGGGGGGTGGGGGGTGCTGCTAACCTTTCTACTCCAACCATGAACCCCCTCCTAACTTCCAGCTAATCAAAATTTTTCTGCCTTCAATCTGCTAGACCCCAGATCCTAACCACCTCCCCCAAGCATGACCATGTGGGGATGGGGCAAAGGGAGAGGGATGGGGGTCTGGAGGAGAGGGATGAGGGTCTGGAGGAGAGAGATGGAGGTCTGGAGGAGAGGGATGGGGGTCTGGAGGAGAGGGATGGGGGTCTGGAGGAGAGAGATGGAGGTCTGGAGGAGAGGGATGGGGGTCTGGAGGAGAGGGATGGGGGGCTGAAGGAGAGGGATGGGGGTCTGGAGAAGAGGGATGGGGGTCTGGAGGAGAGGGATGGGGGTCTGGAGAAGAGGGATGGGGGACTGGACGAGAGGGATGGGGGGCTGGAGAAGAGGGATGGGGGCTGGAGGAGAGGGATGGGGGGCTGAAGGAGAGGGATGGGGGTCTGGAGAAGAGGGATGGGGGTCTGGAGGAGAGGGATGGGGGTCTGGAGAAGAGGGATGGGGGACTGGACGAGAGGGATGGGGGGCTGGAGAAGAGGGATGGGGGCTGGAGGAGAGGGATGGGGGGCTGGAGAAGAGGGATGGGGGGCTGGAGGAGAGGGCGGCTGGGAGCAGGGCTTCCTCTGTGGGTCTCAGAGACAGAACAGAGAGCCTCCCCAGGGTGCAGGAACAGCAGAACTCTGTTCCCATGTCTGTCACAACACTGAACCAATAAGAGAAACACAGGAAATGTGCACTTGAGATACAGACAATGTGTGTGACAGAGAGAGAGAGAGAGGGAGGGAGGGAGGGAGAAAGAGCGAGAACAGGAAAAAGAGAGGAAGAAAAGGAAAGACAGCGAGAGAGAGAGAGAAAGAGAGAGAGAAAGAGAGAGAGAAAGAGAGAGAGAAAGAGAACAGGAAAAAGATGAGGAAGAAAAGGAAAGAGAGCGAGAGAAAGAGAGAAGGCCGTAACTGGAAAATAACCATGCCAGTTCTGGGCTGTTTGGGGTCAAGGTTGCCGTCTTCCTGTTTTGCTGTCAACAGTTCTGGGCCCGTGTCCTGGAGGGAGCACAAGCAACAACAACAACATAAACAGAACAGCATGAGCCATCCAGCCCCCTCCATCAGAGAGCCTTGATCCTCTCTGCTGCTCTCCCCTCAGTGCTGCCGTCCTTCAGGTTCTGTGGTTGAGTCGAGCCAAGTCTGTTAACGCAGCAGGGGACAGCTGGTTGAAGCCAAGTATCACAACCAAATGCAGCCAGGTAACTGTGACCTGACCTCCTAGAATACTGAGCAACCACCTCCTCCTCCTGCTCTGCAGTGCTTCTCATGCTGGGGAGTCTGGCCTGTTTCTGCTGTCTGTGTGAAGAGAGAGGACAGATAGAGGGGGGGGGGGGGGCAGGAAGTGATGTGGGAAGTCACAGTATGAGAGGTGAGAGACGCCGAGACAGTGAGGAGAGAGAAACAGAGAGATGGAACACATGGGAGAGTCAGACTTCCTCCCTGACCAGCCTCTCTCCTTCTTTAGTGTGTGTGTGTGTTTATGTGTGTGTGTGTGCTCAGAACAGCCAGTCAGGAGGTCTAGTGTTAACCCCATGGTATTCCTATACAGAGCTGTAAGCCCTCACACCACGACAGTCTGAACCCATAAATACAATGGCCTTTCTCCTTTCCAGCCTCCTCAAAGAGGACGGTGTGTGTGTACGTGTGTGTGCCTGTGTCTAGGATAAGATGAGCTTGTTTTGGGTTAAATACCGCTCACTTAAAGAGGTGTGGCCATGCCTCGTTAGAGTGGCTTATCTCCCACACACCCTTCTCGCTAGCTTACAGGTTTTTTTACCCTGTTAATTGGTGTTTGTCATGTTTGGGGGTAACCACAGCTCCCATTTCTCCGGGGGGCCCACGCCATGCTCGATGACATCATACCTCCCCTGCGCTATCTTTAACCTCGTGATCGAGACACGCCCACATGGAACTCTGGATGTGAGACACAGACCAGGGAGCATGAAGATTGCTTTGGTTTGTCTGTTGCTGGTTATTTTATCTTTCGCTACAGGTCTTCCTTGGAAAAACTCTTTAGTTCCGATTTCTCGGTGGATTCCCATGTTGGGAGTTTTCTTCCTCAGAATGATTGAACAGGTTTCTGAACGTAGAGTGTGGTTAAGTATTTTAATTTGGGAAACAAAGAGGCAAGTTGTTTGCCTGTCAGTCTGCCTGCCTGCCTGTCTGTCTGCCTGTCTGCCTATCTGCCTGCCTGTCTGTCTTCAGCAGACCATATTTTGGAGCCTGTGGTAAAGGGATGACGTAAAATTGTGTTGCCGCTGTTCCTCATTTATACTGGTGGTCTGTACTTACCTCATACACACACACACACACACACAGGCTAACTCTTTCACTTGTGACATTTAGGACCAAAGGAAAAAGTGTGTTATAGAATGATCAGAATATGCGTGTGTGTGTCAGTGTGTGTGGTCATGGTCTGGTAATGGTGGTATTTACACAGTTGCATTTTTATTGCTCTTGTATATTTTGCTAGTCTGTTTACATGCTGGTGAGTGGAGAATTGTGTGTCTGTGTGTGTATGTGTGTGTATGTGTGTGTGTGTGTGTGTGTGTCTGTGTGTGTGTGTGTGTGTATGTGTGTGTGTCTGTGTGTGTGTGTGTCTGCTGGTGTTTTCAATCCTGTCTTTTTTCCCTGCAGAGTGATGAAGTTCTGGTCTGGTGTGAGAACCACAGACGCTGTTCACAGGTGAGCACTGTTCAACTGTGTGTGAGTGTGAGTGTGTGTGTGAGTGTGTGTGAGTGTGTGTGTTGTCTGCCGCCTACGCAGGGACTTTTTCTACTAATTAAATTATCCCTGTAAAAAGATACACAAACACACTCACATCAAGACCCACATTTAATGTACACTTGCTCACATTCAGGCCCGGGTGCAGTTTGATTCACGGTACAGGAGCGTTAAGTCTGTGAAAGTGTGTGTGTGTGTTTGTTGTGTATGTTTCCACCAGTAACCTTGATATTAGTGTCTGAGTGTGTTGGGGAACACTGTGAGCACAGGTGCCAGGTAGTGTGTGTGGGGGGTGGGGGGGTCAGTAGCGGGCTCCACAGAACCAATCAGCTCCCAGAACAGCTGGCCAGGTGCAGATCGATGGCCGGGCCCCTGCAGTCTGTATATAAATACCCTCTGACACCTTTATGGTGGGTGTGAGAAGGAGCAGGCGCCTGGTAATGACCGACTTCACAAGGCTTCAGAGGAGCCGTAAAAGAGCAAGGTGAGATGAAGAACGAGGTCGAGACGCAGAGCGTGCCAAGCACCCCTCTGCCAAGCTGCCCCCCCACCCCACACTCTGCCATTACCTCCACCGCTCCCCCCCCCACCCCCGACCCCCCCCTCACACCCGCCCATGCTGGCTAGCCCTCCAAGACGTGATGTTCCCTGGGCAGCAGGTGGGGTTAAGGGAGCTGGCTGCCTGGTTCTGACAGAGGAGAAACTTCTGAGACCAGTACAGCAGCTCACACACACACACACACACAGCCTCGGTGGACAGTCCAGGATTCCAGCAGTATTTCCGTCCCAGTTGTCAAGGTACCATCCATCCGAACCACACCACATACTTCTAACTGCTGTCTTATTAAGCTAGTAAACAGAGATAGCTCGTTAAGGCTGGTTTTAGCTGGGCTCAGGCCGGCCCAGCCTCCTCCAGCCTCTTCCCCCTGGGGAGAGGGGTTAGCCCCCCACCCCCCTACCCCCCCGCTCCCCTTGTTCCCCTCTCTGTTGAAGGGCTGTATTTCTCACACCAGGCTTCCCAGCTGCCCTAATTGCTTTCAGATGAATTGCTTTCAGATGAAGTCTGTCCTCCCTCCATCCAATAATAGGTAAAGTAAATGTTGTGCTTCTTGTAAAAATAACGACGGGCATTTCACATCCTACCCAGGCTTCTGCCCTCGCTCTTTAAGAGGGACCGAAATTAGCTGCTGTTTATTCACTTAGAGAGACATGCCAGGAACACTAGGCTTCGTACTCCCCCCCCCACCCCCCACCCCTCCCTCCTCTCCTTCCCTCTCCCCCCCCTCATCCTACCCACCTCATGGCTTCACTAATTTACTGTTTGATTGCTGAAGGACTTTCCATGGTTCCTTGTTCGAAACACGCAACATATTTCTGCTTCTCTGTCGAGACTCAGGCAAGGCGTCAGGGTCGAGTTTAGCAGCTTAAGGTTCATTTAAAGAGATGAAAACCAATCAAATACGCCCCCAACGTAAGCGTGAGTGTAAACCTTGCACACATAACAATCGTTTGTGGACAGTCTAATTGTAGACTGTTGAGTAAGAATGGCTTACGTTTTTGCCTGGAGATGGAATCTTGAGCGCAGTGTCGTAGTCGTGGTAACCCGTGTGAGTCCTGGGCTGGGGTCAGACCCTGAGCTACGCTAGCCCTGACTGGAGGGTCAGGACAGGACCACGGGGGGGGGGGGGGGGGGGTGCAGCTCATTGAGGGGCGACTAATGAAAGCTGATGTCCGATGTTTCCATCAGTGTGGCCTTCCCTGTCGTGGCTGAGGGGAGGGGGAGGGGGGGGTTGCACATGCCGAGGGATACGGTACTGGACCTTGGGATTAACCCCAATTCACCCCTCCACCCTTCTCCTCGCCTCTGCCTGGGGGGGCAGGGGTAGGCTGGGGGGGGGGGGTGTCAGAGGGCAACACACACAACTACAGACACCTACACACACACACATGCTCTTTTGGCCTGACCCAAGACTCAGTCTGTCAACATGAGGTCACAGCCTTCTCCCTCCACTCTCTCCCCTCGCTTTCCTTCTCTGAGCCTCTCTGCCCCTCCCTCCCTCCCCCTCACCTCCCTCCCTCCCTCCCTCCTCCCTCCCTCTGACTTCATCTCACTCCTCTTCTTTAGTTTAATCTCTTTTTTTCTATTATCATCTCTCGCTCTCCCTTTGCGATGCTAATATCCACTCGACACTCAACATTGATGTCTGGTTTATGACCTGTGTGTGAGTGGAAAGAGTGCAGCGTTCCCATCGTTATCCAGGGTTCACAGTGTGCCCTGTCTGTAGTGCCGCCCCGGGTTAGCTGTATAAGACACCCCCCCCCCCCCCCCCTTCTCCATCACCTATCCAGAACGTGAGCGTGAGCTTCAAAGCACTGCTCAGGAGCTGAACTCAGCGCTTGTCAGCCCGCTTTCCTCCACGCTGTATCAGCCATCCGACGGGGCCTTAAGGCTCATGTTGCAAGCCTGCTCTGGCCTGAAACCATGCCTAGTTACCTCTTACATATTCCCAGCATGGCCAGTTACCTTTAACTGCTCGTAAAGTGGTTTATGGTGATGGATTCATTTGAAACACATGACGGTGTGCATGGCTGGCCCGGGTGGGGCTGCTCTCTGAGGATGTGCACACCGGTGCTCCGCCCTGGAGGGCGAACCTGGGGTGGCGAACCCGGGGGTGGGCCAGCCGGGATCTGAGCCGTCTCTGCTGACGGATGATGGATGATGGAGGAGGTGCAGTATCAGAAGCGGGGGAGAGAGGGATGGAGAGAGGGAGGGAGGGAGAGATATGGCAAAGGAGCGAGAGGAATAGAGAGGGGGAGAGAGGGAGAGAAAGAGGGAGGGTGGAGAGAGAGGGAGAGAGAGAAATAAGAAGTTTGAGAGAACTCGACAGGGAGAGAGACAGAGCGATAGGGAGTGAAGGGAAAATCAAAGCAAGGTAAGGATAGAAAAAGGAGAGAGAAGCAGAGGTGGAGGGGAAAGAAGAAGAGAGAGAGAGAGAGGTTATAAAGCATCGCCCAGACCCACTGGCCACTTATGGAATCCATACGCCCAGGACGCTGCGGCACATCTGGTTCTTGTCAGAGATGGGCCACGCTCCCATGGAAATGTGGATGACAGTCCACTAAATCAGAGCATACCCACCCACCCACCCTCCCTTCCTCCCACCCGCCCCCAGCCCTCCACCCCCAGCCTCTTCCCCCAGCAGGGCTAGGACAGACCTGCTCAGAGACACAGAGCAGAGGACGTCCTTCTGGGATCGCTGGGTCCGTGTGTCTGCCCCTTCCAGCCTTGATTGATCTCCTCTGAGAATCTGCTTCTATCTGTGGAGGCATGTGGATTTGGGGCCGTATCATATTGAGAGAGTTATGTTATCTATTAAAGCGGATGGCCAGTCGTCTCTTGTTTCTCTATCTCCTATCCCACACACACACACACACATACTCGCACACACACACACACACTGAGAGAGCAGCACCTCTTGTGCAGCTGGAGCAGTAATGTGTTGCAGGTGTAGAGGACCGCTTGGCGACGTACGATACACGTATGATCCATCAGGACTGGAGCAGGGGAGTGGGGGTGTCTGGGTAACCTCCCCACCTCCCTCAGGACCACCTCTCACCCCTCACCCGCCCCCTCCCCCACCCAAAGCCTCACTCCAGCGGGTGTATTTGATTTGGTGTTGCCTGGTGGGTGTGCAGCTGACACGCTGCCTGATGTCTTGTGCACACGTTGACACCGTTACTCGAATCAAGTGCTCCTTAAAGTGCAGCGTCGGTGTTCTGTCGCAGGGCTGCCCGCACAGCCATTATTTTCTTGTGGCTAGCACCTCGCCTCCCCCCCCCCCCCCCCCCCCCCCACCCATCACCCACACACCTCATCCACTTCTGCTGCTGAGTTGTTTACACGACTTTCCGAAAGCTTTCCAAAAGCCCTGCCCTGCTTTTCCAGCAGGATTTTTTAGCATTTGTTCCGCAACATTTAACTAAAGCCCTTCAAAGCCCTCCCTGAACAGCCGCAAGCTTTGCCGTGTGTCTGCGCGCGCATGTCTCTGTGTGTTCGTACCCGTGTCCCTGTGTGCGGCTGTGTTATCTACTTGTGCGAGTGTGTGTGAACGTGTGCTGTTGTGCGTAGGTGGTAAGTGTGTGTACGCACGCAAACCTGATTGTGGGTGTGTAGCAGTTTGGTTGTGTAGTAGTAAGTGGGAGTGTTATTAATTCATTTAAGACTCCTGTCCTCTTCCAAGGAGACGGGCTCAAGGTGACATGTTTCCTGCTCAGCTCCTGAATGGACTGAATACCCAGCATGCACCAGGGCCCAAAAACACTTCCATCTCACTTGAATGGCTAATCTGCATCAGCTTTGAGGTTTTATTCAAGCAGAAAGGTCGAAGCTGACGTTTAGAGTGATCTTGAATATGCTTGGAAATACGTGTGAATCACTGAAAGAAAAACTGAACAAAAGGTTTGTGCAGAGGTTTTAAAACGCATTAAATTTTATTTTTTTATGTTGAAAAACGGAAGGTCAAAATAAACCAAGCACAGCATGTTGAGAACCACTATGTCCTCGTTCAATTATTACAAGTCACCCGAGGGTCGAGGCGTCGTTTAAACGCTCAGACACGACGCAGAGGTCCCTGTCAGCACATTCACGCCAACAACCCCGATCTGTGTGCGTTGGTCTCCGACGTTACACATCTCTGCTGAAATGACTCCCCTGCTGGCTGTGTCCTTTTCTACGTTAATAAACTGATCTCAGGTAAAGCTCTGCTCTCCACTCCCAGCCAATCCACAGCAGGGATCCTCCATTGTCTTCTCCTGATTTGTCCAACCCAGCTGCTTTTTGTTAAGCAGTTTTCTTCCCAGTCGCAAGGAGCAGTGAGACATAATAGAAGCTGTAGAAGCTGTTAGTCAGGGGGTGAGACAGGGCCTGTGGAAGGCTGGAAGTCCCTCTGGAGCAGAGCTGGACTGTGAGGAGAGGAGGCTGCTTCTACTGTGAATAGCTCTATTAAGGAAACACCACCAGTACATCCAGTAGCAACAGTTTGTCACACAGCCCCACTTCCTGGTGCTGGCTGTCCCACCCTGCCTCCTCACAGGGAGGAGACTAGACTCCCCGGAATATCCTCCAGGGACGACGCAGGTCGCTGACTGACTGTTTTTGGACTTAATGTTACCGATTCTCTTCTCTGGACTTTCTGTTTCTAGGCAGAGTGTCACTAACGGATTGCTTACTGGCTGTTTAAAAAAAAAAACTTGTATCTACATCACCGTCTATGGAGCCGCTGACTACAACAACGTCTATTGTTCTTAGTCAGTCTCAGCAGGGGGGCCAGTTCTGCTGTGTCCGCCCTGGAAGCCCATTGGCTGGCTGTTTGGCTCCGTGAGGCAGGGAATGAGGAAGTGTTGGACTTGGTTCCAAACACAAACACATGCAGTGTGGATAAACAAACCCAGCTGAGCTGAGAGCATGTTTCTGCTGGACCTGGGGTCAAGCTGAGGTCAGAGAAACACACACTCTGAAACGATCTGAAGGAGAGACTCCATTTTGGGGCTCTGAGGTAAACTATGGATTAAATTATAAGGGAATAAGAGTGTGTGTCTCTGTGTGTGTGTGTGTGTTCCTCATTCATCATTCTCAGGTCCTGTTGTAGTCTGCTGAAGTGTTAAGCAGTAGCATATCTGTGACCTCCGACCCTGTAGCCAGCGTTGCCTCAGTGGATGTCCTCCATAACTCACCCCTCCCTCTGTCAGTCTGACAGACACATTTGCACGGTCACACACCACTCCCATCCCTCGCCACAGTCCGCCTCCCGCCGTCCCATCATCTCTAGGGAGAACCTCAGGACTCCAGTTTCCATTCCTCAGACAGCTACGGTTTCCCTCCTCTCCTCTTTTCTACCCCCTCCCGCCTTTCTTCTCCTCTTCTCTCTCTTCTTTTCTTCATCTTCTCTCTTCTCCTCTCCATTCTCTTCTCCCCCTCTTTTCCCCCCTCCTCTCTCCTCTCTTCTCTCTTCTCCTCTCCCTCTTTTCCCCCCTCCTCTCTCCTCTCTTCTCTCTTCTCCTCCCCCTCTTTCCCCCCTCCTCTCTCCTCTCTTCTCTCTTCTCTTCCCCCTCTTTTCCCCCCTCCTCTCTCCTCTCTTCTCTCTTCTCTTCCCCCTCTTTTCCCCCCTCCTCTCTCCTCTCCTCTCTTCTCCTCCCCCTCTTTTCCCCCCTCCTCTCTCCTCTCTTGTCCTCCCTTCCTCTCCCTGCCTGGATGAGAAACACACCTGCCTGTCTTCCCAGTGTCTGAGCGAGGCCGTGCCTTTGTGAGGCTGGCTTTGATTGATGATCTGCAGCGTAGCAGGGATTCCTGCGTGGCCACTGTGAGCCGGGAGGCTGGGGATGGGGTCGAAGCGGGCCGCTGGGGCGGGGCCGGGGGTTCCGCTGGCGAGGACGGGGGCGGGGTAGGGGGGGGGGGGATCAAAGGTTGTACGTGGCGGCGGATTCTCAGACGTGATCTCAGGACACACCGCAGTGATGAGGCCTCTGGGAATTTTCTCGGGAGAGGCCCCATCTATCAGTCACAGCAACCTGAGGATTTGGTTACACCACTGTGTGGGTGTGTGTGTGTGTGTGTGTGAGAGAGTGTGTGTGTGTGTGTGTGTGAAAGAGTGTGTGTGTGTGTGAGTGTCATATCGTGTCGTTCAGACCGCTCCTCATCTTCCTCCGCTGCCAGACACATTCTCTCAGGATCACGTGACCACGCAGGTTCCAACTAGTCCTAGTTCCGACATCCTACCCAAGTCAAACCCAGACTCAGTTTAGTCCAGAGTCCAACCCAGTACTGACCCACACGCTCAGACACCCAGGGACAAGACCTGGAAAGGGGCTTCTTGGTAAACCACACACTCACAGGAAAAACGATTTATTAGCAGTAGTTTGAATGAATCAACTTAACTTACCTGGAGCTGGTCCACCTTAGCACTCAGCCCAGAGAGGGGCTCTGCTAGTGTGTAGAGAAGCTCTTTCAGTGCTGTTCACAGTCTAGACCTTTAAATACAGATTGGAGAATCTGTCCCAAACAGGAAAGTGACCTCCTGTTGACAGCGAGAGGAGCCAACGATGAAACCAGGGCTTTTTACTTCACGTCTGCTTTTAATTCAAACGCTCACTAGTTTAACCATGCTGTCTAGGTGTGTGTGTGAACAGTGTGTGTGTAAGTGCAAACTGTATGTATGTGTGTGAGTGTGAAAAGTGTGTGAGGCTGTGAAGGTCAGCCAGGTCTGAAGTATTCCCTTGACTTGTGTGTCCCATATTTATACTTCATTTATCAGACACTTTTATCCAAAGCGACTTACAGCTAGTACAGGGACATTCACCCTGAGGCAAGTAGGGTGAAGTGCCTTGCCCAAGGACACAACATCATGTATCCACAGCCGGGAATCAAACTCACAACCTTGTGATCATAAGCCTAACGCCTTAACCACTGAGCCACCTGACCTCCACTTAGACCTCCTACAGGCTGAAGTAGCTTTCCTAGCCTGGCTGGCTGTTTGGCCGTCTGCAGAGGTCACGCTTTATCGGGAGGGGGGAAAAAACGATGACTAATCATGAGCAAATGTGTGGACGCCTGGTCCCATGAATCACGCTGGCTGGATGTGAGTGGTTGTTGGAAGAACAAACTGCAGGTGTTGGTCCACCGTGGGAAATCATTAAGCTGTCGAGGAAGTTGCTCAAATCACACAAAATAAACGGCTGCAGTCTCAGCCCTGCTCTAGTCCGCCATGACTCGGCAAAGTCTCCTCAGCCACGATCGACCGGAGCAGCTTAACACAGGGGGCTAAAATATTTGCTGTGAGAATATTCTGGAAGTGTATAAAATGGGATTTGCAGGTGTTGGGGGGTGTTGAGTCAGCCAAGTTATGACCTTCTAACCTGGAACTCCAAACAATTTAGACACGAACAAACACACATGAACAATCCTGGGTCTCACGGTAGCCGTGCTGAAACTGTCAGCTGCTGGTCTACTGGGTGTCATCCCTGGAAGTGAACTGCCTGGGAGGTTATCGCTCTGCGCTGCCGAGTGGGTGGTCCCGCACGCGCTTGCTGTTCACACAGACTCACACGGGTCACACACATGCTCTCTGCTCACACACACACACACACCCCACAGTACCTTTAAGTGTTCAGAGAAGCAGTTTCGATCAGTTGGGCAGTAAAGTTAGCCGTTTACCTCCTATCTCACCCTGAACGTGCAGCACCAGATGTGAGCTCGGTCTCAGAGCGGAGTCACTGAGACAGCAGCCATCCAGAAAAACAGCCAGCCTAACCACACACACACACACACACTGTCCACTCTCCACTTGCAGCACCTTGTTCCCATTCCAGACAGCCTCCACATATCCCCTCTTCCCTCTGTTCTTCTGAAACAGGCTGTTTGTGTGTTTCTTTTTTGTTGCAGTGCCTTCAGCCATGCAAGGAATTGTGGGAAACCAGAAAAGCTCTGTCCCAGAAATCCTGTGAGGTAAGCAGCCGTGTCTGGAGAGATGGTGATGAAAGCAGCAGACTCACCTGTGCTCTGGCCTGATCCCTGCCCGTCAGACCCTCCTTCTTCAGTGATTCAACTGGACAGCTCTGATGAGTTACAGAGATACCTTGATGTGCCAAGTGCCATCTGCAAGCATTTAGAATGGGGGGGTGGGGATGGTTGGGATGTCCACCAGAGATGATCATCTTTTAGGTTGAGACTGACAGCCTTCCACTGCTCTCCAGCCCCCTGACCCCTGCCCTCCTCAACCCCCTGCCCCCTGCCCTCCTCAACCCCCTGCCTTTTTGCCCCTTCTTCCCTGCATGCCTCTCTTCCTCCCCCTTACAATTGCCTCAAATCTCCCTTCCCACTTTCCTACTCCTTACTTCCATACTGCCTGCTACCTCACCCCCCCCCATACCTCTCTGCTTCTCTCCCCTCTCTCCTCCCTGCCCCCCACCTCCCAGGCACTGGGGGCCTAGGGCCCCGTAAGAGGAGACTTGCTAGTGGAGGAGGAGGGGGGGGGGGGGGGGCGGGGGCCGGAGGCCCCTAATGATTATTTTCAAAGCCCTGCGCTGGTTCTCAGTCAGCCTTTCATCATTCTAGCTGGAGCATGCAGTTGCTGTGCTGTTTGTGTTTCTGACAGAGCTACTGAAGAAAACAGGATAATTGAGGTCTATTAGTTAAACCTGCTGTTTATACCCGCCTTCCCTCTCTCCACACGCACACACACGCGCACACACACACACACGCTCGGCTCATTGGTTGATGATAACAGCAAACTGCTTGTGTTCTCTTCAGAGTCAGTAGACTGTACCTACAGGAAACACGCCATGGTCTCTGACATTCTCATGTTCCTGTGTGTGTCCTGTTCTTGTGTGTGTGCCCCAGCGTGTGTGTGTGCGCTCGGCTGAGAGATATATAATTGTCCAATGTTTATTTGTTTGTGTCTGAGCCTGGGTAGGACCCTGTCATCAGAGCTGAGCCTGGAGAGAGACAGAGCTCTGTGGAGGCTCCAGGTCTGAGCAGGGCAGTCAGACAGAGGGCTGGAAACTGGCCTGAACCCACCACCACCCCCTCACTCTCTCTCTACCTCTCTCTCTCTCTCTCTCTCTCTCCCACTCTCTCTCTCTCTACCTCTCTCTACCTCTCTCTCTACCTCTCTCTCTCTCTCTCTTTCTCTCTTGCTCCATCACATACAGTAGGGTTAATCAGTTAATCTTTCCCCTCTGTCCCCATCAGAAGCATCATGAGTGTTTGACCAGCTGGGAGTTCCTGGTGTCGGTGAGGACAGCCAAGCAGGGGGACTGCCCCCCTCCCCAGAGAGCCACAGGCTTCGCTGCCGCCTGTGTGGAGAGCTGCTCATCAGACCGACACTGCCCCTCCTCCAAGAAGTGCTGCTCCAATGGCTGTGGACACACCTGCCAGACCCCAGCCAATCTCTTTAAGGGTATGGTCATGTCCCGCCCATTCGCCAAATATGGTCGTTGGTTGTCCAGTCTTGTCCGTCCCCTTTTTTACTGGAGTCCTGTGTGAATCTGACCCATCCCTACCTCCTCTCGCTGACCCTTGACCTCAGGGGTGCCTCTGAAGCCCAGGAGGGAGATGACCTTCCTGGAGGACCGGCAGGGTCACCTAGAGGTCACCTGGATGTCAAAGTTCAATGTGACCATCGAGCCAGTGCTCTACGTGCTGCAGAGGAGATGGAACCTGGGCATCCTGCCCAGCGAAGACCACGCCTCCACATGGCACACAGTCGTCATGGTAACAAACCTGTAGCCTTATAACACAGGGTAGTTATCACAACAAAGGGTATTTTACTGTTAAAACATTTTCATTGCCGAGCCCGACTAAATGTTTCCCCGGTTTGGCTGGACATCACTTGTCTCTTGTCACCACCGTGTGTGTGTGTTTGTACGTGTGTGTGTGCACGCTTTGCAGCCAGTCTAAACCAGCCTGTCTCTGCGTGTGTGTAGGCTGAGGTTAGATAAATAAGCCCAGCTTGTGAGCGCTGCCACAGGCAGGCTGGGCTGTTCTCTGGCCTGACTGACTGCTCCTTATGGGCTAAGCGCTGTGTGGAGGAGCCCTGTCATGTGGACACACTGTCCTGGGAGGATCAGGGAGACGGCACAGTACACACACACACACACACACACACTCACACACATGCAGTTCTGCGGCAGAACTGAAATAAAGAGGCCAGTTCACCCAGGGAGGCCACAGACACACACACTCTTCTCCTTCCCATGATCTCCATGTCTCGGGTTCGAAAATAATTCTCCACTTGTTTCTGCAACTGTCCCAGGTCAAAGCCAGGGACTGTCTCTGACACCTGACCCTTAACATGTGACCCTTGACCTCTGTGTAGACCATGGAGGAGCGGGCGGTGCTGAAGGACGTGCGACCCCAGCGCTGGTACCAGTTCAGGGTGAGCGCCGTCAACAGCCAGGGCACGCGGGGCTTCACCACGCCCAGCAAACCCTTCTACTCCACCCGAGGTAAGAGGAAGAGGAGGAGGATGAAGATATACGTCTCTTTCCATATCTCTCTCTCTCCATCTCTCTCTCCATCTCTCTCTCTCTGTACATGTTGTCCTCTTGTTCCACTCGGCCTCACCCACCCTGTGATTGTAACAGTGGACTGGGTCTAATGGTTAGCAGGCCAGGGTAATCAGGGTCCAGATCCAGGAGAGACAGACGTCAGCTCTGTGTGACTAACCACCTGGGTGTGGACTGGCCCCCTGGGGTCAGGACAACACTGTGTCCCTGGCAACAGCCGTGTGTGTGTGTGTGTTAGTTGTCCTCTCCCCCCTCTCCACCACAGTACAGAGAGGACTTCTAGATATGTAACACGCACACGCGGTCAAACACGGATTGTGTTTCATCCGGCAGCGTTCTACCTCAGTTACGTTCGTCAGATGTTGATTAGGTCGGGCCATGAAGAATGCAGAAAGGTCATAGGTCGGGGTTCAGGAAGTCCCCAGATGAAAGGTACCCTGGGAGATTGAGTAACCCGAGTGACAAGGTGACTCCGCCTGCAAACAAGGGGCAGCTCAGGTCTTTCATGAGCCCCCGCCCTCCTCATCCCTCCGTCTCCTCATCCCTCCATCTCCTCATCCCTCCATCTCCTCATCCCTCCATCTTCTCATCCCTCCATCTCCTCATCCCTCCATCTCCTCATCCCTCCATCTCCTCATCCCTCCATCTCCTCATCCCTCCATCTCCTCATCCCTCCATCTCCTCATCCCTCCATCTCCTCATCCCTCCATCTCCTCATCCCTCCATCTCCTCATCCCTCCATCTCCTTATCCCTCCATCTCCTCATCCCTCCATCCCCTCATCCCTTCACCCTGTACACCCTCATCACTATCTCTTCTCAAATCCCTCCATCTTTTCATCCCTCCATCCCATAATCTCCCTCATGCGTGTGCCCTGGTTTAACTCCAGTCCCCATAATATTACCCAGATCGCTGAGAGAGAGAGAAAGAGAAGAGAGAGAAGAGAAAGATAGAGAGAGGAAGAATAAAGGAAGACCCCCCCCAGACTGAAGGGACCTCTTTGTTGTGGTTGTGGTCTGCAGTGAGGCTGACTTCAGTACAGGAAGGAGTCAGGAATGGCTGCCCTCGGCTCACTGCTGCTACCTTAGCCTGACTCCCGCACGCATACACACTCGCCCCAGCTACTACATATCAAAGACATGAGGCCCTAACATGTACCCCTCGACCCCTTGAATTTGCAGAAAGGATAACATTGCCCCCGAGGTGAAGCCCTTTCTCCTCAGAGAGGAGCCCTCTGTCTCTGGGAGTTGTAGTTTTAATCAGTGACAGAGCTACTGTTTGTAGTTTTAATGAGTCAGAGCGGGTGTTGAAAAGGAATTTGACCCTAATGTAAGTGACTAATGGTTTCTCTAAGGCTAAGTTACAGTACTAATACCGGTTTCACAAACAGACAGTCAGCTCCAATATAATTTTTCTGCCTTTGATTTTCTGAACAAAGGCGAGGGGACGATTGAAAGTGGCAGTGTGGCGTTCTCTCTCATGAACTCATTTCAGTTTCATAACTTACATAACACTAATGTTTTCAGAGCAGATACTCACAGACTGCCACTGTGCACTGCTTAGGGAGGCTGTGAGGTACAGCAGGAGTCTGAGACAGAGAGACTTCTGAAAGGACATTTGAACACACATATGTTTGGAACTACAGTGGAAGTATCTAAAACCTTAGGTACACCATCCGAATGCCGAGCGTCTCGGTGTATTTTTATGTGTGTGAGTGAGTGAATGTGCCAGATTCAACCTCTGCTGTACAAAAGTATTGTCTGATATGAGCTCATTTATAAAAAACACACCTTCGATAGCTAACGGACTACTGGACCACACCATGATGATGACTTTGCTGTTGAGAATATTGAGAATTCATACCCACACATTGCACTCTGACGCAAACACACACACACATCACACATCAACACACCCAAAAAGCTGATAGAAGCTTTGGGGAAATCTTGTTCAGTAAAATTCCTCTCCATTCCACCGTTCTCCAACACCTCAGTCGTCTCCCCTCACCTCATCAATCTTACACCCCCTCCCCCCTCCCTCCCTCCCTCCCTCCCTCACCTCTCCCCAGACCCGTTCCCTCCGGAGCCCCCCCAGCGTGTGAGGGTGGGTAACGAGACCCTGGGGGAGGATGGCAAGGTGGGGCTGTTGCTCCTCTGGGACCCCCCCAGGGAGGGGGACCTGCCCCTGCACCACTACAAGGTGACCTGGACCCCCCGACATGCCCCCCGCCACGGCCCCGGGCACGACAGGAAGGACAACACCAGGGTGACTGACGGGGTAAGATTAGGCTCTGTCCTCTACCTCACACAGGTACACACACACTCTTATTAAACACATGCCTGGGTATACAGTTAACTTAACATTAACAATATGCTCTCTCCCTTACACACACACACACACACAACTCAAGTGCAGTATGTTGACTTAACTAAGTTTTTTTTGTGCAATTCTGTAATTCTCCTCAAGTGCAATAACTGTCTATATGTCTATATGTCTACTCAACTTACTTATTTTTATACTGGACTACTTAACTGGACTACTTAAATTACTTAAATTACTTATTTTTTATTCTTTTTTTATATCAGACTTTATCGTGCCCGCCTATTGCTATTGTTATGTTATTGTCATTAATGTATATTACCCTGCAACTCTGTGTGCTATACTTTACCCTACTGCTGTTGTGAACTGCAATTTCCACCCCCTGGAGGACAAATAAAGGTTTATCTAAACTGCAACCATACCTGAGTCATGATAATAAGGTTGGGCCTCTTTGTTAAACCCTCTCCTCTAGCATAGTGTGAATGAAAGCTGCAGCTGTACAGCTTTTATAGTGAGTGCCCCTTTTTCCACCACTGTAAACCTCAACCTCGACCTCAGCCTCAATTCCCCCGGCCTCAGCCTCATCCTCAGCACCATTAGCAGCCTCTAACTAGCAACGGTTCAATTCCACTCCTGAACAACCTCTCCTTCTTAAAGAATAACCTCCTAGTCCAAACACAGGGCCTCCAGCCCCCCCACCTCGTCCCCCTGGTTCTGATCAGTCGTGTTTTCCCAGTTCCAGAACCTTCTCTGGGTTAAAACCCTCAGTGCTCAGTGTCAGATTCAGACAACACACAGTTTAGTGAAGAGAGCTACTGTTCTGACATGGCAGGGGA
This sequence comes from Protosalanx chinensis, assembly GCA_030340685.1. Classification (NCBI taxonomy): domain Eukaryota; kingdom Metazoa; phylum Chordata; class Actinopteri; order Osmeriformes; family Salangidae; genus Protosalanx; species Protosalanx chinensis. The sequence goes on from CM059340.1 coordinate 6,721,376, forward strand.
ACCATAATATGTCATCTTGTTTGGATAACTTGACATAACTTTCACGTCAGGTCTGTTCAAAACATACGTGGTGCGACATGAGGTAATGTGTGTGTGTGTCTGTGTGTGTGTGTGTCTGTGTGTGTGTGCGTGTAGCCTCTGCTCAGCTAGTTGATAGTGTGTTGCCGTACACTGACAAGTCTGTGGTTTCTGAGAATCTAAGTGGCTCATAAAGGATTGGTTTGGACCCTGTTAAAGCTCTCCCTGGAATCCTCTTTACTGATGGATCCCACAGACCTTCACCTGCATGCAGGGATCCTCACTAGAACCCAGCGGAACCTTGTTCCATTCAGCACACAGACGGATGTCTTTAGAACCCTGTTCCACTTTTCACACCGGCAGCAATCTGTCCTACGACCCATCAGCGCCCTGTCCAACCCACTAATGCCTAAACACAGGCATGAAATACTGCAGACAGACCTGCACACATTACTTTACTCACACACACACACACACACACCGGCCCCATGGAGCAGATGTTTTGACTGTTGGAACTCTATGGAAATACTCAAGTCCATTTTCGCCACATGCCTTGATGAAGCAGATCTGAGAGAAGCAGGCTTTTAACCCTACTCCTCTTCCTCCTCCGCCATCTCTTCCTCCCCCTTCTCCTCCCCCCCCTCCTGCTTCGGCCTCCTCCTATGATCTGTCGCTATCTAGCTCTCTGTGTTGTGTCTACGGATCAGCCAGGGAGTGAGTCCAGTCAGGGGCATTAGGAGGCTTGTTTTAATGTGCTGTCCGTCAGGCAGCTAATGGGGACCAGCGCAGCGTTATCAGTGGTAATGACAGAGAGCTGCTCTCTCTGGGTCACCTCACTCACTGAGGCCAGTCACACCAGCCAGAACAGTGCCAGACCTGCAGATGATGGATATCTCAGGAGAGGACCGCTTACAGCACAGGGGTCAATCATGAGGGGGGGAGAAAAACAGACCATTTGGGCAGCCTGAGTCTATCAACTAGTGTTTTGGCTCCTGTAGTCCAACTAGTATCCTGATTCAAGCCTGTTCATGATCTGTCTCGACTCTGTCTCGAGCTGTGATTTGACTCCTAACTGACTCTGAGCTGGGATTTGACTCCTGACTGACTCTGAGCTGGGATTTGACTCCTGACTGACTCTGAGCTGGGATTTGACTCCTGACTGACTCTGAGCTCTGATTTGACTCTGAGCTGGGATTTGAGTCTGAGCTGTGATTTGACTCCTGACTGACTCTGAGCTGTGATTTGACTCCTGTTTGACTCTGAGCTGGGATTTGATTCCTGTTTGACTCTGAGCTGTGATTTGACTCCTGTTTGACTCTGAGCTGGGATTTGACTCCTGACTGACTGAGCTGTGATTTGACTCCTGTTTGACTCTGAGCTGGGATTTGACTCCTGTTTGACTCTGAGCTGGGATTTGACTCTGAGCTGGGATTTGACTCTGAGCTGGGATTTGAGTCTGAGCTGGGATTTGACTCCTGACTGACTCTCAGCTGTGATTTGACTCCTCAGGCGGTGTGTGAGATGGAGCTGCGAGGTCTGCAGTCTGGCTCCGCCTACCTGCTGCAGGTGCAGGCTGTGACCTACTGGGGTCAGAAACGCCTGAAGAGCAGCCGCGCCCAGTTCCCCTTCACCACGGCAACCAACACAGGTACTAAAGGGAGTTCCGCTGTTACCACAGCGACCGCCCCACACAAAAAATGTCCCTCGGAGACCAACACAGGGCCTCCTCTAGCTGTAGTTTAGGACTATCATGAAAGTGAGCTGAGATCGACAGGCCAGTTCTATATTCATAGTAAGGGAGCTAAGCTAACATGCTACTGTGTTGAGGCCCCAATTATGATAGATTTTCCTCCTTGTCAGCTTCTTTATTTAATATGTCTTTTCGTCTGTTTTTACCAGCAGCTGGTCTTTCTCTCCTGCGGCCTTTAAAAACACGACTCAGACAGTAAAAATCCAGCTTTATGGATATTCTGCTGCTTTTGCTGTGATTTAAGCTGGAGAAAAAAAACAGAATTTCTGAATGGCGGTTCAGACACCAGAAATATTTATAGACAAATACTTGACCTTGCACTCGGTAAAAATAAAATGCTGCTTTACTTGGACAATGAGGGCCAGGAGGAGAATGCATTGGGCTGCGGTGCCAAGTGTTGCAGGCTGCCCTGTTTTCCTGCTGGCCTCTCTGTGGGCTGTGGAGGGATGCTGGTGGACTGTACACAACCCAACACAAAGCAAAGCTGTTTTAGTTCATTTCCACACTTGAACTCTGCAGTGTATTCCAGGAAGTGAGTGTCCCCACATATCTGACTCTCCACTCTGGGGGTTTGTATGACTCACAGTTTGGATCCACTGTCCTGAGATGTTTTGCTTTCTCCAGCATCCTCCCTCCTCCCCCCCGGCCCACCCGCCCAGGAAAGCTTGCAGGGAGAGTTCTCCAACGAGCTCCCCTCCGCCCCCCACCCTGACCCGGACTCAGCCCTCGCCAACCTGCGCCTCGAGGTCGCCGCCCCCCATTACCACAACAACCAGCTGCAGGTCAAGGTTTTCTGGAAGAGGCGTCACCAAGGTAACGACTTCCTCTGTCGTCTCCACTCCCCTTCCTCCTTCCCTCCCCTTCCTCCCTCGCCGGTCCTTTCCTCTACACCTTCCTCTCTGCTTCTCTGATCTCACCTTCCTCCTCTCTCCTCTTCTCTTTTCTCATCCCCAACACCACCTAATATCAGGGTCCTACACTTTTTAATGGCTGCTTCTAATAAACACTTGCTGTGTCAACTCAGTCCTGGAATAGCCGTTTTGGCGTTCGTGGTGGGAACAGCCGTTCCATTCGCACCGGGGAGACTCGTGAATCGGAGGTGCTGATTGGCTGTTATCTGCCTGAGAGAGTATGAGAGCGAACGAGGACGGATTTAATAACATCAGTATGGATGCATAAATAGGAGCAGATGGGTGTGTGTGTGTGTGTGTACGGCTGTGCTCTCCTGTGCTTGTGTGTGTGTGTGTGTGTGTGTGTGTATCTATGCACACCCATGCATGCAGGAATTTCACAAAGACAAGGCAAAAGAGAAAGATCATCCAGAGATCACACAACCTGGGGGGGGCATCTCTGGAGATCTGAACATCACTGACTTGACGAAAGATGTTTCATGAGGGAGATGGAGAACGAGAGAGACCGTGACAAAGGGAGAGAGAGGGGGGGGGGGGGCCGTGTCCTTCAGCGTGTGTGAGGACATCTGGATGACGTGTGTGTGTTTGAGGGGCGCGCTCGTGTTACCTCCGCAAGAGCAGCTATCAGGAAGCCAGACGCAGCAGTGAAACACACTCTGACCAATCAGAGGAGCTCAAACACTGTCTTACGCAAAAGGCCGCTGACAATCTGAACACTCTTTAGTCTCGTCACTCGAAAGGCTTCGATAGGAACCCAATACAGACCCACATATTCAGTACACACACTCACACACACTCATGCAGACACCTGTTGAGTTGATTCTCACATGCTAAGGGCTTGTTCCTGCTGTCTTCCAGAAAGCCCAAAGGACACAAGCACGTATGTGCTGAAGTGGCACCCACACGCGTGTGCCAGCAACACCACCAAGACAGAGAGGAGGACCACTGTGCAGGTACGTTCCACAGCAGGAACGTTCCACCCTCGTTTGCCCCTGGCTGCCACAGCATGTTATGGGAGTAGAATGAGAAGTGTAAAGCAGCACTTTATGAGTTCACCATGGTGAGCTCTATCTGATCATCCCTCTGGCATCCCTGGCAAGGGGATCATCTTTCAGCATCATAACTCTCTCTTCTCTTATGCTTTTATCATCCCCCTCTTCCCTGCAGTCAGTCATCACTAAAGGGGTGCACTGCCACAGAGGCGATCTTCTGCTGCCCCCTCCTGCCTCTCCCCCCTCTCCTCCTTCTCCTCCCTCTCCTCCCTCCCTCTCTCTCTCACTCTTTCTTCATTCTTCACGCTGTGTTGACTGATGTTGTCTCTCCATTCCTCTCCTCCTCCTCAAATATCTCCTTTCATATTTTCTGCTCTTTTCACAGGGAACCCATTACATCATCACAGGGTTGTTGTTTGGCTGTAAGTACCGCGTTTCCGTGGCACCCGTGGCTGCAGAGGAGAACCAGAGGTCCGAGGCTGTTGCCTGGGTAACAACCCCTGCGTGTTCCTCGGTGAAGGCCAGGGGGGCCAAAGCCATGCCCTGTGTTGGGGAAGGTATGACAAGCTACCGTATTAACACACACACACACACATACACACACACTTACGTAAACTCACTCTTTTCTCAAGGTAAAAAAAATAAGAAAACCCAGTGAAAGTAACTGATCAAGAAACTTCCCTGCTTTCGTTGAGTTAGAGCGCCCTCAGGTGTCCAAGAAGGTGGTACTGCGGCCGGAGAAGCTGACAGCAGAGTTCCACACAGTCAACGGTTCCCTGATTGGCCTGTTCAGCTGGCAGCTGTCCCAGAATGCACCGGGGCAAACACCCATCGCTGGCTTCCAGTTCACCTGGGTACAGCTGTCTGTCAGCGTTGGGGTAGCCAGGGCAACCGAGGGCCAGGACTTCCTCGTGTCTCAGACAGAGATAGTGGCTCCGGTGAGACTGTGTGTGTGTGTGTGTGTGTGTGTGTGTGTCTGTGTGGGTGTGTGTTAGTGGTTGAAAATGTAACAGAGGTTTTCATGACCTAGTGTGTGTTTGTGTTTCAGGACCAGCGGTCCTTGATGGTGGAGGGTCTCCACCCAGAGAGTGTGTACCAGCTGCAGGTCCAGGTGCTGTCAGAGGGGGCCAGCGGGCCCTCAGTGTCCCGCACCCTCCACACCCCCTCCCTGAACGCCTCCCTGCTATGAGCCCCAGGTAGGCCACTGAACCCTGACCTTTAGCTTAATGTTAGATTCACCAAGTCAGACATGAAGATTCCATGTAAAAGGTCATTTTCTTCTTGGATTCGGGGGTTCCAGTAATCTCCGTGTTCCCTTAGTTACCGTAAATGCTTCACTCTTATCCTAAAGCTACAGGAACCCGGATAGGACATCAACACTCGCTATCACCTTTGACCCCCAAACCTCCAGTCCACCAATCGCCTGTGACCTCTGCTCCATCCTCTGCTGCTTCTAACCATCGTGGGTGGAGTAGAAAACACCGTCACCATTCCCAAGATGGACACCCGCACCCTCCACTAGAAGACCATGGCGTCTACGCCGAAAGCTACTGCAACCTTTTGGGGATGCAACCCACGTAATGTTTAGAGCTTAGAATAGTTCTGTTGCGGTTGCGTTGTGTGTAATCATGCTGGTCTTTTTTAACTTAGCACTGATGTATGTAGAAGAACCATATTGTCCAGCTGGCTGTAGTACTCTCCAGTGTGTGGAATCAGATGGTTTCAAACTGTCTCAGCTCGCAGTCCAATTTCCTGTCGATTTTTGATTATTATTTTATGTAACATAAGTTATTTCAAGTACATGTATGATAATCTCATAGTATTTTAATGTAAACCTCTTTGTAACTTTTTTGTTTGAATTTTTATTTATTGTTTTGTGTTTCTATTGAGAGTTCATCCTTTCAGCCCAGCCCACATCCAGCCACAGCATAGAATCCTTCCCCTTTTTAACACAGTACATTGTTCTGTGATCGTTTTTGTCTCATTTGTATCATAGTATAGTATCCATTTTGTAAATAAACCTCTTGATGTTATGTAAACCTATGCCATACAGTCCAATAAAAATGTCAAAACAAATAAAGTCGTTTCCTATCTTATTTTCAAAATAACATATTTCTATTAACATTATTACATGTAAATGTAACATCAGATTACTTATTTGTGATCATCAAATTAATTTAGTGTTATGATGAAGAATATGAGCCAATCAGGGAAGGAGACGCGATTTGACGGCTTGTCGCTTTCACTATAACAAGGAAGTCAGTGATCAGATAGGAAAGCAACATGCAACATTAATTATCTATCACTATAACGAATCAGTAGGAAAACATATATAGTTCTAATATAAGTTAGTTAAACTGCATTAGCTGGCCTACGCATGCCGCGGTAGTTAAACGAATCCTGCCCCCCCGGTCCGTCACGAGACCCCGGGGCATGTGATCCCGATCAGCCCGGAGACTCTGGAGCTAGAAGCGGGGCTGGGCTGGGAATATGTCCCGGTAACTCCCTTTCCGATCATATATCTTGGGTTATTCGCTTGGAAACGAGGCAGCAGAGATGGTTCACGTCTATAACTGCCACCCGTTCGCGTCCCAGCAAATCGTCCCCACCGAGCAGGAGCCCGGGCCGGTGTGCTGCGGCGGTGGTGCCCTCTTCGTTGTGTCCGCCGGTGGATGCAAGATCGAGGCGTATGATATGAGAGCAGAGGGCTGTCCGCTGATCTGCCGCTTCGCCACCATGGGAACCGTGCAAATCATCCTGCACAGCCAGATCGGTTAGTGTCTCATCCCCTCTACTTGATCTTGTTTGTGTTAATAAGTGAATACGTTATAATTCGTTCTTTTTCCCTGCATCATCAGTAGTCTACTTCCAACACTAAGCCTCACTGTTCTCCCTCCCATGTGTTTCCTCTCCTCTCTCCTCTCCTCTCTCCTCTCCCCTCCCCTCTCTCCTCTCCTCTCTTCAGGGGACTACCTGGTGACTATCGAGGAAAAGAACAGCGCCACGTACCTCCGTGCTTACACTAACTGGCGCTACCAGGTGAGTGCTGCGTGCCTGTCCCTACGGTCTGTAGGCAGGTGCTAGAGATGCTCCCCCTGTGTATGTAAGAGGGGTCTTCCTTGTCCTGTCCTCTCTCACCTGAAGGTGTGTAGATTAGATTGGCCAAACGTGTTCAACCTGTCTTCTAATACTTTGTTCTCATTCATTCACCTCCATTTGTTTATCATTCCATCTGTTGTATTTGACCATCCATCCAGTCATTCCTCTCCTCCTTCCTCCGACCTCCAGGCGGCTGAGAAGACCCGTGTAGGGGTGCGTCTGCTGGGTCACTTCCTGCGGGGTTCCTCCCTGCGCGGAGCCCCCAAGGAGCAGATGGAGATCATTGAGATCCCCCTGCTTGAGCGGCCGCAGTGTGTGTCCTGCTGCACGGTCACAGGAGACCTGCTGGTGGGCTGTCCCACATCCCTGGTCCTCTTCTCCCTGCGTAGGCAGTCCCTTAACGCCAGGCCAGCCATCCTGGATTTCGAGCGCTGCCTCATCCTACACCTCCCTGGACTCTCCCCCATGCAGGTAGGGGAGGATGGGGAGGAGGGTTGAAGCTGGTCAGGGGGGTTCTGGGTCTGGGTTCTGGGTGTTCTTTTTGGTTTGTTGAGCCTTGCAGTTGGGCTTGTCTCCAGAGTGACTGCGGTGTGTTCCTCCTTGCCTGTAGGTGGCGCTGTGCTCGGGCTACATAGCTGTCCAAAGTGATCTGGAGGTGCTGGTGTTGAAGCTGGAGAGGCTGTCTGGCCCTCAACCTTACAAGTCGGGCATCCAGGAACAGGAACACTCTCTAGTCCCCAACGACATGGTGACTGGAGACCTTCTGGAAACAGGTACTGCCACGAACGACACGCCCTGTGTGTCGCACACGCCTCTAACGCCGTACTGAATACATGTGGCATGTGTGTGTAGGAGGATGTCAGTTGAGTTGTGTGATGTGTGAGGTTGTGTGTTGCCCCGTGCAGAGGAGCGGAGGCCTGGAGAGGGGCTGGAGCAGGAGGGCTTCTTCATGTTCCCCAGACACCAGGAGCTGCTGGGGGCCAGGGCCAGGGACTGTGGCCTGGTGGTCAACCTGGAGGACACGGGCATGGAGGCAGAGGCCAGGGGGAACTTCACCTTCTCCTACGTCCTCTACAGGTCTGTCTGAGAGAGAGAGAGAGAGAGAGAGGGAGAGAGAGGGGGAGGGAGAGGGAGAGGGAGAGGGGGAGGGAGAGGGAGAGGGAGAGGGGGAGGGAGAGGGAGAGGGGGAGGGAGAGGGGGAGGGGGAGGGGGAGGGGGAGGGAGAGGGAGAGGGAGAGGGGGAGGGAGAGGGGGAGGGGGAGGGAGAGGGGGAGGGAGAGGGGGAGAGGGAGGGAGAGGGAGAGGGGGAGGGAGAGAGAGAGACTGTTTGTCTGTGTGTAAGAGATGGAGTTAGTGTACAGGGGTGTGTGTGTCTTCCCTGCAGGCGTTTCGCCCCGGACTTCTTCCAAGGCTGCACAGTGGAGGAGACACGCCTTCACTCGCTACAACTGCTGCCTGTGTTCACCAGCAGTGAGTCACATGACCTCCGCACAGCCTCACACCGCACGTCACACACAGCCTCTCTGAAACACTCCGCCTCACCTCATTGGTTCCCTAATGTCTCCCAGGCCAACCAGGAAACCAGGAAGTCTCCGACGAAGGGGAGAAAGGGGCGGAGCCAACTTGCGTGTTCTGTTTCTTCTCGCTGCCCAACACTGGCTACGTGTACAGCGTGAGGGGCGGGGTCGAGCTGGTCTCCACCTATCAGTATCCAGAGAAGGCTCAACAGGCGGTGCTGACTGACGTCTTCCTGCACGTCATCACCAAGTAAGGAGCGGGTCTGGGGGGGGGGGCTGGTCCAGAGGTCACTTCTACTACCCTACCATGTTTCTTTAACATGTAAGGACATCCGTGTTGAGCTGTGTGCTCACTGTGTGTGTGTGCTCACTGTGTGTGTGTGCTCACTGTGTGTGTGTGCTCACTGTGTGTGTGTGCTCACTGTGTGTGTGTGCTCACTGTGTGTGTGTGCTCACTGTGTGTGTGTGCTCACTGTGTGTGTGTGCTCACTGTGTGTGTGTGCTCACTGTGTGTGTGTGCTCACTGTGTGTGTGTGTGTCAGGAACGCCCTGCAGTGTTTCTCGGTGCGCTGTGCTTCAGTGGCAGCCAGAGCGTCGGACCCCTACATCGACACCACCATGAAGGTGAGGAGCTCTGCCTAGCAACCTGCCTAGCAACCTGACCCAATGAACATGTGACCCCTACACACACACACACACACACACACACACACACAGAGGCAACAGGAGGGAGATGCCAATATAGATTGAGATGTGGAGTCTGAGACAGAAATGACATAAAGAAGGAAAAATGGTGGAAGATGAAAGAAGTGTGTGTGTGTGTGTGTGTCTGTGTGCGCCCACTCCTGTGTGTACGTGTGTCAGTGGCTTCCTGACTGGATAATGGCAACAACAGCCCCTCAGTTATGAGCAGAGTAATGTAATAATGGATAATGTGATCCAGCGATGTGATAGCCATCTAGTCTGTGCAAGCAGGAATTCAAGTTAACCTAGATTATATTACCATGCTGCTCCCTGACTGGATAATTACCATGTCAGTCCTGTCCAATCAAACGCTGCCCCCTGTTAGACAGATAAAAAAAAAAAAAATACATTTATACATTCATTCTGAACCAATGACATCACAGTATGTTAATGTCTGTGTGTGTGTGTGTGCAGGCCTGCCCCCCAGCCACCATGGAAGTGTGTGCTCTGCGTATTCAGCTGTTCATTGGCCTGAAGGCTTTGTATCACGACGGCCATCACATCGCCCTGGTAACCGCGGCTGACGTGGAGAACCCGGAGAACGCAGAACGTGTGGCGCGGCGGAACACGTAAGGGCGCTGTCGGACGCTGTGTGTGTGTGTGAGTGCAGGGATCACTGCACACACACACTGCCTGTGTGTATTTCAAGGCTGTGTGTGTGACACAGAGAAGGGGACTTTTTCCAGAACAGTCTCTGTTGTGATAGTGACACGTTGTGACTCCTGTTGTAGCGAATCTAAAGACCACAGAACGCTGACAGGCATCTTCCTAGCGGTAGGTATAGAACCCTCCACCACGCCTGCTCTGGAGAGCTTCCTGTCCCGCCCCTTCCTGTAAGTCCTTTAAGATCTGGCCCCTCCAGCCCCCCCTTCTCCACCCATCCTGTAGAACATGACCCTCTTCTCCCTCTACGTCACTAAATCCAGTCTAACACGGCAGTAACACCCCCCCCCCCCCCCGTAGTCTCCAGACTAACCATCTTTGGACTCACAACAGTAGGACTGTGGAATGAAACCAGGCAGACGTATGACACCGACTATTCTGCTGCTTCCTGTGAGCATGAAAGACAGTCTCTGTCCCTGTGAGGAGGCTGGCTCCAGGGAAGCACATGACCAGGCCCAGGGGTGGAGGTCGGGGGGGGGGACATGACCCAGGAGACTGGAATCACATGACCGTGCTCTCCAGCACTAAGACACTTAGTCCGTTTAGGCCCATTCACAAAGCTTACACACACACACGCCCACATAAATGTAATCAAACCGTTTGTCAAACTAACCTAGAACCCCTCTTAGTCTGCATGGTGTAGTTAGCGTTCTGTAGGAGTGCCGCCATAAAAGTCTCATCATCGACTGATGTTACTTCCTGTTCGTGTTCGACCCCAGAACCAGGAAGTCATCCTACTCCAAGCCCAAGGAACCCACGGAGGAGAGTCATGGATGGAACCTGTACGTCATCGACACTGTTCCCCCTCTGCAACTGTACCACGAGATGGTACGCTACCATGGTTACCTCCACAGCTGTCCATCCCGTCTATTGTCCCATGTTAGTAAACTGTGTGTGTGTGTCAGGTGGAGTACAGTAAGCGCTACGAGGAGACCAACCCTCAGTCCCAGAGCTGTCTGCACCTGCTGAGCGAGGCTCACCTGCTGCTGAAAGCCAAGCTCCTGGACCCCCTGCTGGGAAACCCCGTCCCTCCGCCCCCCAGCACGGAGCTAGACAGGGTGGCAGGTGGAGCTCCAGACAGCCAGAGTCTCCAGGAGGCCTTCAGGGAGAGCTGTGCCCAGCTCGGAGACTGCTTCAGCAGGTTACAGACACCAGGGCGCCCGGGGAAGTCTAGTAAACTGCTAGTGATCATGATTGATAAAAGCTAAAAATGAAGAGTGATATTGACCCATTGATCTGTCCTACTGCAGGTATGTGCAGAGAGACTGTCACTTGGCCCTGCCCTACTATAAGATGTCGGGTCTGTCATTGGCTGAGGTGATGGGGAGGAACCGACTCCAACCTGGCAACACTGCCGGCTCTGGCAACCCTGCCGGCTATGGCAAGGGCTTCCTGTTTTACCTCAAACACTCGCTGTACGAGGACACAGCTGAGGAGCTTAGCCAGGTGAGGGAAGGATGGAGAGAGGAGGAGGAGGAGGAGGAAAGGAGAGAGGGAGGGGGGAGTACAAGATTCTGACCGTATAAACGAGAGATGAATAAGAGATGAGAAGCAGTGGGCTGGATAACCTTTCTAGACCTGTCGGCTGTAACCCCCCCCTCCTCCTCCCCTGTTGCTTAGGAGACAGCTGACGAGGTCCTGCAGGTGTTCAGCAGGACCGAGGCGTCCCAGCTGCCCCACGTGTGTTCCTGCCCAGCGCTGGTGAACGCCAGCCCAGCGGCCGCCCTCTCTCACCTGGACCGCCTGGAGGCCGTGGCAGGGCCCTCGGTGCCCCTCACGCTCTCCAAGGCTGCTCTCGCCCTCCGCATGGGCAACCTCCCTCTCTGCGCACTTCACATGGGCCGGCACGCAGAGGTGTGTGTATGTGTGCGTGTGGATGGTGATCACTTGTATAGTGTGATCATCTCTCCTATGAGATGTTTGAACAGCTGCTCCCTTCCCACCCAGATGCTGCAGGTGTACGGCTTCATCGAGGAGCCTCAGCTGCTGTTACACGCCCGCGGCCAGCAGGTGGCGCCCACCCTTCTGGCTCGCCACCTGAGGGGGAGCCAGGACGGCCTGCTGGTAGCCGCCATGGTGGCCCTGCACGAGAACAACAAGCTCAGACTGGACCAGGCTGACCTCCTCTTCCAGGTTGGTGGTGTGTAGTTTCTAGAACCTTCTTGAAGATTCAACATGAAGGCATGTATGTGAATACAGATTGTGTGTGTGTGTGTACAGGAGCTGTGTTCAGACCAGATGGACGTCCAGGCCGCTCCTCAGATCCTCGTGGACTTCTGGGAGGCTTTGCTCATGGCCTCGTCACAGGAAACTGTCATCCTGGAGCTGCTGTTCCGTCTGGCCTCCATCTACATCGACCGCCTCGCGCACCCCCAACCCCGGGCCAACCCCCCGCTGAAGACCGCAGAGGACCTGGTACTGTCATGGAGCTAGGGTTGGGATTTTAAGTCTGTTCTTTATAAGTGTGTGTGTTATTGGTTGTTATTTTTTACAAGGTAGAAAGAGTTTTGATGAAGAATGTTTGCGTTTGTGTTTGTGTGTTACAGATCAACTCATGTTCTCATTATGGAACGTTGTATCCCTGGGTGAACATCTTGACTCCGCCTCAGTTCAACATCACCTACGACCACTCAGAAGACCTACAAAAACTACAGGTGACTCCCTCTCTCGCACCCCTTTTCTCCCATTCCCTCTGTCTCTCTCGCCCCTCCCTCACCTGTAAGCTGTTGTTGTTGTTGTTGTTGTTGTTGTAGTCGCTCCTGTGTGGCCCCTCCCTGGATGTGACCTCCATCCTGCCCCTGCTGGAGCAGCTGAACCAGGCAGACCAGGCGTGTCTGAGCGTTCACGTGCTCTGTGACACCAAGCAGGGGCGCCACGAGAGCTCCATCCAGCGCCTGCTGGACCGCTGCCCCCAGGCCATCATCCCCTACGCTAACCACGAGCTGCAGGACGCACACATGGTACCTGAGCCGTGAAGACATCGAGGGGAACATACTCCCTGACCTTTGAACCCCTTGGCCCATCTCGAACCCATCTGTGTGTGTGTGTGTCATCCACAGGCCCTGTGGTGGCAGAAGTTGTTTCCTGAACTGTGTGAGAGGACCAGAGCTTCCGGGGGACAGAACAGCATCTTACTGGCTGCTCTTAAAGGTGAGCCTGGGTTGACCCCTGACCTCCAGCCCCTTTCTGTCAGCACATCCAAGGCAACTGGATAAGTGTAGTCATGGGATTGTGACTCCTTAAATCCTGTCTTTTTTATCTTTTTTATTAAATACATATTTATGTTAAAATCTGTAAATAAGGATCCTGTGTCTAAGAGATTGAGCAATACTGCAGTGACTGACTGAACTCCACGTCTCCATGACAACAGAGACGCTGGTGGTGGTTTCCATGGAGCTGAGTCCTCTGGAGTTCTTGGACCTGATGCCTGACGATGGGATGGCGCAGTTCTTCCTGCCTCACCTGCTGGAGTGCAGCCAGAGGAAGCTGCTCACCTGAGGGGGAGGGGCCAAGGGCTGGACAGTGGGTGGGGTCTAGGGGAGGAACTGCATGTATGGACATGCTGGCAGGAGAAGAGACCTACTGATTGGTTTGTCTGAATGTCATTCCACTGATGGCTATGCACCTATCAGATCTACCCCAGAGAGGTGATGGGTGATGGGTAGTACTGGCTGTCTGGGTCTCAACCAGAACCACATGATCAACTACTGACTCATCTGGACAGCTCTGGACAATCAATCTCTAAAGTCGGGAAGACTCTGGAAGAATCAGGAATATTCAGGAAGATTACCGGTACTAAATACTACTGATTATATACACAAGAGTCTACTCAACATAGCTGTAGCTAACTGGATCTTATAAATATTTATACTGCATGAAGGCTGTATTCATTTTCAATGAAATAATGGCGGTTAAATGTTGTTTTTGTGAAAATAATTATGAGAAATAAAGTATTAAAGAGGCTTTTTTCTTAAAAAAATGTGAAAGTCGGATGGTTAAACTCAGAATAAATCTTTAATCAAAAGGAGCAGGTTAAGGACATTCAATGTAAAGCAGTTCAACAACTTTTGTTAGTGGCCAGGGATTGATCATCTGTGTGAATACTGAAATGTTTGTACGATAACCGTATTCTCTGGGCAAAGTCAAAAGCAGCCCAACTGACTGGTCATCCAAAGATGCCTTTCTTTTTGCCTGTGGAAGAAGGACAAAATAAACATGTTCTCTTGACACTAGCCACACATGCAGAGTAGCACAGCACAGACACAGAAGACCTCCTACTATCCAGAGAAATAAAAGAATCTCTACACACACAGTCCCCCTCCTCTCCCCACCCACACATTAACATTTAGTCAGAGCGACTTACAGCTAGTACAGGGACATGCCCCCTGAGGCAAGTAGGGTGAAGTGCCTTGCCCAGGGACACAACATCACGTTGCTTTAACCAGGATTCAAACTGACGTCCTTCTGATCACTAGTCCGATGCCCTAACCACCCAGCCACCTGACTCCGACCCTCCCCCCCCCCCCCCCCCCCCCCCACACACACACACACACATGCACGCACACCCACCCTTCTCAGTTGCAGTGTAGACGGTGATCATGCCAGACTTGAGGTGGTCTGACACATGACAGTGCAGCAGCCAGGAGCCGGCGTACTTCGGGCGCATCTTCACCGTCTGGAAGGTGGCGGGCGTCAGGCCGAACACGTCCGTGCGATGGGACCGGCCGCCCAGCTGAGAGCGACAGAGAGTACAGTCACACAGTGTTTGTGTGTGTGTGTGTGTGTGTGTGGTCATGAGAGCCAGTACCTTGTAGTCAAAGCTGTGTCCGTGGAAGTGTACAGTGTGGATGTCCATCTCGTTGCCCATCCCCATCAGGTACCAGTAGACCTTATCTCCCACCTGCATGTCAAGACCCTGCAGGTTCCCAAACATCCTTCCGTTGATTGCTGGAGGGAGGGAGGGAGGGGTTAAGGTGTGGACCAGAAGAAGTTAAAATGTCTAAATCAAGATGTCTTGAGGACATAGTATCCTCACTAGACCCCAGGCCTTTCATTCACCATGCATCTTGTTGCTCTCCACAAAGTCCTCGTTCTCCTTAAGGTTCTTGGAAGGGTTCTTGATGTGGGTTCGGATGTTCTCATCCAGGTACCACGACTCGTTCTCGTCAAACACCATGAAGAGGAGAGCAAATTCTTCCACTTCCTTCTTCAGGCCCAATGACCTCGCCCAGCTCCGCCTACATATCACTAGGGGACCAATCAAACCACTGTATAGGTCCTGTTGGATGGGTGAAGTCATACAATAAATTATGTCAAAGTTCAAAGAAACTCTGTATGGTTTTAAGTATTGCACATCAGGAAATGATAACCCACCTTGTTGACATCAACCGTAGAGTAGTACGCTCCAACAGAACACTCCTCCTGAGCTGTGGTTGGCCCAGTTGTCTTTGTAACGTACCATGTGTACGTTTGGGTTTCACCTATAAGGGAAGGGGTAGAGCTGGGATCTCATTTATAAAACTGTGCGGAGGATTCTTACTAGGAGTGTCTGTATGGGCAAAGCCTAAAATGGCTTACGCACCAAAAAGAAAAAGTGCGTCCGCAAAATATATAAATATTACGAGTAATCACTCTTCCTATATTTACTTTATGTAGTCTGACTATTCTAGACATTTGGCAGCCTGGGATTAGCTCAGTGATGAGAGAGTTTGCCTTGAAACAGTGAGGTTGAAGGTTTGAATCTCAACTATTACTTACTTATTGGAAAAGGCACTTGAAAATTGCCCAGAGAAATGTTTTAGAGCAGCCAGGAATTAGCTCAGTGAGGAGAGAGGCTGACTTGAAACAACAAGGTTGGAAGTTCAAAGCTCTGCCATTTCTGAGTAATTTTTGTGATTTAGTTTGTGCTAGCCTGGAATTAGCTAAATGAGGAGAGAGAAGCTGCTGTGAAACAGCAAGGTTGGAAATTCAAATCCCAGCCATTTCTGAGCCAAACGTTAAAGCTGAGTTTGGAAATGGCACTTGAAAGCCTCCTGGAGAACCAGTTTGAGTCAGCCTAGAATTAGCTCAGTGAGGAGAGACGCTGCCTTGAAACAGCAAGGTTGAAGGTTTGAATCCCAGCCTTTTCAGAGCTCAATTTTAAAGCACACATTGGAAGAGGCACTTGAAAAATGCCCAGAGAATATTTCTCTGGTAGCCTGGAATTAGCTCAGTAGGTAGAGAGGCTGCCTTGAAACAGCAAGGTTGAGGGTTTGAATCCCAGCCTTTTCAGGGCTCAATTTTAAAGCACACATTGGAAGAGGCACTTGAAAAACGCCCAGAGAATATTTCTCTGGTAACCTGGAATTAGCTCAGTAGGTAGAGAGGCTGCCTTGAAACAGCAAGGTTGAAGGTTTGAATCCCAGCCTTTTCAGGGCTCAATTTATTAAGCACACATTGGAAGAGGCACTTGAAAAACGCCCAGAGATTTTGTTTAGGTTGCCTGGAAATGGCTCAGTGGGGAGAGAGGCTACCTTGAAACAGCAAGGCTAAGGGTTCAAATCGCAGCTTTTCAGACTCAATTTTTAAGGCACACATTGGAAAAGGCACTTGAAAAACGCCCAGAGAATATTTATCTGGTAGCCTGGAATTAGCTCAGTAGGTAGAGAGGATGCCTTGAAACAGCAAGGTTGAGGGTTTGAATCCCAGCCTTTTCAGGGCTCAATTTTAAAGCACACATTGGAAGAAGCACTTGAAAAACGCCCAGAGAATAAGTCTGTGGTAGCCTGGAATTAGCTCAGTAGGTAGAGAGGCTGCCTTGAAAAAGCAAGGTTGAAGATTTGAATCCCAGCCTTTTCAGGGCTCTATTTTTAAAGCACACATTGGAAGAGGCACTTGAAAAACGCCCAGAGAATTGGTTTGTGGTAGCCTGGAAATGGCTCAGTGGGGAGAGAGGCTACCTTGAAACAACAAGGCTAAGGGTTCAAATCTCAGCTCTTTCAGATTCAATTTTTAAGGCACACATTGGAAAAGGCACTTGAAAAACGCCCGGAGAAAAGGTATGTTACTACCGAGACTCCGTGGCCTAGTGGTTTGGCCGGATGCGAACAATGAAAAGTCAAGTGGACTTGGCGACTGCAAACGGTGTTCGAATCCAAGGCATGGATGATCGTCTCATGGGGAAAGCCCGGGGTCAGGGGGGTGTTCCCCCCCCTGAAAAATTGACATGTAAAACAGTGGGGTTATAGATCTGACCAAGTAAATAACTTATACTAATTTATATACCCCAAAAAGTATAAGTTATCTTATAACTTGCTCCACAACTTCTGCATTTGAAGGAGGGAACTGCTGGGTGGTCAACAGGACACATTGGGGTACCCAATTCACAAGGGCAGTGGCCACTCTGCCTTGTGCAGGATTTGAACCTGGGTTGCCAAGGTCTCAAGCATGTGTAGATACCACTACACTATGAGACCTATCTACCACTCTGCTAGACAACCTATATACTGCTAAATTGACAATCGTTGAAGTTAAATGAATTGATTTGAGCGGGATTGGAACCAACATTACCAGATTTGGCATTAAACCTTAACATGCATGCATATACCCACTGAGCCACAGAGGAGTCTTCTGTCCAAACAGACTAATTGTGATTTGACACATATAGAGCATTTAAATAAATCAACAGTTGATCTGAGCAAGACTTGAACCATGAACACTGGAATGGCCCTCAGACTTAGTGACACACATGCTTACCCACTGAGCTACAGAGGGTTACTCTAACAAGACGATGAAATGGCAATCCACAACCACCAGGTAAAGTGTTCTGTTTGTAAAGAAACATGCAAACACAAAGCCTCCACTAACATGTTACATGCTTAACCAATGCACCACAAGGGACACATGATCGCATGTAACATTCTGATAATACATACCCAATGTGAAGTGTGAGGTTTGTAAAGAAATAAGGGCAGCATCACATGAGTCTTGAACCCATGGTTTTTCAGAAACACATCAATTTACATGTTCCATGTGCTTTACCACTCAGCCACCAGGTACAAAGCATCTCAGGAACATTCTGAGAATACAACCCAAAGGTAAAGTGTGATGTTTGTAAAGAAACAAACAGAAGGAACATTACATCAGTTTTGAACCCATGTTTTTGCACAAGCAACTCAGTTTTCATGTTTCACGTGCTCTACCACTCAGCCACCAGGTACACAGCACTGCATTTATTTATAAAGGGAACTTTGTTTCGACGTGTTCGCACGCACGGTTTTATAAATGTGATTCTTTTGGTGCATACGCCATTTTAAGCTTCTGGCCGTACGTACACTTTTAGTACGAATCCTACGCAGAGTTTTATAAATGAGACCCCAGGTCGTTATGGCCTTTATGTCTTCACTTCTTTATGGCTTGCCGGAAAGCAACTCCTCATTAAATGGAGAATGGGCAGCCAGTACCAGCTCTGCCACAGTGAACCCCCTGAAATCCATTAGGATCTTACCAGGTTTGGTCTCCTTCACCGTGGGGCTGTCAGTCTTCACTCCATGAGCATCTATGGAGTAAGGTCTGCTGGCCATGTTCTTAAACACGATGTTCACCTTATCGCCCACGTCCGCATGGATCATGGGGCCTGGGTGAGACAGGGTCAGGACCAGGTCAGCAGTGAGGAAAAAAAACGAAGCGCTGACAGCTGGTTGATTTCCACCCTGTTCAGCTTACCCAGAATCCCCAGGTGTTCCATGTCAGCAGGTCTCTCCACCTGGTTGGTGAACTTGTTGTTGGTGAATTGCCTGTAGACCACCTTCTTGTACTTGGAACCAATGAATTGCTCTTGCTTGTCCAGGAAGGCAGCTCCTGGGCTGGAGAGGGGCAGGGGGGCAGAGGGGAGGTCAGGTCAGGACAGACTAAGCAGTCCAGGAGGAATTAAAGTCAATCTTATACAGTTCATCCCCTGTGGTATTAAGATGAGAACCCTGCTGGGTTCCACCTGTTGATGAGAACACTACTAGGTTCCACCTGTTGATGAGGCCCTGGTACTGTTCCGTTTCCCAGGTACGATTGGGGGCATAGTCCCAGTCCGTCTCCATGGCAGCAATGTAGTAGGTCTTGGAGTGGAGCATGATCTCTGACTGCCTGTTGAAGACGCTGCACTTCTCCACAGTGTAGTTGGCCCTCATCCCTCCTGCATAGTGATCTGTAGTCCTGCACACCACCTCAAACTGACCTGGACACACACACAACACACTTATTCCTCATGTTCTGCAGGAATGGGACTTTTTGTGTGTGTGTGTGTGTGTTATTACCCATGCTGTCAGGCTCCATGGTGACAGTGTGGGAGATGTGTGGGAATAAGCTGATGGAGTCTCTTCTGGTCTCTCTGTAAATGAAGCGGTTGCCATGGAAGTGAAGTCCATGGATGTCGGTCTCAGTGCCCAGTCCAGACAGGTGCCACGACACCTTGTCCCCCTTGCACATGTTCAGCCCAGGTAAGTTCCCATACATGAAACCATTCAAAGCTGTGGTGGACAAACCAGATAAAGATTAGGGTGTGTTCTGTGTGTGTGTGTTCTCAGTGTGTGTGTGTGTGTGTGTTTCAGAGGGCATCCATGCTCACAGTGCATCTTGTTGGACTCCTGGAAATCTTCATCATCCTTCTTGACGGTCTGAGGGGCTTTGGTGAACTGTATGATGTTGTCATCCAGATACCAGCTCAGGTTCTCGTCAAACACCGTGGCCAAGAGGTGAAACTCCTTGTCAAAGTTTTTCTGAAACGTTTACATATTTAAAGAATGCTAAAGTGCATTTGCAGCTACAGGACGTGGCACAGACTTGTAATACAACTGTTGTACAATGATACAACTGTTCCCATTGAAGAAAGACTGTATTAAAGTTCATCCCAGAGTATTGTGCTGTGTTGTTTTCCTCTACAGTAATTTACTCTACTCCTATAGTGTCTAACATCTCTTACCTGCTTTCCCTTCTTTATGGTTTTGGGTTTGCAGACAAGGAGCGGACCGACCAGGCCAGAGCTGGTGTCTCGGATAGGGTCCACTGCAGAGTAGTACAGGTAGGTGATGCAGTCAGCATCATTCTCCACCGGACCGCCCCCCTTAGGTACCACCCACTCATAGGTGTAGGTAGTGCCTGGTTGGACGAGCGATGCTGGGGGTGGAGTTACGATTCCTGGGCGGAGAAAAGGCCAAAATCAAATTATCTAGATTATCTCTTTAACTTGTTGTCTGGTGGTCAAGGTTAGAATAATCTATCATCTGGAAAGGACATGGATTTGAGTGCGGCAGGAACAAGACTGTTTCTTTCTTGCCATGTGCAGTCAGTAAATCTGGACCAACTGACCACAGGAGGTCTTTCACTGGACTCTGGACCTTAGCTGCCCTGTCCGTCCTCTATGCAAACAACAAAACATCTCTAGTTCTGTTGCATTTGGCCACGGTTTGGTTGAGCTAAACTGTTCCCTGTGGTCACAAACATTGCACAAGTGCAATGCGATCTGAAAGCTATCTCCACCTGCTGATGATGTCTGCAGATCTGAAGAAAGTGGTATGTGAGTGTTTTTGTGTGTGTGTACATTTTTGTGTCAACTCACTAGTCTCCTTCTTGATCTCCCGGAGTTTCTTCGCAGTGTGGGACTCTGTGAGGGTTTAAGATGACAAATTAGTTTGAGAGTGAAAACCCTTCATGCACATTGAAACATCTCAAAAGAGGCTGTCAAGATACCAATGTTCTTCGAGGCCAATCTGAAATCCTCAACTTGATGAGCAGATCGATCTGCTGACCTTCCAGTTCATTGTAGTAGAGAGTTCCTTCCTGTTCGATGCTGTACTGCACCCCGTGTGGCTGAACGCTGTAAGGGCGCTTGGCGTTGTTCTTGAACACCACCTTGATGGTGTCTTCCTCCTCCGCGCGGATCACCGGACCTGAAGTGGAGCGGCACGTCCATCAACACAACCCCCAGATCAAACTCACGTTCCCTGATGGATTATCCACGATGTACGCCACATTTCTCTAACCCTCTTCTTGCAGAACTTCCTTCTTGGCAGTTTTTTGCTCCAACCCTGTGTGCATCTAACCTGATTCAACACTTAGATTAGTATTCAAGTTAGCTGGATTAGGGTTGGAGCGAAAACCTGTCTCAGGTAGCTCTCCAGGAAGAGGATTGGAGAGGCGCCTAGTATGCAGGTGTACTGTAATACAACATACTGTAACGTACAAAAACTGCATTACCCAGAATCCCTAGGTGCTGCTCTTCAGGTGTCCTGTCCTTGCGCTTGGTGAAGGTGTTGTCGGTATACTCCACATATCTGGCCTTCTTGTACTTTCCTCCAATCCTGTCGTTCCCTCGCGCAAAGAACGTCTCAGAATCACTTCCGACAGAAAGAATAGTTTAGTTTGTTAAATATCTTTGGCAGCAAGTCGTTTTGGCTGCTTCAAATTGCTAGGTGGGTTCAGACCAGGTGTGTAGTGATTGTGTCATGTCTGTGGTGTTTAATTTCTCATATGTCTGTGCCACCTGTCAGTTGCTAGAGGCTGTCCAGAGTTGAGGTTGTTCTGGGAGGGGGCGTAGTCCCATAGCTCTTCCTCCGCCGCAATGAAGTACTGTCTGACCTCGCCGTAGGGGCGGGCCTTATATACGTTGGGGAAACACCTCTTGACCTCAAACAGCACCTGCATGCCCGCTGACAAGAGCCACGGCAAAAATAGGGTTCATTTGATGTGCAAATGACACATGGTTCGCATGTGTGCAGATACATATTTAGTTGTCAGTGCTTTGGCAAAACACAAGCCTTCGTTTTTTTCATCTCATCACAACAGTTGTGGAGATGAACTGGGTGACTGTGCAGACGTACATTGCAGGTGGTCATTGACCTGACAGCCCAGGATCCAGTTGCCTGGGTTGTCGGCGATCATCTCCACGTTGGAGAAGGTGGCAGGGAACAGGCTGATGGTGTCCGTGTGCCGGCCCTGGTGGGTGAGGATCTGCCCGTGGAAGTGGGCGGTGTGGACGTCCATCTCGTTACCCATCCCAAAGAGGTGCCAGTGGATCTTGCTGCCCACACACATGCTGAAACCAGGCAGGTTGCCGTACATGTAGCCGTTGATAGCTGGACAAGAGACCACAGTGTGTTAGGAGGGTGGATGTTCAGTGCGTTGCATATCATTAGCCGTACAGTTTACAGTGACAACTAAGATATTCTGTGTGTGTGTGTGTGTGAGTCTCACAGTGCATGAGGTTGCTCTCCTTGAAGCCCTCGTCCTCCTTGTCCACCTTGACTGTGGGGCTGCAGTGAGTCTTGATGTTGTCGTCCAGGTACCAGCTCATGTTCTCGTCCGACACGGAGAACATCAGAGCGTACAGGTAGTCAGCTGACTTATCGCCATGGACGTCCAGGGTTCCTGAACATAGAAAGTTGGAGTTCTAGATTTACATCTGCACAAGGAACCTCAACCAAAGCTACTTCGTGGATGATGGAACGATGAACGCCTGGTATCCCTAACTGAGAGAGAACATTGGAAAATGTCCTACATCCCAGACTTATGTCACTAGGGAATAAAAGTAACAAAATAATACATATACATATATTGAAAGATTACTTGAACATGAACAGTTCTTCTAGTCGTCCAGAGAGAAGCCTGTACCTTTCTTGCAGATGATGAGGGGTCCTACGAGGCCAGAGGCGATGTCTTTCGGTGCGCTGGTGTGGGAGTGGTAGATGCGTGTCAAGCAGTTGGTATCGTCTTCTGCGGGAGCGTGGGTAGACGGGAGCTGCCAGTGATAGGTGTAGCTCTTCCCAGGGTCCACCTTGTGCCCATGCTCTTCCCCGGGTTCCGTGCCGTCCGGGTACTTGGCACCTGGGGAGGAGAACCAGAGGGGAGTCAGGGCAGAGATTTCTAACTTGGGTAAAAAACTGAACATTTTATAAAGCAAAATGACATCCTTTCGGAATCCTCCTCACCACCCCCAGCCCCCTGGCCCTCTGATTCGACCTCAGGCCCTCACCCTCGTTAGTCTTGTTGTAGCTGACTCCGTGGGGATGCATGGAGTAGGGTCTGGTGGCCATGTTCTTCAGGTGGACCACCAGGGTGTCACCCTCCTCGGCAGCCAGTAGGGGGCCTAGGAAACCCAGCCAATTGGGCTTCTCTATCTCTTGCCTGTAGGTGGCGTCGGTGTACTGCAGGTACACCGCCTTCTTGTACACTCGGCCGATGCGCTGGGGCCCTTTTTCTAGGAAGGTGGCCGCATGTCTGGAGATAGGGAATAAAACAGGTTTGATTTCGGGTGCAGATCCGTATTGAGATCTAGTGGTTTTGGTCTCTGGAAGGTTCTTGAAGTTCAATCGTGAAAAAACCTTTGTTTGTTTTTTCGTCTATTGAGTAGAAATCAATAGAGTGAGGCATTGTGTTGACACATCTGACAGAGGGGTCATTCAGCTGATATGGTGGCATGAGCTCTCTACTTGATCTGGTTGTGTGCAATGTGTTGTTTTAGCTGTGCTGTACGCCATTTTAGAGTATAACATGTATGTACGCATGACCTACTATGTTTATCAGTTTTCGTAGCAAAATGTGGATCTAAAACTTAATTCAATCATCTTAAAGTGATAGGTCTATATGTTATCGCATTGCACATGGTGTACAAACATTATTATTTCGTTTGGGAAATCTAGAAACCACTAAGATAATTTGATTTCCAAGGCAGTAAGAAAAAGTGTCAGTCAAAGTTAACATATCCTACAGATAACAGCAATCAATTGACCAATGAATGTGTATTATTTTCTACATCAATACCACGGTATATCTGCTTTGAATTTTCAACAGTACTCACTCGTCTTCCTTCAGTGTTTTGTTGAGGATGACGTTAACCCCCTTCGGAGCGTAATCCCACTGTATCTCCTTAATACCAATAAAGTATTCCCTGGTGATGCAGGACACGGAGGCTGCACCCCATAGTAGCAGGATCGAGGTGGCTGGAAGACCCCACATTCTGGCTCTTCTCTGGGTCTTCTCTCCCCTCCACGGTGCCTTTATAAGACAGCCGCCGACTGCCGGCTCCAACCAGCCTATCAGAGACAGAGTGTCATTGATCCCAACACAGACATCGCACATGACCTTTGACCTTTCGAGTTGATTTCGGCGACATCTCTGCTGTTCTCCTTGTCGTTTCCTGCTCCTTTTCTGGGTAGAAAAAAAAACAAACAACAGCCTCAGTTGTTTCATTGGTGATACCCAAAGTACCTTGCAACCCCAAACACACATACACACACTGGCACATTCTTTCTCTAAACTGTGTTTTCTGCCAATATAACCCTCCCATTGTTGTGGTGATGAGATGAAACAGTCTATCACACCGCAACCATGATGGGTAAACATCTTAAAGAGCATGATATAAAGGCACTTCATTCAATATGAATCAGGAATCATCAAATCTTGGCACAGTGAAGCCAGCCTAAGTAGAAACTGAAGCCACCGTATGTCTATGGTGAATATGGTCCGGTCCAGTGTAATGATTCACCAAAGAGAGTTTGTATTCTGTCAACAGACAGAGAGTTACATAAATACATAAGCCATCAGAACATGCCCCTGGAGTTCCCAGCTGGAGGTCAAACGAGTGCAGATCAACCCTTGACAAGAACTTGTGCAGGAATTCCCAGCATGTCTTTACACATACATACATAAACAAAGTACACACAATATACCCAAACGTAAAAAACACAAATACCACACACACACAGGCACTCGCGCAAATGAACACAACACTTCTGAAATTTAAAATATTTATTCATTAACGGCTGCACAAACATTATAAAAAATATTACACGCACACTAATATATAAAATAGCCTTTAAATTCTTCTAGCATCTGTAAGACCAAATAATTTACAATACATTTGACAGAAAAATGAAAATAGTCCATATAAAAGACAACGCACATACAAAAATACTTTTGTGCTTCAGATGTAGATGTCACAGTTCAGAATATAGTTCCACTATACACACACACACACCAGGAACATATCAGGAACATTAATGACCCTACCTCTGAAGGTTTATTAAATGAATACTGCCTGTGGTAAGGAACCTTAAACAGACATCCGTCTCATACAAAGATGAGGCAAAGTTGGAAAAATCACTTGTTTTATCACTAGTGAGTGACAGGGGCAGTTATCCATCTGTTAATAGGAAGCAGCACTGGCAGGGTGCATCTCAATAGTGTACAAGAGCTCACTCTCCTCTCCCCCTCTGTCATCTTCACAGGTCTGCCCTTTACCTTCCTTTCAGCAAGTGAAGGAGGGTGTAGGAAAGGAGGAGAAGGAGCGAAGGGGATCTGTCACCAGGATGCATGTCGTGTTAGTAATACTGAGAGACTGTGAGTTGATCTAAATATTTAGGACGTGTGTTTAAATATCTCCCAGTGGTTAGCGGACATGTCCCAGGAATTCTGGGAATGTTTTACGTTTAATGTAAATCTCTCCTGTGTATGTATGTATTGAAACTGTAAGTGTGTGCATTTTGTATGTGTGTTTATGCCTGTGTGTTGTTTCTCTGTGTGTGTGTTCAAGTGTTGAGGCTGTACTCCTGCTTGTAGCAGCAAGGCCTGCAGACCGCAGTGACCAGGCCGTTGAAGATCTGCAGGATGCAGATGATGAACTGCAGAGCGCTCAGACCCAGCAGGACGGCCAGCAGGGTCACGTTCCACTCCACGATGTGCTGCGGCTGCAGGCAGCTATGCCACTTCTCCGGCTCCAGCAGGTAGCTATGGAAACGCACAGGGCACATTCCAGCGGTTAATAATGAAGGATTTAGGCTTGGGGGTTCTTATGAAGTGTTGGGACAGAGTTCTTGCCAAATCCTTAAGCGCACAGACCCAGTACATGGAGCGTACGATGCGGTTCCCAGTGTGAGGTACTAGAGGGCCGGTCCTACCTGCCCCCTCCGTTAGAGAAGGGATACGTCCAGCCCAGGTCTGTGAAGCAGAAGGGTCCCTCTAACATGGCCATGGAAGAGATCACAAAACAGTACCCAGACCCTGCCAGGCCCACCAGGGACGCCATGACAGCACCACACATCTGCATCACACACAGAGAGGAAGAGAGAGAGAGATAGTTTGGAGTCAGAGAGTCATGTTGTCAGGCACAGCTGCAAAAACAAGTCCCTTGGCGAAGAATGTGCTTGTGTGCCAATAAGTGCATGGGTAGGGGAGTGTTTTTTTTTTATATGTAAAGGACATGAGTTTCTTTCTATGGGCGTGCCTAAGCAGCTGTTGGCTTATCTCCTTCACAAAGTAGCCTATATCGACTGATAAAGCTTTGGTAGGCCCCTCTACCAGGGCCCATTTGACAGTTTGTTTTGCAGAATTAGCTTAGCACACCATGTCGAGTCACTCATACAGTAAGCCACTTCTTGAGCGTTTTTGGCTCAGCATAACCTTTGTTCACATGAGCCTCTTAGTAGCATTAGCTTAGCATACCACCTGATGTTGTTCACAAGAGCTCCCTTTGGTGGCGATAGTTTAGCATGGTCTACTGATGGAGATGAGATCTCTAGCAGCACTTCTCACCATGAAGCTCTCGTTCCAGCAGCACCCAGTGCACTTTCCCAGACTGATGAAGACTCCGGCAGGCAGGAACATCTACAGGGAGACAAAATAGTTTAGTTTAGAGAGGAACGACACCTGAAGGTTTGTTTTGAAGGTCCTCTCTCCTATGGTAGACGGTTCTCAAAACACATTTGCCTGCTGGCCGCCACAGATTGTCATTTCATCTGTAACTGTGGCTCAGAAGGTTCAGTGTTGTGACTTCCAACTCATTAAGAGACCCTTGAATGTATTCCTGAAGGCAACAAGTGGCTTAGGGATTAAGTGTTTTTTTGTTGACTATATCTAGAGTGTCACAAGAACCTGGTGGAACTCAGCAGCAAAGCCATGAAACAAAGGCTGATCCAAACCTTCACACACAATGGGATTCAAGGACTGTTCGTAGTAAACGAGCTGCCATGGTTACGGAGGCGCATACAGGATGTGATGAACCTGACGCAGAGGCCAGGCACGCCAACCTACAGCGACAGAAGTTCCCTACACCTGATAAGGTGCCCCTGTATGCTGTTCTAGCCATTCCATTCTGACTTCTGTTCCACCCTGACATCGTACAAATGCCAGATTAATCCATCTCATCTAGGATAAATAAATCCACTGAAATGGACAAATATGAAAGGCAAGGATAAGACTAAGCAGTGATCTGTGGATGAAAGGTGTAAAGGAGAGGAAGAAGAGAAGCAGGTTTTCTCCTCGTTCTTTTTCCTGTCTGAGAGTTTCCTCTCTGTCCCTGGGACCAGTGAAAAACAGTGAAATATCTCCTCAGGGAGGTCCTTTAGATATCCCGGGCGGAAGCCCATGAGGTCACCCTGGTCAAACCATCCCCACACACACATCCAGGATGTCCACTTGATACAAGTCAGCACTAACTGCCCCCCGTCAAAACCTCTCCCTACCCCAAAACAGCACTAAACATCCTAACATAATTTCTCAAACACAATGAAAATAGCAATAATTTGACGCCCCAGCAACAAACAAAAAATCCAGGATTTTCAGGAGACACTGCTGAAACCTAGGTTCATTATCTCAGTGGGACCAAATAAAGAATTCCAATTAAACTTAATGTACATTTTACAAAAATAACAGTAATTTATAGCCTGTGTTCACAATGACTCTAGCCAGGATCTGGAACTGACTCACCAGCACGCCTCCTCCTCCGATGCCCATGAAGAACCAGATGAACCTGGACAGCCGTTCCTGCTGCAGGTAGGACACCTCTCCTCCGGGGAAGAACAGCAGCACATTAGCCACGATGCAGCCCATCGCCAGGGGCAACAGGGCAAAGCCCAGGGAGCGAGCGAAACCCACGGTACACATCCCCACACCGAGAGGAGCAGTGGAATGAAGGAGGGAGATGTGGACCAATAGGAGGAGACTAAGGGAGTGCGTGGGAGAGAGAGAAAGAGAGAGCGAGTGAGTGGGTGAGAAGGAGAGGTTGGAGAGGACTGCAGCCCGATGGTAATCCAGGAAGAAGACTGAGAACTCTCCCAGTGAGTACTGGTTTTTAAGAGAAGACGGTCGTCCTGCCAGTCACACTGGGGAGGTGACGCAACAGGCCAGGGGAGAAGGGGGAGGCTACAGGAAGCGAGGCTAAGAGGCTGGGGCTGAACCTATCCCGTGAGAGCTGTAAAGCATTCAGCTCAGAAATGTGACAAAATCCCTTGTGTGTGTTTGTCTAGTTTTTTTCGGTCCACATCCTGTCTGAACCCAGTGGCATAAGGACTACATTCACTTTTAGATGGCATTCAACATTCATGACAAAGGAACAACTTTCCATCTCTAGAGACAAATGTCACAACCAAATATTTTTGGCATGTTTCAGCGCTCACATGATCTCACTATTTTTTCTTTGACTCATTGTGGCTAGAGGTCGTTCTTGGTCAGAGGAAACTGGTTGAAAGGCTAAGAGAATGTCTTTCATCATCAGTTAACTAAAGGCCTTTAAATTAGTCTTGCCACACACACTTGACCACATACAGCAGTCTTCTTTTCATACAATTCTGATGTTTCATACATCAAACTTTTTATACAATTGTGAATATGTCAAATGAGACATATCGGTGACATTATCCTTATTGTTACTAACTAACAGTTTCATCAAACAGATGTTTGTACTCATGGAAAAACTGTACTCATTTTCCCTAAACCAGTTGATTACTTTGAGATGCCAGGCCTACCCAAATCTGCAGTTCCTTACCTGTACAGTAGAGGGCATTAGGTGAGCAGGCAAATCAACTCATCATCACCACGACCTGATATTCTATAGATGGAGCACAACATGATCTCCCAGATGTGCTCACATGGATTCAGGTCTGGGGAACAGGCGGTCCAGTCCATAGCATCCATGCCTTCATCATGCAGGAACTGCTGACAGACTCCAGCCACATGAGGTTTAGCATTGTCTTGCATTAGGAGGAACCCAGGGCCGCACCAGCACACGGTCTCACCAGGGGGGTCTGAGGATCTCATCTCGGTACCTACTGGCAGTCAGGCTACCTCTGGAGAGCACATGGAGGGCTGTAAGCACAAGCCCACCTGTGGACGTCAGGCAGACAGCCACAGCTCACATTGATGCCCCATCCTGGATCTGCTGCACTACCTGAGCCACTTGTGTGGGTTGCAGACTCTGTCTCATGCTAGCACTGGAGTGAAAGCACCGCCAGCATTCTAAACTGACCACAACATCAGCCAGGAAGCAACTGAGAAGTGGTCTGTGGTCTCCACCTGCAGAACCACTCCTTTACTGCAGGGTGTCTTGCTAATTGGCCTATAATTTCCACCTGTTGTCTTTTCCATTTTGCACAACAGCATGTGAGATTTATTGTCAATCAGTTCTGCTTCCATTGTGTTGTTTAAGTGTTCCCTTTATGTTTTTGAGCAGGAAATATGCTGAATTGCTCAAATGTAAACATTTGTGCTCATAGATTAGTCTTGTACAGGTGCACAGTCTCTCTGCCATGATGTAATTAGTCAGAGTGGAACATATCAACAAGTGGCAGAAACGAGTCCTTTCTCAGTATATCAGGGATTACCTCCATGTTGTAATCTGCCATAAGGAACCCAAGGTCGTGGGTCGCTAATGACCATCAACAGCCTCCACTGAACTGGATTATGTAAGAAAACAAACGAGTTGGTCAACAAAAGTACACTGGCCCATTCATTGATTTGCTGACTAACATTCTCCTGGGATTAGTGGCTGTAAGGAGATCAAACTGAGGCAAAGTCCAAGCAGACGCAGGGGACACAGGCTGTCTGTGTGACAGGAGACACGCTTGTCACCAGGGTGAAGGGACCTAGTGTTCTACAGATGGACCACAGCAGCATCTGACACCAGACTTCTGTTCTCTCGCAACAAAACCAAGCCAGTCAAAAAATGGTCACATGTGCGAGAACAACTTGATGAATAACCAAGTAAGAGATCACGTTTAGTGAACTTAGTTTCTCTGTTTCCCTGGCAGGAGGAGATGGGCTATCTGTACCAGGGCTGTTTCTAAAAACAGCTCTAAGATAACGCACCGTGTCCACGCCCCTCTCACCGGTGTCTGCTCATGCTGAGCTCCTTAAGTGATATAGTACCCAGTGTCTCCCCCCCCCCCACCGCCCCCAGCCCAGCTCCATGAGAGGATGCCAGATAGAGGAGGGGGAATCACAGGGATGTGGAGGGGTGTTGCTCTAGGCTGGTTGTGTTGTTCTACAGGTCCTAGGACACGTAGCTCCATCTGGAATCTGTCTGCGTTCCTCGTTTTCCACGATCATGCACCAGCTCTCAGGGTGGGGTGGTTGCTCGTTCCCCCCCGCACCCCTGCCCCCCCCTCCAACTTCCACCCCTCCACTGACCTCCACTCTCAGCCTCCCCCCTGAAACAGGAAACACTGTGGGGGGGAGAGAGAGGGGGGGGGGGAGGTACTAATAAAACGACCATGACTCAGAGAGGAAGTGCCCCTGTTCCACACTTCCTCTCGGAGAATAGCCAGGGACATTCAGCTGGCCTGACGCACATAGGGGGCACGTAGTCAAGGCGAGGCCAGACAACAACTTTACTCAAAGTGTTCTGAGACACAAGCGTTTGAAAATGAGCTAAGCACAGTGAATTAACAGTAACTGCACACTGTGTGTTTTTCAACTGTGGGCTGTAGCACCGGCTTATTTAGGCACCTAGGCTGCTGAGTGAGAGAGGTGGAGGCCAGCTGGCTGTCCTGGGCCCTGGGGGTGTGAGGGGGGGGGGGGGGGGGGGACATCCGCAGACATCCGTGCATCCCTGTGGTCTCCAGAAACAATGTCATAAAATAGCTAGTCCGACACAAACAACTGGTTCAGTATGTCGGGTCTTCTGTCTGGGCCCAAGACAAGAAAACTACTGACTGGAATATAAATTTAATTTGGAAGTATTTGTAATAATATATATCGTAAATCTGATTTTTAGACAGAAATCTAGTGATTTTCTGTAAAAACTCTCAAAAAGTTGATGAAAGTAGGTTTTCAACAGTAATCCTACTGTTTTAAAATCCAAAGGCCAAAGTTCTGAGGATTAATTCAATTCAAGGAGGGGTTTGCATACCAAAAACACTTGGGTTTTGAGCGATACAATACTAGGATGGAGCTCTGCAGCTTCCCCTAGAGGAGGTCAGAGGACTAGAATCCCTGAGCACAGCCATCTCCTCTGGGGTCAGATCCCGCCCACAGCACCCTGATGCCTGGGCCCTCATGATGGACAGCCTTGTTCCACCAATCTCCAACCGAGATAACCTGACCCCCCCCAAACTTGAGGCGCTCATGACCACTGATAGGCCAGTTTACGGCATGGCCCCGCCTTCGTAGGTCCTCAGCCACTCTCTGGTCCACACCCTCTTCCAGGTTGATGTTCCACAGCCGGCCTGAGAGAGGAAAGCAAGCGCAGACAGGAAACAGAATCATCGTCCTCTCATTGGCTTCCTTTCACTGGCTGGTTTAAAAGCTACACTCACTTCCTCAACACAATGGTCAACAGGTTTGACTGAACCAACATTGTTTTAAATAAAATTACTCAGGCAGGAGGGAACTGAGAAACACTCAAATGTTTATGGCAACACTAAGGTGATAAGAAGAACATCCTGGTCAACAACAGTTACATTATAACTAACAAGTTGTATAGCAGGACTTTGAACTGGTGGGAGGTTATAGTCAATTATGTTGTTTTCTTAAGTATTTTTAATAGCCTGAATAAAGATATATATGTGATGTTGTGTCCTTGGGCAAGGCGCTTCACCCTACTTGCCTCAGGGGGAATGTCCCTGTACTTGCTGTAAGTCGCTTTGGATAAAAGCATCTGCTAAATGAATATTTATTTATATTCACTCTGTCAAGAAAATACTTAGACTGCAGCTGCTAGTGCTCAAATAGTTGACCAGAACTGGGCCGATCTGCAAGTCCACCAGTGTACCAGTCCATATGTCTACCAGTGTACCAGTCCACCAGTCCACAGGTCTACCAGTGTACCAGTCCACCAGTCCACAGGTCTACCAGTGTACCAGAGTCCAGGAGCTGTGCAGCATGTGAGCAGAGCTCCAGGCCCAGCAGAGCTCCAGACCCAGCAGAGCTCCAGGCCCAGCAGAGCTCCAGGCCCAGCAGAGCTCCAGGCCCAGCAGAGCTCCAGACCCAGCAGAGCTCCAGGCCCAGCAGAGCTCCAGACCCAGCAGAGCTCCAGACCCAGCAGAGCTCCAGGCCCAGCAGAGTTCCAGACCCAGCAGAGCTCCAGGCCCAGCAGAGTTCCAGACCCAGCAGAGCTCCAGGCCCAGCAGTGTTCTTTCCCCCGGCAGCAGGCTCACCTGTCGGGTCATGCTGGACGAACACACGGGGGGCGTCCAGGGCCTGCTGGGGGTCCATCCCAAACTCACACATGTTCAACAGCACCTGGAGACACAGGGGGGGGGAGACAGACAGTGAGGATGTGTGTGTGTTTACCCTGAGTGTCTGTGTGTTGTGTGTGTGTGTCTTCACATTTTCAATATGTACGTATTGTATGTATTTGTGCGGTTGTGTGTAAATGTGTGTTTGATTGATTAGTGTGAGTATGTGTGAGAAACTTGTATTTGTGTATCTACTATATGTGTGTGTTTTGGCGTGTGTGTGTGTACCTGCACATGCCCCTGAGGCTGCATGAAGCCTCCCATGACTCCCAGAGAGCAGAGGAGGCGTCCGGAGGCGGGGTCAGTGAGCAGGGCGGGCATGATGGTGTGGTACGGCCGCTTTCCCCCGCCAATGCAGTTACCGTGGTTACGGTCCAGGGAAAAGTGGACGCCACGGTTCTGACCGACCACAGGAAGGTTGACCGTTACTGAGATCCTGACTGGGGGTTCTGAATGTACTTCCTGTCAGCCTGTCTGTCTGTGTGATCACTGCTCTCTCTTTGTAGGACCAGGCTGTGACCCACCTGTAGGGAGAACCCACAGCCCTCTGGCACCAGGCCCGTCCCAAAGCCCATGTAGTTACTGTTGACCAGTGAGCAGGCGTTTCCCTGCCCATCCACCACACAGAAATACACTGTGCCACTTCCTGCGGGGACGCCACTCTCCACCTCACTGCGGGCCCTGGAAACACAGATCTGAGATCAGATACACACACCAGTTAAGAACACCCTAGTCCCTGAAAGTGATGTTTATAAAACGTTGTTTTGAAACCTGCCAAGAGAATAAGTCCAAAAATAAGACTTGGTCTCAGTGAGTGGATTAGTCCTGTTAGCTTCTCTACCACGGTTTGTGTGGGAATAAAACATGTCACATGGTCACCAGGCGGAACGAGAAATCAAGTTCCATTGTGAAATCTGTGTCAGGTGTCAGATAAAGCGCTTGTATCTCCCACGCTATTCTCTGGTACAGATAGCAGTCACTTAGCGACTGACTGTGGGTGGATGAGCTCATGTAGGGCTGATCTTCGTCTGAATGGGTAAAGTCTGCATTAATGACCAAGAGTATCAGCACTGGCAGGCGTTTCTGGAATGCAGACATACATCAACACACACACACACACACTCAGAATGTGTCAGTCATATGGCAAATCAAGTGGGACAGAGGGTGACAGGGATGGGAGGGCTGTAGAGGAGGGCGTTACAGGGCAGAGGTAAACACTGTCGTCAGAGCTAACACAAAGTGCATGGCACACACTGGTACCAGTGGAGGGGTGTGGGGCTGAGCGTCAGAAACAGTAAATGCCAGAATGAGATTCAAAGATTAGATGAAGGACTGGGAGAGATGGGCGTATGCTATTTCTAGACTTTTCCTGAAAGAATGTCGTTGGTAGTATGTAGGTGTAGTCCTACCTCTCCATATCAATAAGCCTTGACCTCTGATGGCCGTAGTCTTTGGCCAGTAGTCCTTTCAGGGGAGTGGTCACATGATCTGGGTCGCCACAGTAACGCATCGTGTCTGCTAAACTCAGCTTTAGAGCTTCAGCTACAACATGGAAATAGCTGGCACTGTTATGACCCAACTCTGTACACACACACACAGAAATTACACTTGATTTTAAAGAAATAAACGTTTCCAACCATGAGTGGATCTTTTAGCTCATATGAATGACTGATGATGTACGATCTTGGTGTGCTGTAAGGTGTTTTGACCGTACTACACCTTTAACAGGAAAGTTCTCCAATATGTTGAGGGCAATGAGAGCTGCCATGCCCTGGCCATTGGGCGGAGGCTCCCACAGTCTCACACCCTAGAAGATTCAAATCAAATGCATCTAATCACACATCTCAGGACCTATTGACCAGCTGCAGTACATCCTGTGTAATGGGTTTATTGCATGGGGTCGTCCTGGGTGGAGTCGTACCTTGTAGTCAGTGTAGATGGGTGTGATCTCCTGGCTGCTGTGGCTGCCCAGGTCCTCCAGACTCATCACACCCTCATTCTCTCTGATAACGTCAACAATGGCTTCTGCCACTCTGCCGCTGTAGAAGCCTGCTTTACCCTGCTGGCCCAACAGCTGGACAAATACACACACACACACACATGCAGGTTCAATAAAAGCCCTGAAGACACACACACACACGTACGCAAACACTCACTCAAAGACATACACGACCGTACGTAAACACACATGTCTAATTCATGTTCAGTACAAGATCTGGAACACACGCTGGGCTTTGCAGGATATTGATATCCTGGACGATACAAACATCCGTGATGGAATCAGAAAGTTGTGTTCGACAGGAAGTCAATTTAGCGGTCAGTGTTAACTAAGGGGGAAGCTAACAACTAAGACTCCACACATCACAGAGCAGACAGGGAAACTTTGTTAACAGAACAAACTCCCTCAGCAGAGCTGCAGTAGGAATGACTTACTATCCATGGAAGGACATGGCAAACACAGGAAGGACATGCTAACACACCAAGAACATACAGTCTACACGCGTGAATGGAGTAGACAGGGTGTGAATGTTAACATAACCCTGTGACATAGCACAGCGAGAGGGTCCTCATTGTCCCGCGCCCACACACACACAGGCACACACAGAAATCGTTTTTTCTCTTGGTTGAACAGTGCATGCTAACCTCACCCCTCCCCTCCCCCACTCCCCCCTTCTGGTGATTCATTCAACAGTTCAGTGGAGCCCTTAGGTCGATAAGAGTCCACAGTAGAGGCCGGAGTAAACTGTCCTGCCTCTTACGCATGAATCCGGAAATCTGAATCAGGTATGGACCCGGACACGCCCATGACAAACATGCACAGAGCCCGGATGTCTACTTCTGCATGTTCCTCCCACGGTGTCAGGTGATCTAGACCCTGGAACCAGGGTCAGGTCAAGGTCAGGCAGGGCTGGGAACCTGCTAGATGACCTCTGGTGTTAGGGCTGGCCAGGGGTCAAAGGTCAGGTGGAGTAGGGGGTGGGGGGGGGGGGCGTGTAGGGGTCTCTTGTTTACCTGGAAGGTCCTGGAAAGGGCAGGGTTACGGAACACTTGGCCGTGATTGGGCGCTTGCCCGTTGATGAGGAAGTCACTGCCCACTTCCCTCCCGGCGTCCCGCATGGTATCCACCCACTTGGCCCAGTGGTAGGCGGTTACCTCGGCGACGGGGAACCCCACCCGGGCCAGCTCGGTGGCGGGATGCAGCACTTCCTGTAGGGAGAGCTGACCACAGGAAGTGGAAACACGTGGTCATTAGCTCACAGGAAGAAGGAGAGCCAGCCGTACAGGAAGGTGACGTTTGTAGGAAACCCTGAGAGTAAAGTTTAAAAAACCACAGTAGAGAAGAGTTAACCCCTCCATCTCCAGAACAGGTGGGAATTCCTTGACCGACGATACAAAAACACAGGAAATCTTTTCTGCCCAGTATACAGAGTGGTTCTGTGTTATGTCTAAAGCTCTGTGGTTTGTTTATACAGAGTGTTCTGGGTAGTTTACTGGTGTTTACACCCAGTGCTGTCTGACACCAAACAGGGACATTCAGACAAAATGACAACACAACTTCCTTCTTGAAAACACACACAGGCTGGGGCATACTGTACATGTACACGGCTTACCATACAAGAACACACGCACAAACTAAAAAGTACGCACAAAAATTGACATATGCAGACTGAAAATTGGAGGGTATAGAAGATCATAGAAAACTGATGTGTACAGATATAGTCTAAAAGGATAATATTGAACTCCACAGCAACGTATGATAATAGCATGACAGGTAGGCAGGGCTGTACTCAAGCCAACAGTCTATAAATATCCTCAAGTGTCATTTTATGACTCAGGGATGGAGGAACATCCTCCATCATCTCTGTCACCTACAGGAAGAGCACCGTGTTTAGATCTAGCTTGGGAACATCCCCGCTATCACCATGGCTACAGTTACGCTTGCGAAGTGGGGACAACACAAGAGACATGTAGAGAGACAGGTAGAGAGACAGGGAGAGAGACAGGTAGAGAGACAGGGAGAGAGACAACGTTGAGAGAACGGAGAGAGACAGGTAGAGAGACAGGGAGAGAGACAACGTTGAGAGAACTGTTCACCTGCTGACTGCCAAACAGTGAGACAGTATCACACCAGCAAGCAGCAGCCCCAGGCACGGTGACATTTAGGGCATGGAAGGGAGGGGGCGGGTTGGACACACTGTAGCCCCGCCTCTCCAAGAAGTCGATGGACTGAGCTCTGGGGGCTCTGCCACTGAAATATTTGTGGACAGAAACGGAGAGAGAGGCTCTTAATATGCTTTAGTTAATTTAAGAAAATCATTTCTTTAAATTCTAGCGGTCAATAACTTCTTCATAGGCTCAAAATCTCACCTGCCGTTAAGGCCGCGCACCTTCCCAGTGCCTGCGTCATAGAAGAGACAGAAGCTGTCTCCACCAATCCCAGTGCTGCTCGGCTCGGTAACGGCCAGCGCGGCTGCCATGGCAACCGCAGCATCAGCAGCATTCCCACCTTTCTTCAGAATGTCTGTGGAAGCGACATGTCAGGCCACTATCAGTGTCACTTTACGACGCCTGCTCTCCTACTACCGAACAATGAAGCATGCACGCATCTACTCTCACGCATGGCCTATCGATTATTATTAAAAATAGAAATACAGAAATGACCTTACCAAGGCCGATATTGGAAGCCAGAGGCTGACTGGAGGCCACACAGCCATGCAAACACACCACAGGTGACCGACGCGAACTGAATAAAAGATCCGTCGACATGTCCTGTATGATAAATATGAAATGTATCTTCGTTGAAGCACAGGACACAGTTTAATCAGAACTGTAAAAGCAACCTGCTGATCGCTTTGGTTTCTGATCGATGATTCGGGGATCGTTACAAAGTCTAGCTGAGTTAATGGATCACAGATGTACAGATAGTAGACCTCTGTACGTCTGAACTTGACTAGTGCCTAATGAAAATGTGATCTCTACTGGTCTTTGCTTATGCACTTCAAAAACACCAGAAATGATAGCGTTTATGTTGAATTGTTAATCAATCTTTATATCTGAAATGAGTGACTGCAGAGAACACTGCCTGTTAAGAAAAGTGATGGACACCCCTTACTCTAATCTATACATTTCACCTTACAAAGACTAAACTGTGTGACGAGTCAGTGTGGATTTAAAACTAACACTAATGTGCATGAGACTTTCCACGTGACAAACTGTAAATCAACTTGGGTGTGACTCTGATTGATCCGTTATGATTAATGCATCACAGCTAACAAGTCCAACAGCATTGGCCTGACTTTTTAATCAAGGCGTGTCAGACACAGCCCAACATGACAGGTTGAGGCATGAATAAAGACTAACTCAAGACAGACTGGCTCCACTGATAACCTGGAGGGTGCAGTGTGACTCCCAGCCCCGCCCTGCAGGAGCCGATCAATACCCCTGACCATCCACGCCTGAGTCTAGGCCACAAGGCAAATCCACCTGGTAGAACATTAACCAGGCAGACGAAGGTGGTTGTCATAGCAAAGCTGTTGTAAAAAAAAAAAGGGAGGCTAGAGTTAATGACATCACACAGGGGGTCCTATATAAAGTTCCTGTTCCACTTTGAGGGATTGATTCAGGTGTTTAACTTGCTGCTCCACAGGTGTTTGGGATCCTAGAGGGACGTTCCAATTTTGGATATATTCTCAAACGAAGTGTGTGTGAGCGTGCCAGAGAGAGAGAGCCATGTGTACTGGAGGCTTCGCCAAGTGTCTGGGCATCACCCTGATCCCACTGGCCATCGTGTGTGTTCTGTGCAACATTCTGCTTTTCTTTCCCGGAGGCAAAGTGGCCGACAACAGCGGTCACATCACCGAAGAGGCGTTTTACATGGGAGGGCTCCTGGGATCTGGAGTGCTGGTGAGTCTAGCTGTGTTTTGGAAAACTGTTCGAGGCCTCGTGGAGGTTTTGATGCTGTAGTTGGGAAGTAATGATAGTTTGGATCCCTGTTGAATAAGACTTTTTTTAATGATGTATTTTACAGATGTAGTCGACAGTGCTTGATAAAGGAGGATGTGGGGATTGGGTTCCTTCTGTGGTTTATTGTACAGTGCTGTGTTTGAGCTTATCTTAACTGTCCCTTTTGATGTTCCTCTCCCTCTCACACTTCCTCTTTCTTCTCTCTCTGACTCTGTCTCTCTCTCTCTCGCTCGCTCTCCCTCGATCAGATGATCTTTCCAGCTCTGGTCTTCCTGGGCCTCAAGAACAATGACTGCTGTGGTTGCTGTGGCAACGAGAGCTGTGGGAAGAGATGTGCGGTAAGGACGGAGTCTACGGAAGGGAGAACTCAAGAGTCTCTAAACTCCAGACACCCTCTCCCTTTCCTCTCTCCTTTACTCTCCCTGTTTTGCACACACATACACACACACAGCATGCGCGCACATACACTCCCACGCATATTCATAATATCTCAGTATCAATCAACCCGTGGCAGAACATTTTGACTGACTGCCACTTCTCATGAGAGGGAAACAGAGGCTAGTCGGTAGAGAGCGTCAGAACAAAGAAGAGACTTTCACCCCTCTTTATCACCTCATCGATACTGGGAGGGGGAGGGGCCACGTAGGCAGAGATCATCAACTGAGCCATCAAACATTCCTGATTGGTTGATTTGGGGAACGCCACTGACAAATGACTTTCATAATCAGTAAGTTAGATGTGGATCTGTCTGTAACGGCTATACGGCTACTCAGCAGCAGGCCTAACTCTGAACACTGAAGGGGAAATGGGCATGACAGCACAAACTAGCTCTGACTGGATGGATCTCTTTGCGGATGTGTCTCGCAATGATGATACGGTGGTTTTCGGATCACATGACCACTGACCCCCACTGACCCTTGACCTTTCGTCCCTCAGAGTTTCACCTCCATCATCTTCGCTGCCCTGGGAGTGGTTGGGGCCGGATACTGTCTCGTCGTATCGTCCGTGGCGATCAGCAGGGGACCCATTTGTGAATTTGAATCATCTTTCGGAAACAACACATGGGGTTACCCCTTCGCTAATGGGTAAGTGCTGGTTCAGGCTGGCTATATAATGAGTTAGGTGTATGATAATATCTCCATCCCATTTCAAACCCTAGACTATATCTCTAACCTAAACCTGTAACCCACTCTCTCCCCTCCCATATCCAGTGACTACCTGTCTAACTCCACCTTGAGGGACACGTGTTTGGCCCCTCAGGGCATCGTGACGTGGCACCTGACTCTGTTCTCCATGCTGCTGGTCATGGCCCTGGTGCAGGTGGCCCTCTGCGGCTTCCAGGCCATCAACGGCCTCATCGGGACCATCTTCGGAGACTGCTGCGGCTGCTGCGGGGTAAGACCTGAGGGGCCTGGCCCCTGGCGGTGGGGCTTTCTAGAACCGAGAGCACGACCATTGTGATGCTGGACGTTCTCTGGCCAACCAGGCGCCAGAGGAGTTTCCCTCCCGTAGGTTTTTTCACTCCCAACCCAGTTGTAACAGGATTCTGCCTGTCACCTAGTTAGTTATTAGAACTAATCGTGGTAGATCAGGGTTGGAATTTAAACGTGTCGGACAGTATCTCTCCAGGAACAAGGTTTGGGCCCTGAACTCTAGACACTGTGCAAGGGGTTAAAAACATTATCTCAGAGGGGATGCATTATAGGAGAAAGCTGTTTAGTGTTTAGATACCCGATTCGAGAGATATTAGATTTGTACTGCAAATCTAATCTCACAATGTGTGGTATCTGAGGCACAGACTGAGGTCTGCTAATAGACTGCCTCCTACACAACCTTGCTGGATCGCCTCTGTTTGTATGAATGGCACCTCCAGGTCATGCAATCTAGCCATGATCCCTCTATTGGCCTGGATCCTGGCTCTTCTAGGGTTGAACTCAGTCAAACTCAGTTCAAACAGAATGTCCTGATCTCAAATAGACGTATAAATACCGCTGTGGTGGGGGTATCCATAAATTGTTGTGTTTCTTTCTTGTGTTGCAGAGCGAATGATCGTAGGACAACCCAAAACATCCTGAAGAACGCTGTTCTAACCTTTGGGCAGAACTGTTGCCCTTTTCTAGTCGAAACTCAACTGGAGCTTCCTGCTTGATGCGAACGTTTATGATGGCAGTGAACAGTCCAGATCCACTAACAAACATGCTTTCCTTTTGTCTATTTATTCGGATTTTTTTTTTTTTTTACTTGTTGACAAACGAAAGCTACGAATGTAATTCCATCTCGATTTCAATGAATGAATGAATTTTATAATGTGCAAATGTAATAATTATTGTATTTAAAAAAATTAAAACATACAAAATAAATCCGAGTTAAATTATGAAAACACATAATTGGTTAGCAGCGGCCTTGAGACAACATTATATTTTATGACTTTTTACCAGGTTGTTTCTTGTAATAAGGGAACATGTCTATCTTCCTCACGCTGAGTCAATATTAGCAGAGGCCTGTGCTGGTACTAAGGAGCGTCTGTGATCAGGGTTTATGGGGGGTTTTGTGGCACCATAAAACCTGCTCACACACACACACACACATACACACACACAACTAAACATCTCCTATAGAAACATCAGTCTAGTACACACACTAGTCTACTTGAATAGCTGAAGATACGTTTTTAGTTCTTGTTTTTTTTTTGGGGGGGGGGGGGGGGGGGAAGCACACCAGACCGAGGTTCAGTGGTACTCAAACCAATTTATTAAAGTTTTGAATTCATCTTTAAACATGTTACACAGTTTTATTGTCCATTATTAGA
Organism: Protosalanx chinensis; assembly: GCA_030340685.1. NCBI lineage: Eukaryota > Metazoa > Chordata > Actinopteri > Osmeriformes > Salangidae > Protosalanx > Protosalanx chinensis. The sequence continues at coordinate 6,762,318 of CM059340.1, forward strand.
GACTTCTTACTGAGATTACATAATCATATCCAAACAAATGAACTGCACACTGCCTTTCCAGGGGGTAGTATGGCTGTATGTTAGTGTGTGACATCACCACGCTCCTGCAAGCCTTAAAGGTCCCCTTGACCCAGCTCACTAACGCCAGCGACACAACCTCAACACCACCACACCTTGACCTCAACACAAACCCTGAGTCCTAAGGGCACGTCGCTGTGCTAAATATCGCTGGCCACAACCTCAGTGTTCTGTCCATGCCATTCTAGAATGCTCCGAGTCAAGCATGAGGTTCTCACACCAGAATATCCTCAGTTTAACCTAAAACACTGCAGGGCGTCACCCTCACCCCTGGTTATTTCTTTACCATCAGGGATATATTGACAGCCACACATGTCAATCGCAATGTAGTAATGTTCGCCTTCGTAAACTTAGATTTTGAGCCCTTTGAACACTGAGACCCAATTTAGCCCTCCCCCCCACCCCCACCGCCCTCCTTAAAAGAGTTCTTCCAATCCTCAATGCCCCGCCCACGCCGACGGGGCCAATCACTTGAGTCATTACTCTTCAGCTAAACCCTGGGGGCGGGCGTATGTGTAGATCGCTGGGCGTGTCAACAGGAAGTGTCGGGCGTAGGCCGGGTGTGCACACTCTCTACCCCTTCCCCTCCTCCAATCGAATCGTGCTGTCAGGACATCATGAGCGCGGTGTTGGCCTGTGCTGAAAATCACCTCTTTTGGTGCATCACTGCATCATTCCCCCCCCCCCCCCCCCCCCACCCCCCCATGACCCATCACTCTTGCCGTCTCAGTCCTAACGTGCTACACAGTAATTTGACATAGTAGTGGCCATACATGGCTGGGCTATACTCTGCCTATAGGCTCATTCAACATGCAATACAAAAACAGAGACAAACAGATGTAGAAAAAAAAACAACAACAACAAACAATAATAAGATTGTCCAACCTCATTGGATGGGCTGGGCCAGAATCAGAGCATGATCAGCTCCTGACAATTACGTCTGATAATATCGTAAAATCTTTCTGTATGTTCCCCTGCTGGAGGAGGAGGAAGCTTTGTGTGTCCCCCAGGTGTGATGAAACAAACGCACCTTATCTGGACTAGACAGTCTCAAAATGGCGACACATCTACCCTCCTCAAAAAACGAGCGGTCGCACAGGAACAGCATGGCTTTAGACTGCGTGGCTGTGCACATGCCCTCCTGCTGTCATGGAGACGGCAGGTGACCTCAGAGAGGATGATGGAAGGACACATTTCTGAGGAAATAAACACTAAAGCAGAGTTTACTTGGTGAGTTCCTTCCACAAAAGCCTCTACAAAGTTGTAATGATGTAACTTCAACATTCACAGACCAGATATCTGCCTCTCCATCTCACTGATTTGTGATTCTTTGAAATCGCAATTTCATAAAAAAAAAAAAAAAAAACTTACATCTCACAAAAATAAAGAATCATAGCTCTCGATAAATACTAAAAATGCAAACTCTATATTATAAGTCCTACAATGGCAACAGATGCTTTTAGAACCCATCTATAGGCTATTTTACAGTATATAAAAAAGAGAATACTGTAGTATATAAAAAGTACTTGGTATAAAACACAATTCTAAGTATGCATATTGCTGTATCACTGTGGCACAAGCTTTAGTGTTCTATAGCTACACTGTGGTTAGCCGGAGTACAATAATCAAAATGACAATAAAATAAAACAATGTTCTCTTACCAACAAAAAAAACAGAGTATAATTATTTTTTTTACGTTTTAAAGCTTTCTGTAGTCAAAGAGAAAACAGTAGGAAACATTTATTTGGTATAACCTTAGACAGAAGAACCACTGCAGTGAAAACACTTCCGTGTTAACATTTAGGATTTGCCACTAGAACCACATGCACCAGAACCCTGGTTCTCCTTTGACAGGGTTCCAACTGTGGAACTCTCTGCTGGATGTCAAAGTGTGTTCTTTAACACCCTGTTGTATTCCTGACAGTAAGAACATACACAGGGGTCCATTTTATATCCTGGACCAAACTCCCAACTTCGGGAACCATTTCATAACCGAATAAGAAACTGCAGCTCTGATTCCACCTACGGGTTAAAAAGCCTCCCTGCACTCTGTTGATGGTCACAGCAACATATAAACTACAATGACCAGTGGATGATAATTCTTGCATTGGTAAGTACTAGATATAATTGTTCCACTTAAAGTATCACTCCCAGAAAGACCAGTATTCTGTCCAGAGTTCTGCCATGTTTATACCAGGGTGTGTGCCAGAGTGTCGTTTTGACCTCTGTGAAGACTAACTGTGTTCTTTAATCATGGGCTCTCAGGTTTAGTGCTGTTTTGCTGTTTTGTTCTCTCAAGGCTTTGGTTAATACGCTGCATGTCTTTGTTCTGGGCTCTGACACATGTGTGCGTGTGTGTGAGAGAGAGAGAGAGAGAGAGAGAGAGAGAGAGAGCGGGAGAGAGAGAGACAGAGTAATGGTAGACGAAACAGATAAAGACAGCAGAACAACAACATCAAGATATATGCTGATTTGAATCCAAAGGTAGCACAAATGTTAAGGGTCTTTAGATTTCTGGAGAGAGTCTTTAATCTCACTGGGTGTTTGGGAGTGTGAGTGTGTGTGTGTGTGTGTGAGTGTGTGGCGTGTGCCTACAGCCAGGTGAGGAAAGGCTCGTTCTTGTTGAGGACAGACTCCACGTCGTTGAGGATGGGTATTAGGTCACCATCCAGAGTGCCCAGGTCAACGTTGGTGCCTGGCAGAGAGTCCAGGAAGTCTGGGAAGCGACTGTGCTGGGTAACGTTGATATTGCCCTGTGCCAAGCTCTCACCTGGGGGGGGGGGGGGGGGGGGGGGGGAGACAGGGGTGTGACTGGTGTCGAGTGTGCATGGCTGTCTGTCTCACGATCACGGAGGAGAGAGAGAGGAGCAGTGTGTGTGTGTGTGTGTGTTTACCTGTGTCCATCTCCTCCATGTTGTTGAGGAAGTCTTCAGGAGTGGTGGGGATGCTATAGCAGCCCAGACCTAGGCCACTGTCGGTACTCTGCTCCGAGAATGCTGGAAGTGACCACTGAGGAAGGGAGGAGACACACACACAGACACACAGACACACAGGTTAGAATCACTTTAGGGAAGCCCAAAGAGAGAGAGAGAGAGACAGAGCGAGAGAGAGGGACATGAAGGGAAATATGATCAACAGAAACTTCATTAGGTACCTGTTGAGGAAGGGGTCTGCCCCATTGGTGGGCATGTTGCCCTGGCTCATGTTGCCCTGGGCTCATGTTGCCTGGTTCATGGAAGCTGGGTTGCCAGCAGTGGGCAACGCTGCCATGTTGTCTGAGTCCATGGGAAGCTGTCTACATAGCGCCACCTCCTGGAGGGAAGCAACAGTACACAGGGGGGAGGGGGAGAGGAGAGGAGGGGAGGGGAGGGAAGAGGGGGGAAGATTTGAGATTACTATACCTGTGCCCCATGAATGAATGAATGAATGAGACAAGTCATATGGACAAGGGATCACTGAAAGGCATGTTTTCTGCAGGTAACATTACCCTGATGCCTTAACACTCACACGCACCTGTTATCTGAGACACACACACACACACACACACCTGTCACCCGAGACAAACACACACACAAAGCACGTACCGGAGAACCCCTTTTAATCTGAAAGCACTGGGAGTCATGTTAAGAGTTAGGGGGTTTCCAATCTTCAGAAGTACACCCAGACCCTGACAAGACTAGCCATGTCACTCTTTTACACTGTCACACTCCCTCTCACTCTCTGCCTGCCTGTCTGTCTGTCTGTCTGACTACCTGCCTGTCTGTGTCAGTCTGCCTGTCTGTCTGCCTGCCTGCCTGTCTGTCTGTAACCTTGGCAGGGGTTATGGTCATGCGGTTGGCTGTCTCACTGTAAACACTCTTCTTCCTGTCTGTGCTGGTCCAAACTAGCTCTGTATAGTTCAGTGTTATTTCCTACCGCCTCCACCAGGGGGCGTTCATATATGCTTCACAATGGGGGGGGAGGTTACATCACAGAGCAAAGTAGTGTATCCTGGGTTAGCAGAGGGCAAGTACAAGGCAAAGCAGAGAAGAAACAGTATTTCCAGACACTCGCCTGTCTGCTGTTAGGATTCAAGAACAGGTTATTGTGGGTGTGTTTGGGTATGTCAGTGTGTGTGTGTGTCTCGGTGGCCTCACCTGTCTCATGAGCTCCTCTTGGCGTCTCTGGATCCTCTCTCTCTCCATCTGGATCCTCTGCAGGCGCATCTTCTGGTGCTGCTGCTGCTGCTGGGCGCTCACTCCCAGCGGGCTGGGCAAGCTCATCTGCTGCTGGGGCAGAGAGCCAGGCGAGGCAAGGGCTTGAGCCTGGGCCTGTGCTTGGGCCTGGGCCTGTGCTTGAGCCTGAGCCTGGGCCTGTGCCTGTGCTTGAGCCTGTGCTTGGGCCTGAGCCTGGCCTGTGCTTGGGCCTGTGGCTGCTGAAGATGCTGTTGGTGATGTTGGGACATAACTGGGAGAGGAGAGAGACGTGAGCACAGTTAGCATTCGCTACGTGATGTCACAAGACTCTGAACACTGATGGTCGGTGATAAGAACAGAGACCACACACACACACACACAGCTGACATCCACAGACGGCCCGGGTCTCCAGCCAGTAATAAACACAGCCTCAGATGTAAACATCGAGCAGGGGAAGGTGCACACAGTTCCAGAAGCGGTGGAACAGATACAGGCTAGAGCCTGACTCCACAGTCTGGAAGCACAGCCTCTGTCCAGACCTGCTCCTCCAGACGCTCAGACCCAGCTCCAACCACCCGCAGGGGGCCGCTCGGCTGAACACGAAACCCTCAGCTGCGATATGACCTCCAGGGATGTCTGAAGACTTGTTCAAACCTGGCAACCCCAGCGTTCCTGTGGACTGTGGACGCCACAGAGACAGGAGGCGTCGCAGCCCAAGGATGGGACAACAGCATGTTCAGGCCCAGCTTCAGTTAATGATCAGTAGCCATTGTACTCGTGATGGAATAATCATTACAGGACCACGAGATGGCTGGGCATTGTGTTGCTAATAGCTAGCACTGGTTGATGATTAGCGGAGCAGTTATCTGGCAGATAACAGAGGACAGAGGAGAGCACGGACACAGCCTGACATCGGGAGAGGTTGGTCAGAGCAGCCAGTGAAACCCAGAGAAAGAGAGAGATAGAGGGGAGAGAGAGATGGAGAGACACCGAGAGGAATGGAGAGAGCGAAAGAGGGCATGTTAAACACGAGACAGTTTGTTTCAGTCCGTCACAGGACAGAACGGTGTGCCCCCTTCCGCTCTCAGGAACAAACAGAGAGGGAGAGAGAGAGAGAGAGGGAGAGAGAGAGAGAGAGGGAGAGAGAGAGAGAGGGAGAGAGAGAGAGGGAGAGAGAGAGAGAGGGAGAGAGAGAGAGGGAGAGAGGAGAGAGAGAGAGAGGAGAGGAGAGAGAGAGAGAGGAGAGAGAGAGAGAGAGGGAGAGAGAGAGAGAGAGAGAGAGACATCCAAGGACATTAACTCTGACTTCCAGTACCAGTCCGAGCTCTGCCACAACCTGGAGTAGGAGAGTAAAAATCCTGTCCTATTTGCGAGCGCGTGTGTGTGTTCCACAGATCACACATGGTAGAAATGTTGCTGTAAAAGCCAGATGTGAATCTGGAAGGCCAATGGAACAGAACACAGTCTGGTGGTTTAACAGTAGACACAGCCTGTCTGCTCTCTCTCCCTCCCTCTGTCTCTCATGGTCTCTCTCTCTCCCACGGTCTTACTCTCTGTCTCGATTCTCTCTCTCAATGTTTTCCACTCTCTCTCCCTCCTCATCACTGTCTCTCTCTCATTTTACTGTCCCTCCACTTAACCAACCCCTCCTCCCCCCCTCCCCTCTGCCCTCTCACCCCCAGAGTTAGTACTACGACTGAGCTTGCAGCCTGACATGATGCCTGGTTCAGCACCATTGTTCACCTTTGACCCCTGACCCCTGACCCTTCGGTGCCCAGCACCTCAGAGAGATGAGGTCAGCGATGTAAGGCTGGCTGTCACGCAACGCGCCTGTAAGCTTTTTCCTTACGAGTCGATTGTTGTTATATAACAAACTTCACAACTCTGCCCAACGACCATCTGTAATCATCCCAGTACTCCATGTGACGCAATCCCAAGGAGCAGTCACCATATTTGGTCAACAGGCAGACAGGAAGTTAGCAGCTATCCCAAGCTGTAAATGTATGAATGCCATTTAGGTGTGTCGCAATACGATAGTAACTGTTAACTGTCGTCCCTAAACCTGAAGAACCAGAGTAAACAGACACACACATCTACACTCACGCGCCTCCACACACACACGTCTAGACACACCCTCTGCTGGTTCTATAACAGACTCCAGATGAGCTCTGTAGCCAGTGAGACAGCAGGCCGGCCACATGTTCAGCTCCCCTCTCTCCCTCCCTCCCTCCCCTCACTCCCCTCCCTCCCTCCCCTCCCTCCATCTCTCGACCCACCCCCCCCCCCCCCCCCCCACACACACACTTCTACCTCTGCTTGTCCAGTCAGTAATTTATCAGCGCTACGGCCATGATGCCAAACACATGATCCTAGACTGGAGCAACAAGACTGGCTGCCAGGAAAGAGAGAGAGAGTGAAGTGGGGGAGAGAGAGGTGGAGAGACAGAGAGAAAGAGGGAGGGAGAAAGAGAGAGAGGGGAGGAGTGTGAGCAGGGAAAGAACACACAGTGATGTCGGGGGTCAAAAAAATAGCAGCATGGAATGATGGAAAAAGTGTGTGTGAGCGTGCGAGCGTGCACGAGCGTGCGAGCGTGCACGAGCGGGAGTGAAAGCACAGAAGAAAACCACACAAAAAATGTAAAGACGACAGCCGTTACGACGAGTGAGGGAGGGAGGGGGAGAGAAGATAAAGATGAAACAGAAGGAGAAGGGAGGAGAGAGAAGAAGAGGGTGTAGATACAAGCATGGGGGAGGAGGAGGAAGATAGTGAGGAGGAGGAGGAAGATAGTGAGGAGGAGAGGAAGATAGTGAGGAGGAGGAAGAAGATAGTGAGGAGGAGGAAGTGAAGGAGGAAGATAGTGAGGAGGATGGAGGAAGAGGAGGATAGAGAATATGACTGAGATGAGCAGCCTTGCCAACAAAGAGCCCTCTTGTTCCGTGTGCTTCCCAGAAACAGCATCAGCTGTCCAACAGGGTCAGCTGGGGGGGGGGGGGGGGGGGGGGGGGGACACAAGAACCGCTTCCAGTCTTCTGGAAATCTGCAACGCGTTAAAAACTCCTCCAGCCTTCTGCTCCAAACATGAGCTGTTTAACACACACACCAGCACAACACCAATGTTATTGGGTGGATATGTTAGTCGGCGTGTGTGTGTGTGTACGTGTTCTTGAAGATGGTGACAGTGTTCTCACACACAGGCATTCACTATGGACTGCTCTGGTCCTCTGTTTTTGGACTAGCATACAGGACACACACACTCCGGATGGTAAATTACACGTCTACTTCCAGGAAGCAGAAAGTCTCACGGGGAAGGAAGAGGGAATCATTTTCACTGACTACAGAAGGAATCACGTTCTATTAATCACCAGTTTGAGTATTTAGCAGCACTGGACCCTCTGAGCTCGCAGTGTTCCTCCGCCTCTCTGACAGATCAAGGAGGGCCCGAGTTCCTCTCTCCAGGCTGGGTTTAGTGTGGTTAGATTAGTTTAAGTAGTGATTGATCAGGGGGGTTGGAAGGGTAAGGCAGTGACATGGGGGTGGTGGGGGTGGTTGTTTTGGGGGTTTGTTTTACGGGTGGGGGGAGTCCGGGGGTCCGGTACTTACTGAGGCGAGCGTCCACCCGGGGGTCAAGCCAGGACGTGCGCTGTGTTTTGTGGTCAATGAAGTAGGTTTCTCCCTGAGGGGTGTCTGCCTGTCCCAGCCCTCGGGTAGCTCCCTGTTCACAAGCAGCAACAACCACGTCAGCCACGCCTTCCAGGAAGACGCCTCCACTCACTTACCAATCACACCGCTCAGCACTCGCACACCAGCCAATCGCACTCTGCAGCACTGACACACTAGCTAAATCACAAAGTTTCATTACTTAACCCACCCCCCCCACCCCCCCCACGCCCCCCCCCCCCTCCCCCCCCACCCCCTAGCTGACCAATCACAACGTGACCTACTCCTTTGGATGGTGGTAGCAAGTATAGGGAAATTAAATTAATGGAATAACCCCAATTCTTTCGACATATACTGTTACAAAGGAGAACTCGACTGCCAGAGAGAAAGTGTGTGTGAGAGAGAGAGAGAGACTGAGAGAAAGAGAGAGAGAGAGAGAGAGAGAGAGAGAGAGAGAGAGAGAGAGAAAGAGACAGAAAAACAAAAGTGACAGAGTGAAAGAGTGAGAAAGAGAGAGCCAGCCAAACAGACGTAGACAGAGAGCGGGTCAGGAGAGGAGAGAGAGAACAAAACAGTGAACATCCATCAGGACAACAAAGGCTGCCAGAATTCCCCTTCAACAAAGACCTGGGCTCCTGCCAGTATTGTCCCAACCAGGGGGTTCAGAGGGGCGAACTGTACACAGGGACGGGGGGTGGGGGGGTGGGATAGCATGGTAGCCCCACTTAAAGGGGCCGATAGAGCCAGGGGGGGTGGGGGGGTGGGGGTAGATAGATGACAGACTCATCTGAAGACACGGTGTCCTGTGTGGCTGGAACATGCTGAGCTGGTTGGAGGATACACCTCATTATTCAGGATAACCTGGTGTCTCTCTGTCTCCACCTCGCTCTGTCACACTCTCTCTCTCTCACAAACATAATCTTCTTCACATACTTCCACCCACCCTTTCTGCACCACACACACACACACAGACAGAAATAACCCCCAACACACACATATCCCCCCCCCCCCCCTTCAACCACACACACAAACTCACATAGAATCCCACACACAAACATAAGTCAGAGACGCTGTGGACGAGGAGATAGATAAAGGGCAATGCTCCAAATGGCTCTGCTTCTGAACACGCTCACATAATAACCCATTTAACTATTCCCTCTCTCCTTATCCCTCTCGGCCTCAGGCTCATTCTCTCCCCCCCACTCTCTCTCTCTCTCGCTCACACACACATGAGATTTAGCAGCCAAAGCTAATGGTTAACACAGATGAGAATAACCTGCCTACGTGAATATGGACGAGGCTAACCTGTGAAAGCTAAACACTAATATGGATGAGAACCATCCTGCTAAAGCTAAAGGCTAACAGATGAGAATAAACAGCTCGGGCTAATCTGGGTTCTGAAGAGGCTGTCAGGGTCCGTCAGACTGAGTGTGGGGTGAGAGGGTGCTGAGAGCTCACGCTCTCTCTCTCTCTCTCTCTCTGCCCACCTTCAACACGACAACAACAAGCCGGCCCCTGGCAGTAAGACAGTCTTCCTGGGTCACAAACACACACACACACACACTCAGCTCACTCTCTCTCTCTCTGATAAGATGCAGGGCCAGTCTTGTTGGTTCCACTTGTGGCCGGCAGAGGTGTGTGTGTGTGTGTGTGTGTGTGTGGGGTGTGTGTGTGTGTGTGTGTGAGTGTGTGGGTGTGTGTGGGTGTGTGTGCGTGTGTGTGTGCGCGCGTGTGTGTGAGTGTGTGAGTGTGTACATACCGAGGTTCGGCTGGGAGAGGGCCATGTTGCGCTGCTGTCCCTGTGGGGCGCTGGGCGGGGGGGGCGTGTTGAAGACTCATCTGGTTCATGGCGGCCGTCATGGTCTTACGAGGGTCCTGCCAGGTAGTGATCTTCTCCACGTGACTATGGAGGGGGGAGGGAGGGGTTATAGAGAGAGAGAGAAAGATTAGATAAACAGATCAAGGATACACAAATTCATAGAGAAGGGGTTCCATAGAAGCTGAGGAGGACATCGAGGATGATGATCTTCATCTCCTCATCTCTTCCTCAACCGTTTCCTACCAGGTGTGACCAGCAAACCCTGCATCTATGCTTGTACCTGTCACTGTGCTCGATAATCAGGCCCGGCTGCATTCTTTAGGAAGGACCACACACACACACACACACCGCCGCACCATGCTTCTTCTAGGAGGCAGAGTTAGGGCACTCCCCGCCCCTCCCACCAGCTGACTCACCGGGCAGCCCTGGAGAACCTGTCACCACTTCCTCCCTCCCGGCCTCATCCCGCACCCCGGCCCAGCCACCGTGGCTCCTCTGCGGGTAGGTCAGATACCGCAGGGGGAACAAAACGCCACACAACACCCCGACCACGCTGAAACACAACTCTGCGCCAGGCGGGAACATGTACACTCACACAACATTGAGCTCGCCTAGAAAACACACACACACACACACACACACTGCTGCAGGAAAACAAACAGCAGCCCTCAGACAGTGACCGCAGGAGAACAGAGGCCTGTCATTAGACGCACCAGGAATGGTGAGTCAGGCTTGAATACCCACAGACTCCTTTACCCCTCCGAACCCCCCCCCCCACCACCCCCAACCCCCCCACCCCACCCCACCCCCCCTCCAAACCAAGGAGCCCCATTGATGTTGAATCACTTACAGTGGGCCCCTCACTAGCAGCTTCAACAGCTAAATC
>CM059340.1:6773432-6775932 GCA_030340685.1 Protosalanx chinensis
CTCTCTCTGCCCAGCAGAGCCTCTGAACCTGGGCTGGCAGCTACTGCCAAGACCCCATAGAACAGGACCAGGAGTTTCCATAAGTAGGCCAGGACTAGCAAGCACAGGCAGAAACAGAGATGGCAAACAGAGCTGGAGGGCTGGGGGGGGAGGCAAAGCAGAGGGAGGGCAGAGGGGAGGGAGGGAGGGGGGGTCTGGCTGTGATTTGGCGTGGCGGTGTTTGGGGAAAGAGCAGCACATTGTTTACAGAGGAAGAGGAGACAATGGCTGGAGAGGGAGCAGAGAGAGACTGCAGGCTGAAACAACACAGCTCTCTCTGCGAGAGGCTTCCCCAACACACACAGACGCTCCGCACACGCACACCGGAGGAATACACACTCACAACACACACAAGCTACACACACACACGTGCACACGTGCACACACACGCGCACACTGTCACAACGCAGATACAAACACACAGTTAGCGATCGCTGCACTGTCTCCAACACACCTCATAACTCACTGGACGTCTGCATAAACAATCCATCGGATAAGCTCTTTTATCACACTCAAGCTCCCCCAAAGCCTCTCCCCCTCTCCCCCTCTCCCCCCTCCCCCCCCTCTCCCCCCTCTCCCTCTCCCCCTCTCCCCCCTCCCCCCTCCCCCCTCTCCCCCTCTCCCCTCCTCCCCTCCCCCCTTCCCCCCGCTCCCCTCTCCCCCCCACCCAGCCTTTCCCACTCCCTCCCTCCCCTCTCTCTCTCTCTCTCCCTCACTCTCTCTGTCCCCTCTCTCCCCCCATCTAAACTCCTCCTCGCTCCGCCCCCTAGCCATGTTTACCTCCCCCCTCAGAATCGTCCCTGTCCACCACTTGATCATCAGAGAGAGAGGGGCTGATAGAGAGACATAGAGAGACACTGGCTGGGTGGTTCTTCTTTTCGTGAAACCAAACAGCCTGAAGCGTTTAGGCCATTTAAGGCAGAAAGCTCCGGGGTCAAAATGGCTACTGGACAAAATGGCTGAACAGGCCCACTTCACTGGGCGGAGAGGGCTGGAGTGGTGTGAGAGAGAGAGTGTGTGTGGGGGGGGGGGGGTGCGTGGGAGTGTGCAGGGTTTGAACTAGAGAAACAGATAAAGAGTCATTACATAACTCATATATCCACCATTACCAAATGGTTCCATGGCCTGTAACTACAGCACTGACGGTGTTCCTTAGATAGATGATAGTTACAGTATGGAGAAGTGTGGGGGGGGGGGTCATGTTTAGGTAGAGGGCTGTCCTGTCTCACTGTGCCAAGGTGGAGAGGACCTCTATAAATACACACCGGCACTAGGCAGCTGCTTGTCTCCATCTCTCTCTCTGTCTCTCTCTCTGTCTCACACACACACACACACACACAATCTCAGACCACAATCTCCGACCACAGGACAATCAGAGCATTGCTGTGCAGTTTGGAGCTCTGACCCTGTGGTTAGCCCAGTAACACTGACCAGAGGGGCGTTCCTGGAGATAGGATTACCCATTCACAGCCAACCAGAGCCTGCTCCGGTACTGGGGGGGAATTCCCCTTGGCTAACACAATGACTGTGTGAATGACTGGGAGAGAGACACAGCCCTCCATTATAGGGCAGGACGTCCTCAGTTTCCTCTAAGCCGTCTGGGCAGAGCTGCTTCCAGAAGCCTGCGGTGGAGGGCTGCGCTTCACAGCAGGGGGGCTCTCTGGGAAATGTAGTCTGCAGACTGACTGCCTTCAATTAGAGCCCAAAGAGGAAGTGGAGAGTGCGGGTGGCTAATTATAGGCCTTTGCTATTGGTCAGCGCCAGCCTAGGGGGAGGAGCTCTGGCGCAGAGAGGCAGGGTGTGACCACAGGCACCCAGACATGTTGGGACGGGCAAAGCTGGCATGGAGGACGTGCCACGAGAGAAGCTGATCCTATAGGTCAGCTGTGCCATGCCCCAGCCGGCTGAGCTAAAGCCCAGGTGTCACCTCTCAGTTGGGGCTGCTGATCACCCCACCACCTGGCCCACCAGGGCTACCTGGGACAGGGCAACAACCCTGCACATGAGGCCTCCTCACAAGGCCTTGCCACCAGACCAGCCACTCGCCCAGCAAGGTCACCTGGAGGAGGGTGTGCGTGGCGTGGGAGCAGAGGCCGGCGTGCTGGGGAGGGGGCGGCTGGATGCTGGGCCCCCTGGGGGCGAGCTTCAGCTGTTCCTCAGGCTGACTGGAGGCTCCTCTGGTTACTGGTTAGGACAACTGGTGTGTGCGTGGGGTGTGTGGGTGTGGGTAGGGGTGTGTATGTGCGTGGGTGTGGGTAGGGGTGTGTATGTGCGTGTGTGTGGGTGTGTGTGCGTGTATAGAGAGAGGGGGAGGGCACTACCATGGCAGCTGTTAAAGATATCTAACTATAGCCTTGCAGCTGATTGGCTTGACTAGTTAAAGGAATACATGTACACACAAAACACACAGACACACACATACAAAACACACACACACACAAAGGAAGTGAACCATGAGAAC
>CM059340.1:6778432-6870932 GCA_030340685.1 Protosalanx chinensis
CACACAGACAGTACTTATTTCTTGAGTGTATTTCTGGTTTCTAGCGACGTAGCGTCAGGGTGGTGAGGTACCCTGGCAGTTTCCCAGTGTGCTGGTCAGTGGGCGGGGCTAGAGGAACCAGCTCCATTCAGTCCAGAGGCCGGTCACCTGAGGAATGCAGTGTCATTCACAGATGGGACACCCTGCACATTCCAGTCCTGGTCCCCCCCCCCCCCCCCCACCCCACCCTCCCCATGCCACCCAGGCCAGTGACACCCCACAGGGGGACAATAGCCATTAGCCTCCACTCTGCTGGGGCCCGTCAAGTGGCCCCTGGGACCAGTGATTGAGCAATACATCACATGTGACATTCCTCTGAAGGGCAATAAGCTGACCCCTACACACACACGTTTGCAGATATACACACACAGATACGTGTTCACAGAAACACTAGCGGCCTCTTGCTCTGTGAACCCATAGCTGTTTGGCAGCAGCAGCAGTAGCTAGCTGATGATAGGCTCAATGAAATGCCAAAGTTGGAGGCCAGAGAGGCAGATAGAGGCTGGGCTGGAGGCCAGGCAATTAGAGGCTGGCTTGAAGGCCAGAGAGGTTGGGTTGGACACGAGAGAGGCTGACAGAGGCTGGATTGCTGGCCAGAGAGGCTGGGTTGGAGGCCCAGGGAGGCAGCTAGAGGCTGGGGCAGCTAAAGCCTCCACTGCCCTGGGAACAATACACCCACATAGCTGCTGCTCACATTCCATAGCCCATGAATAGGCTACACTGGAGGGAGGCAGGGAGGGAGGGAGGCAGGGAGGGAGTGGGAGGGGGGGAAAGTGGGGGCAGAGTTGGGCAGGGGGGTAGTCAAGTCAGCGAGTGCATATATGTTGGGAGTGTGTGTATGTGTAAAAAAACTGAAATGAAAGGGCCACACATTAAGCGTCCACAGACTCGACAGGCTTACCGGAAGCCATGATCCTCAGGCCCAAACGTAAACACGCACTCATCCACGGCAGACATGATGAAACACCAGAGCAGAGGGGTGGGCCGGGGCCTCGCTCCCCTCCCCTCACATCTCTGTTAAAGGATAAACAGTCTCCACGTTGCAAACAACAAACTCGGTCTCCAGGCTGCCGTATGAAGGAGGCCCCCGCGCTGAAGAGGAGCTTCTGCCAGGGTCCCGGAGCCGGGGTGTCAACGCTCCCTCATGGCCCCTTGGAGGAGCTGAGGAATGCAGATGGCTTTCTGGATAATTAGGCTGATTTAGTCTACCTCAGTGTTGTCAAGGCCCCCTGTTAAACACCACAGCTCTCAGAGCTCTCATCCCACTGAGGTATTCAAAACAGCCAAGCATGAGAACAGCAAAGGCCAGGCTGTGCAGTGAGACTCCATGTGGTTGATTTAATGGTATGAAGATAAGAGATGGTCTGAATGTTCTCACTCACAGATTCGCAGACAGGCAGACAGGCAGGCAGGCAGACAGACAGGCCCTAACACACTGCAGAGAGAGGCGGTGTGCAGTGCTTCACCCCCCCCCACCACCCCCCCACATCCCCCCCGCCCCTCCCACCGCACGGCCCTTTGAAGTGGCGTGGTCCAGTTTATTGTTTTCGCTTTGTGAAACCCCGCAGAGCCCCTTTAGCCATTTCCAACTCCAAACAACAGGAAATGACCGGTTCCATATCCTGTAGACGGCAACATCTCTCTGAGGTCACTTATTGAGGATTGGGGGGGGGGGGGGGAAATACCACCCTCCCTCTCTCCACAGCCCTATCCTCCCCAGAACACGTGGCCCCTGCTTGCTCCATCCACACACTATCACTGGGAAACACTGACAAGTACATTAAGGGGAACATACAGCACTTGTTCTGAGCCAAAGATAATACACTTTATGTGCTGAAGGAAGGAAGGAGAGAGCACAGGAGGAGAAACAGCATGGAGAGAGGGAGGGAGAGAGAGAGAGAGAGAGGGAGAGAGTGAGATGGAGAGGGGGAGGGGGGAGAGGGAGAGAGACATTGTAACCAGCATAGGCATCCATCTATCCAGGGCTCTGATAGGACAGTGTACCTGAAGCTGATGAGGATGAGGCCTGTCAGACTAAACAATGAAGCAGCTACCAAGACCTCCGCAGTGGAGCCCCTGTCCTAGGCAGCTGGAACACACTCACACAAGCCTGTGTGTGTGTGTGTGTGTGTGTGTGTGTGGATAAGAAGCAGATCACAGGACTCTGTCTCTTCCCGCTCTCATCTGCTGACAGGTTACAGCTGCCTTCCCGTAAGAAACCTCTGGGTCAAAGTCACTATCAACACACACACACACACGTACACACACACACACACACACACACACAAAGACACACACACCTACACGCACACACACTGTCTTTAAAAGGGGAGCTTTGAGTTACTTTGCTTCAGAAGTCTGAATTAATCGTTGGTGACCATAGCCGACTTCCTGTAATTCAGTTACAGTATTTAAGTATAGAACACCATATCCAGGAATAGAACATTTTATAGTTAAGATTAAATTCCCCACAAGTGAAAGGGGATCATTGTGCACACACACACACACACACACACACACACAGGCTACACTACTCTGACACCAAAGAGCTGTTGTCCTTTAGGGTGGCCAGGGAAGGTCACACCTACACACACACCTACACACACACATACACACCTACACACACACATATACACATCCTGGCAGGCAGTGTGTCCAGCCCATGGCCCATAAATAACAGTGTTTCTAGGTGCTGTCCGTGTGTGTGTGTGTGTGTGTGTGTGAGTGTGTGTCAGGGGCGCCACAGGGACGGCACCTCAGCTGTTGTACTGGGGGACAGCAGAAGGCCCCAGGCTGTACAGACACACACACACACACACACACACACACAGACAGACATACATATAAACACACACCCACCTGCCTTGATGGTTTCATTTCTGCCTACATGACCCTGGCTCGGCCTGTAGTGAAATTGCTTTTATTCTGTCTCCCTGTGACGCAACGCACCGGAGCAATATGGTTCTGCAGCCTTGGAACTCTGCAGACCGAGGGCCCCTGCAGCCCTGACTGTCTGCAGCCCTGACTGTCTGCAGCCCTGACTGTCTGCAGCCCTGACTGTCTGCAGCTCTGACTGTCTGCAGCTCTGACTGTCTGCAGCCCTGACTGTCTGCAGCTCTGACTGTCTGCAGCTCTGACTGTCTGCAGCTCTGACTGTCTGCAGCCCCGACTGTCTGCAGCTCTGGCTGTCTGCAGCCCCGACTGTCTGCAGCTCTGACTGTCTGCAGCCCTGACTGTCTGCAGATCTGACTGTCTGCAGCTCTGACTGTCTGCAGCCCTGACTGTCTGCAGCTCTGACTGTCTGCAGCCCTGACTGTCTGCAGCCCTGACTGTCTGCAGCTCTGACTGTCTGCAGCCCTGACTGTCTGCAGCTCTGACTGTCTGCAGCCCTGACTGTCTGCAGCTCGTCCCACCACTGCCATTATAAAGGTGCTTCTGTTCGTCCTCTCTTCTCTGGGAGAAGAGCCTCGTTCTCCCAGTAAAAACGCAGACAGGAAGCGCTTCTTAATCAGCCCGGGGGTCTCTTTAGGACCCTGCAGGGCTGGCTGCAGCATGTGCCTGTTGAGAAAACCGAGGCACAAGGGCCTCGTCTGTCTGTAGCTCTGCAGACCTTCAGACTCTGAACGATCACAATAACGGCTCCAAGATGGCTGACAGATGGGCCACAGAGAAAGCTGCCAGAAATCTCCCATCTTGAACAGGAACACGCAGCCAAGAGTTCCTGGTAGAGCTGGTATGGGGCTGTCTTAAGGACACAGAACGCTGTCTGGATGAGAGCACCTTGACTCAAGGCTCTCAACCCAGGAGGACTATCCAGACACAGGCCCTGGCACACTGGGTTGGAGACAGCCTTGTGGAGCTTGCTAAACGTACAGCCGCTCTCTTAGATGTATACTAGTCACACACACACACCAGTCTCAGCAACTTTCTATGGAGCAATGGAACCATCTCTTATTACCAAATGAGGGTGGATGGGGAGGGGGGGTGGAAGAGGAGGGGGGAGGCATGAAGGTTCAGATGGGTCTGGACATGTCTCCAGGGGGAGGAATGGGAGAACTGGGGGAAGAGCTGGGAGCAGACTGGTCCCTGTCACCCCCCTCACCCCCCCTCCCCCTCCCCCAGCTTGTTCTCTGACCTCTTCCCCTCATTGGGAACCGCAGGAAATGTATCTAGTCATTGTGATGCAAGAGGCATCTCGTACTCGTAACATTCAAAAGGCGTGGGTGCATTTATGAGTATGTGAGCGTGCGTGTGGGAGGATATAAGAATAATTGGTTGAATCAGTGTTCTGGGAAGACGCACATGCCCTCTCTCTCTCTCTCTCTCTCTCTCTCACACACACACACACACACAAAAACACACACTCTTGTTCGAATTACAAAACAAATCTCGGAACTCCAGTACGAGTTTCAGCTGAATGGCTTCAGGGACTGGATGGGGATGCAGGCTGGATTAATTGCAGGGTGCAGTGAGTGTGGGATCTCCCAGCTCTGCTGGTGGTGACAGACACACAGAGGACACCCCCCCCCCTCTCTCTTCCCCCTCAGGGGACAGGACACAGGGGGAGCCGTGCCTGCCCCTCCCCCAAGCTTGAGGGGGAGGGTGGGGGGAGGTGGGAAGGAGGGGGAGAGGATGGTGAAAGAGGAACCTTTAATATAACCCTTGGTTCTGGGGATTCCCAAATAGCCTCTCGCCTTTCCTCCCTTTGGTTCTGTTGATTGCTTCCCTCAGCAAACCGCCTACCTGTCTCTCTCTCTACCAGTCTACCTGTCTCCCTCTCTACCAGTCTACATGTCTCTGTCTCTCTCTCGCAGTCTACATGTCTCTCTCGCTCTCTTCACCAGTCTACTTGTCTCTCTTTCTGCCTGTCTGACTCACTGTACAAGGTGCCCTGTGTGTGTGTGTTTGTGTGTGTGTGTGTGTGCTGGCTTGTGCCCTAGGGTGCTGTTTTCTCACACCTTCTATAATTACTGGCCCCTGACAACACTCCACAGAGCTGACCCTAATTCCCCCCCATAGACACACACACACACAAGGTTCTCAGTGCCACTTCTGTTTATTTCTTTCACACTCGTATATATGTGTCAGCCTCACACTCACACACGCTCTCTCACACACACACACACACGCAGCCTCAGACACAGTCAGGTGAGCAGGGTGACCCCAGGGCAGGGAAGAATGGGGGGGTGTTTTCGAGAACTCTTAAAACACACATTAGCATTGAGACTGGCTGGTCACACCTTCACCAGTGAAGATGGACAGATACAGCGGCCCCACTGATAAGCTAATCACATCCTTATCTACTGTAGATGTACCGGAACACAGGCTACTGAGAAGCGTGTGTGCGTGCGTGCGTGTGTGAAAGACAGACACAGAGAGACGTCAAGAGCGAGCGAGAGAGACAGAGATAGTGAAAGAGTGACAGACACACTGAGAGAGAAAAGGGGGGTGAGAGAGAGAGGGAGAGAGAGTGAGAGAGACAAAGAAATACAAGCGAGACAAGAGGGCGATAAGAGAGATGGAGAGAACGTGGGCTACTCCTAATCTCCTCACACAGTAGATACTTCAGATGTAGACCCTTCTACACCCCTGGGTCCTGGAGAGCGGCTGGAGGTGAGAGGTCATCCACATCACACAGAACAGTACCTCCTATCTCCTCCTGAACCCCCTGCCCCTCTGTGCGTGACAGGAGATTATCTCCACCTGAGCCGAGATGGCAGACGGCTTGGCTGGACCGGCAGGTCCTCAGGACAGGAAACACAACACTAACCCCTTCTTCACTCAGGTTGCTATTGCACAATGTCACAATGGCGGAGATGTGATGGGATATCATTTAGCCGGACCAAACTGAGGAGGCCGTCTACACATTAATCCTAGCAGGTGCTCTTTTCTTTTTGGCAGTCTTTAGTGATGCCTATTAAATCATTCCCATGAAGGGATTAACCCAGATATAAACAATAGCCTACAGCTCTTCAAACTCTGCGGTTTGTGTTTGTCAAGTTTGGAGAGAACAGGCCTTCAGCTCAAACACACACGCACGCGCACGCGTGTTAGGATACACCACATTAGGTACTGGACTGGACCCGTCAGTGAGGGTGGGCGCGTGTGGGGGGTTTAGCTGACAGACAGAAAAAAAAATCAGGGAAAGGCCCCTACTCACAGGGGCGCTGGTTCACAGCTATTGTTCTTCACACACACTCAAGCTACACACACACACAGGCCGTCTATCATGTCGTTATTTGACCTCACAACTCAATGGCACAAGTCCAAATTGTATTTTTTGATAAATGTGTTGAAGAACTCCAATGAAACACTTAGTAAAGTAGGCATAACGGATAGGTCAAAGGTCAACACCATGAAATGTACACTTACTTTAGAAAATACTTCTGTCCGTTGGAAGTGTAGGCCATCTCCCATCCAGGGGGCAGAGGAAGCTCCTCTGCCACATCGAAAGACTGGTGTCTGATGTGTGAGTGATGGACCGGACCTGGGGTTGGGTTGGCCCCGGGTCCAAGCTGGAAGGAGGCGGGGGAGGAGCGTGACCGTCCGTGCTGCACGGTCAGCCGGGGTGGAAGACTCCCTGAATCCGTGCTGGACTGCCGGGAGTGAGATCCAGAGTCTGGTTCCTTGAAAAAAGACTCCGGTAAAAGTTTTTTCCTCCATGAACTCGGTTTGGGGTTCATAACCGAGTTAAAGAGCGCCTCCAGATCAGTATCCAGATCCTGGGCGACATGAATCACTTGCTGTCCAGGCATCGGCTGCACTGGGTTATTGCTCATTTTTTTATTTAAAAAAGTTCCCTAAAAAGATATAAATGTTCTGAAATCGAAACTGTAATAATGCGGAGAATAATAATCCGGTGAATCTCTTTGCACTCTTTGCGGTGTTGATCTTTCACTTTAACTTTCATAAACACTCTCGGTGGAGCAAAATGTTTTCTCACCTCCCAGTCGTTTGTTAACGCAAAAACAACTCAAAAGTTAGAGAGATCACTTCAAAGTGGCCCCCTACATGAGAATGGTTACTTCTAACTTCTTCTGTCCTGTTTTGACGGTGAAATTCCTTCCAGTTTCTTGGCTGGCCGGACTCCGATCCCGTCCCAAAGTTTGTAAACTCACTTTCCTAGGAGCAGCCTGTGTGTCAGCAGCCTTCATGCATTATTCATAAGCAGGGAGCTGCAGGGCTTTAACAGTTTCATGATTACAAAACAACACCTTTAAACACACCGAAACCACCAAGGACACTAAATCTGCAATTATGCTAAAGAAAACAAACCAGACTACTTCAAAATAACCCAGACTAAAGTACTGCAACAAGTTCCTGATACAATTGTCGAAGTTTGAAAGAAGCAAATCACAGCTGTTGCACACTGCCCCATAAGGACATTAGAGGGACAGGCACAGGACTCAGATGGGAACGGCACACAAGTTCAAAGATGGTTCACATCCTAAACCTGCTGGGCAACTATGATGCGTTTCAAGAAGTCAAGAAATAATAGGCGTCATTTGTATCATACAAACACCAGCACATAAGCTTGTAGGAATGCCTAATCTGATTCAGCCTGTGGCCCATACAGGCTCTCCCACCCACACTATAGCCTACAGGACGGTTTAACAGATTTGACTGGTGATAAAGCAATCATGTGGTGCCTTAGCTACCCCTAATATTAATGAACTCAATAAGCACCATTAATAAACTATACATCTAATTAAAATAATAATGATAATTAAATCAAGTGAAGCCTGATTTACCATCCTGGTGCCTTAATACTGTGAGTGTTAGAATGAAAGCGTGGACATGTGTAATAAAACAGCTGTCGTTTGAAGTGGCCAGAGTTAAGATTTGGCACGTGCCACTCTGAAAGATAATCCCATTGATGGGCTGGTTCTTCATCCTCAACAATGCACCGACCAGCCGAATATCCCGCCTGTTACCCAGCCTGTGACGTCCAGCGTTTGAACCCAGACACCCTCCTTGGCACAGACGTGCTCTGACCACTAAGCCGAAGCCAAGGTTATTCACAATTAAGTCTCTTGTGGACCCAGACTTTATTACGAAACTCCTTTTTTCCCCAAGCCTACCCAGGCCTTATGACCATGACCGTTCATCCCAATCAGAGTGAGTCATACGAGTTAGTGAGCCGGTTACAACACTGTCAAGTTACGAGCCTGTTCTTAATTCAGTTCAACCTGCTGGACTGAGAGCTCCCAGTCTGGTGCACTGAAGAAAACTGTTCCTGGTGGAGTAAAACGTTAACCTGACATGAAACACATACTGATCACATCAAGCTTCCTGGTAAGAAATATATTTATAATCCTTATTTAGAGGGAAAGATTGGGATGAATACTCATGATAGCACATTACTCAATAGCCTTTAAGATGACTCTAGTGATATACCGAGTCACAGGCATGAAGTCTCTAACTGAGGTGGGCCTTCCTGCATCTGTCCATGAGAACAGTTGACTTTGGCAAAAGTTCAGCTGACGTCTGAAACCAAGCCTCTCTCCCACTCCCCCAAGCCTGAGAAAACCACCTGTTACTGCACCCCCCCCCCCCACCGCCCCATAGCTGCTGACCTCTTGCTCCTTCCCCCCTCCTCCTCCTCCACCACACGCACACACACACCGACACACACGCACACACGCACGCACGCACGCACACACACACGCACACCGACACACACACACACACCGACACACACACACACACCGACACACACACAGGACGCTCTCACAGCATCTACATCCAGGAAACAAAATCCTAAAGTATTTCACCAGAACTCACTTATGGGAAATCTGACTGTCTAGTGGTCGCAGTTGACTGTTACAAGATGCGTGCTTGTGAGTTTTGAACCATCTGATGAATTCCACCCTGCCTTAAAATTCTATAAGAATGTGGCGTAACAAGATTGAGTCTTATACATATTAACAAGACGTGAAGCTGGCGTTGCATATTATGTTAATAATGATTCAACTGAGATTATCCATTAACTGCACTTTAGTATTCATCTATATATATTTAGCCTTCAGAGGTGAAGGCAGGTGGTGCCAGGAAGTGATGTCACTTGAAGGAAATTATACACAGGAAACACCTGTGTCATATCCTGTGGTGGTCAGGGGAACCTCACAGAAGCAGGACAGTTGCAGGAGGGAACTCTGACCTTCTAGAAAGCTCCTGGGCTGAGCAAGTCCCTAAGGAAAGTGAAGGACACTGGTCTCCATGCGTCACAGATGGCCTGATTCCATAACATGCTAGCTAACATAACATGCCACTATTAGCTTGTATCTTTTATGTTATTATCTACAGTAGAAATCTACAGTATATTGCTCAACCGACCAATGTGAATATATATAAATATACAATGTGCAGCAACAACCAATTCTCTAGTCCTGACAAGAAGCTGTGCAATTAAATAAGTTGTCATCATGAAAATAATAAAATGAACATTGAATAGAATCAACTTGATTTAATGTCTCAATTAACTAATTCTGACATGTAACATAACATCCCAAAAAATAGAAAATACATAAGGCTGGTTATGAATAATAAACATTCATGATATTGGTACGTTTCATCCCTATGTTTTTGGGTTAGAGGGTAGATTTTTGAAGCAAGACACAATGTTGTTAGTAATTAAAAAAAGGTTTTTTGTCTCTCTCGTGTTCCAGTGCAATGGTCTTCGTGTTTACATCTAGTTGGTCCTCACAATGACAACACTCATAATTTTAGAACAAATACTGGTATCAAATACAATAAACATAAAAAAAAAAAAAATACAAGATGCCAAATGCAACACTAACCCAGAATTAAGATGATTACGACCAGTGAAGTTGTGGCCAAGTGTGTGACAAAACCCCCAAACAGTCCAGATAGCTTGAAGCTGTTTTGGAACACATGCAAATGATTACTGAGCCGTGAACTTAACACCACTTTCTGAATGCCAGAAACTGCTTTCGGTCGCACAAAATGCCCTCCCTCCGTATTCTCACATGTATAGAAAATCAAACTCCTAAATTCGACAATTTGATTTGCACTGCCTTTTATCTTTGTATCTCAATGCAGTCTGTGTGTCTGTAAATACTCATTATATGCAGCTGTGTGTCTCCTAATCTCACTTTTATCAGTGCAGGCTGCCTTTGCTCTGCCCCTCCTCCAGTCTGGAGGCTTGGCAGTGGCCCCCTCTACTGGCAGGGTTGAGTCTAACACCAAACCAAGAGGTCGGGATTAAGGTCATTCAAAGCCATTGTGACTACAGGGAATCGAGACATTGTCCAATGTTCTGTGTCAGTGCAGATCCCACTAGGAATGCCGCAGAGCTGCGGGGTCTGCGGAGCGGGGAAGTTATTTGATGTTGCGCAGGATCCTGCGGCAGTGGTTGGTCTTGAGCTCGGCCAGGGCCGCCTCCAGACTGCTGATGAGGTGCAGGAGGGTCGCGGGGTCAGTCTGGAGAACCCTGGCGCTCCTCGCTCCCTCCTTGTCCTCAAGGTGCAGCTTTAAGGTCACCACTGGCTTCACCTGATGGCGGAGGGCTCGACTGGCCAACTAGGCGAGAGGAGGAAGGGAGAGAACACGTGGCGTTACCGTGGGAACAGAGACAGCCAGGCGTAAACAAAACAAGCAGACATGGTTAAAAACACACCTGTACATCCAGTCTCCACTCCAGGTTGTGGTAGTGTGGGAGAGAAGGGCTGAGCTGACTCAAGATGCTTCTAATCTCCTTCCTGTGCTCCAGGTAGAGTTGTAGCATGAGCTGGTTCAGCTCGTCAGAGAAGCCCAGCACCAGCACAGAGTCCTGGAAGTCCACCTCTGAGATCTACATGCAGATGATCAGACACCAGGTCAGATAGATCAACAAGAACTGTAGTTAGCAGCACAGTCACACAAGGACAAGCTGGGGTCTGTCCTCACCAGTAGCTTACAGCTCTCAGTCAAAAGATACATGAGTCCTTCCACTCCATGC
The DNA here is from genome assembly GCA_030340685.1 of Protosalanx chinensis. Classification (NCBI taxonomy): domain Eukaryota; kingdom Metazoa; phylum Chordata; class Actinopteri; order Osmeriformes; family Salangidae; genus Protosalanx; species Protosalanx chinensis. The sequence goes on from CM059340.1 coordinate 6,789,432, forward strand.
TGCACTGTGTCCACGGCAACATTCAACTTTCCTAAACAAAACAAAAATCAGATAGTCCAGTAGTTGTTAGCTTGACAATAAAGACGTAGCCTTGTTGGCTGTCAGATGTTTATACTGACTTCATAGTTGACGTTCAAATGTTTATCTCATTATTGACAGCCAGCTGATACTTACTTGCAGCCCCTTCATAGATTTTAGGGTTAGTTCCTTTTCGCAGGAATTCCACAGCAATTCTGCCGAATTCACCCACAACTGGGAACATGGATAAGATCAGTTAGCAGAGCAGTTAGAAAAGGAAAAACAGTTTAATAACTGTAAAACAGACAGACATGATTTACCTGCTGGGTCTACCTCCGACAGAAAGCTCAAATGCTCCTTATGTTCATCAGATAATACCATCAACATCGTTACTAACTGCTGTTTACTATCTAGTTGATCTAGTTTGATCTTAGTCTGATTGCTGAGTGTAAAGTTTAACACATTTAGCTAAGCTAAAATAACCCATCCAAATCACATGACTGAAATGATCCTACTCCAATTACATACCGGAAAGAAACTATGCCCAGTACAACAAAGGTTCCGCTTTGTAGTTACACGGCATGTTAAACTTGGTTTAATTTGGAGTTACGAAAGTTGAACTTATTTATAGGGATTTATAAGTCTCCCACATACACACCAAACGTTTGATATAACTTTAAGAAGCTTGTTTTTACATCGCAAAAATTTCTGTTTTGCGCAAAATAATTGTTTTTTCCCATCATGCTTTTCGCGTGTACGGAGACCAAAGACAAACCCGTTTATAAGTTTATTATTATTTATAAGTTGTATATCTGTCGCTTTACACATGTTCATAAAATGGTTATATTTCTACTAGCTTGGGTATCATGTAATATCATATTATTACAACCATATTATTCACACCATTAACTAATATGTCATGGTCTAGAATAGGGAGGTAGAGGCTTTCCAAAATACTTTATCCTACTCCGGTTTCTCTTCAATACGAATAAGCCTTTCGCCTTTTACTAAAGACTTCCGTGGAGAGGAACATTACGAGTATCAACCAATTTTTTGCTGCCCTACACACGTGGGGCCTCTTAATATGTGAAAATACAATGACATTGAATGAATAGACAGATATTTAGGATGGAATGAGGTCCACACTACCTGGTGTTTTAGAGCACTAAGGATGTGTCATCACTGATATGGTTTCATATCAGATTGGTGCTGTTGTAATCTTGAACAGAGACAGATGCCAAGCTGCCAGCACCACTTTGGAATCCCCATCAAGTGGCTGAAGGGGAAGAACAGCCCCCCTACCCCCAATACACAGAGCAGTTCCTCCATGCAGTGACTCTATGTGACCTCCAATATTTTGGGGATAGATGTAGTTATTACTACCAATAACCTGAAGGAAAACCAGCTGCTCTGAGTGTTATTCTGGAAGGTAGAAATAGCCTCAGGGTTGAGTCCATCCTGTTGGCAGGGGGGGTTGACAGAGTTAATCGCCCGGAGGACATATTGCAGTTCTGTGATCTCTATTATCCTCCTGGAGAGGACATCCTCCCACACGGTTGTTTCCATCCGTTCCGTGTTACTCTGACCTCACCAGGATGCAGCTGTGGCAGCTGCAGATCCACCCCAAGGAAGAGGCTTCAAACGTGGCTCCGTCTCTGTGAAGGCCAGTCCTGCTGCTTTTCTTACACGTTATCACTAGATTTGCCTTGGATTATTATATTTTTGTTATCTTGGAAAGGAGCCCTTGTGGCTATGAAGTGAATAAACATCATCATCAGTGTAGACGCCTCATGAGGCCTTGGGTAGAAGCAGGGACAGGATTCCCCTCACATGACCTCTTCTGCCATCGTGTGGCACAGACTGGTAACACACTTGCTGTACAAAGTCAACCTTCAGTTTCACACAAGTTCATCTGAACACCAGTACTGACTTGACTTTTAAAAGGCATTAAATTCTTGAATTTAGAAACATTTTGAATGTAGAAAAAAAGAAAGAACATGACACTTTAATATGGAAAACATTTATTATGTATACAAAAAATATTTCAATCGTAGGAGTAATAATCAATAGCAATACAACACACATTTGGCATGCGCCCACCCACCCTCCCTCCCTCCAAGTCCTCCGTCAGTGATGAAGTTTAAGTTGACTAACTGTTCGAATCAACAGTTCAAGTAAAATCACCACAGATCAAACCTATCTGCTGTTTAGGGAAAAAAGGTTTGACATTGTCATCAAACCTTCCTTACTGCACTTCGCTGGTGCATTTCCAAATTTTCAGTTAACAGTAATTCGCTACGGTGAGCATAAGAATATTCTGGTTCCTTCACAGACTTTACTTACTCACAGTCTTAATTCAATTAGATCCAATTTCCTAAGTTGTAGTAAGTCACATGTCATAACCTACAAGTCACATTTTGGCAAAATAATTGGTAGAATCTAGCTGCGATACGGAGACACTTACATATTCATTCTGTGTTCCTATGGTTTTGTGTGTAGATAACAGTGTATGCACCCAATGCTACTTCCAAGCTACACGAGTAGCCTCAAGCTTATTCACCATGAGATAAACCTTGTTGTATTACTCCTCAGTGTATGATGGTCACAGTTCTATCATGATTTAGAACAGTTTTTTCCCCTGCTAATGTTGGCAGAGATGGAATCATCACACCAACCTCTCGGAACACAGATGCTGCATTTCATTCTATTAGAGTAGAATTTAGAACTTTGCCAATTCAATGGACAAATGCTACACAGGTCAAACCACTGGAATTTCTACTCAAACTTCATCATCTTCAGAGAACTTGAAACAAAAAAACAGTACAAAGAAAAAAAAGTAAACAAAATTGATTTAAACCTATGAAAATAATAACGATCATCAATAATGCAAAACACTGCATTCAAAGACATTACACAAAATACAAATTATGTTTCCCAGACCAATATTAAGATTATAAAAATGCAGGCAAAATTGCATCCAATCATGGTAAAGGATGCTAATAAAATGAGCATTATTCATCCAATCAAATCGCTCCTCTTTCCTTTCCTATTTCAACAGCTAAATTGCAGTTGGTGAACGCTTGCCATCCTCTCCTGACACTTGTGAGACTTTGGAAGAATGGCAGATCACCAAAATCATTACATCAAGGTCTCTTATGAAAACAGCTGCACCGTGTCTGTTTAAAAGACTGTAGGTCTGAGAACATAGGAATGTTGAAATCACAATCTTCCATCTCAGTCGTCACTTGTTGAAAACCCTGAACACACCTGGGCATTCCTAAGACTTGCAGGTTAAAAACCACACAACGACAATCTAGTTTCATTAACATGAAACTCTGCTTTTGAATCTGATCACACATTAAGGAAAAAAAGACGATGATGCTAATCGCTCAGGTGAGCACACCTGAATGTTTGGCTTTACCATGATTTCTGCAGTGTCGGCACTGACAGCAAGGTGGAAACATTTCGTTGAGGTGTCCAATGACCCGCGAACACAGGGAACAGACTGAACACCTCTGAACGCAGCCTGACACCAGGACAATAACATTTGGTATTATCACTATACAATCAACTGCTGGAGAATTTGGCCATCCATTTTCGGAAAGTAAACCACAACGTTTATCGGCCCAATTTTCTTTTTGAATTAGGTCCTAAATCCTTGATTTCATTCATATTCAAAATGTATATCCAATGATTTAACATTTATGAAGTCTTTCATTTTTAGAGAACATCCAGTCTTATTTCCACCCTGTTGTCCTGACGACGATAGAAGCTAAGGTAGCGACAGCTGTCGGTAACAATCTACTACACATTTAAAAAAAAGCAAAGCTCATGTGACCTCTGTAACGATCACATGACCATCTCGGCCCCCACCCCCCTCCCCCAACCCCCCTGCCTGGTGGTGACAATTACGTAATCTACATCCCACCCTCCACCCCCCTTTAAAAATCTTCAAGAAAATACAGATACATGATTAAAATATTAGGTCCAACGTTTCTCTGTGAGATGTGCGACAGACAACGACTCTGCTAGGTCAGAAGACACCGTCTCTGATTGTGGGTCTGTGGTCATCCAGACCACAAGGTGGCACTCTGCCCTTCCTAACCCAGGAAGCTGCAGGTCCCAGAAACACTGGAGAGGATGTGAAGAGAGATGGGCTGTTCCAGAAACAAAGGCATCACGATTCTACTTCTAAACGAAGCATCCAGACTGGCTGTGTTCTACATGGTACTAAGGGGAGAGAAGACAGCTGATCTGGTTCAGTCTGAAACCACAGGAAGGAGAACAATTATAATTATCAGGTCCGTATTAACTAGGATTAAAAATGGAGTCCGTTAAAAATATGGGCAGGCTTTTGTTTTGTCAGTTTAAAAAATATTAAGAACACAAGACGGAAGTATACAAAAATATCTGAGTGGCTCTAGAAAAACAAAAACCAAAAGAGGGACTTGTAGGAAAGAGATGTTGCCCTTCACATGATGGAGCACTCTCTGGATGAGGTTTTAGAGACCTGGAGAGACACAAATACAGAGCCATGAGGAACACCTCAGAGAGAACAACACACTGACCAACTGAGGGAGGGAGAGATGCTGTCAGACGTACCTGGCCTTCCTCCTCTTCCTCCTCATACTCCTCTTCATCATCTCCATTCTCCATCTCCATCATGGTCTTGGTGACGGTCCTCTTGGCCACCTCCTGGACAGACGAGGAACAGCAGCATCACATCAACAAGCTAACAGACTGGAGAATAAAGCTGGCCTCGGGAGATCAGCTTCAAAATGATGACTGAATAAAATGTATAACACGTATGCTGCTTGGATGGCTGCTCACCTCTCCATCAGAGTTCACCAGGATGGTGATGATGTCATCTCCTGTTCCCCAGGAGCCCTGGCTCTTCCACAGCAGGTCAGAGGGGGGGCCGTGGGCCACGCCCGCCTCAGCACCCCACACCTGGAACACACAGCTTGTCAACATACAGATTCTGTGACAGAATTTTTATTTATTTTTTTATTTATTATTTTCTTCTCCCCACCCACACACGCCCCCTTGCTTACCGTGACTGTCTGTCCAGCCTTGAGGACGAACTTGGGAGAGAACTTGTAGACAATCTCCTCTTCAGCATCCACCTGCCTTCTCAACCTCCAGCTGCCCATAGACTGGTCCTACACACACACACAACTGTTAGTGTGTCACAAGAACCAAACCAAACAGCTCCACACCCAGCAGGGGCTCATCTGTCCAGCCCCCTTCAGACAGTAGTTACCGTGTCCCCGTTGTTGCGGAGGGTGACAGACTTGCCCTCCAGGTCCATCTCCTCGATCGTCACGCTGCCGCTGGCCTCTGCCTCCTGGCTCACGCTCAGCTGGGGTATCTCCACCTCCAGCTCCACCCTCTTCCTCTTGGTACGGGAGGAGCTGCTGCTGCCTGTCGCCCTGGAGACTGTCACTCTACCAGAGGGGCTGGGGGACAGCTTCAGTCTGGAGGGAGGGAAGGACAAACCTATCTTTAGAGAACTCATGTTACTGTTCCAGCCTCATGTAGGACTGCCTGATGTTGTGAAGGACATGGCCTAAGGCTCCCTCTGTCCATGCGAGGGGCCCAAAGCCTTGGGCCCTCTGCCAGGGGCCCTCCTCTGCCACAGGCCCTCTGCTCTGGGGGGGAGCATGAGCATGGCATGATGAGAATGCCACGCGGAGAGGAGGGGGTGTGAGTTGGTATTCCAACTATTCAGGTAAATACACCTGCTGCTGTACGTTGTTGCCTGGGGGCATTCTTACTGCTAGACCAGGCATGCATCAAAATGTCACACACAACATTAACCTTTCCATCACTACGTTATAACCTTTCCATTAATGTCAACACAACCGTTAGACCCAGAGAGAAAATCACAGGCAAGAGAGGGTGTGAACATCTGCAGTTCCACCTGGAGAGCCTGTGACCAGACTGCTACGGACAAGAGGAATGTCACTGCAGCAGCTGCTTTCCGATTGGTCAGGAGCACAGTGCTGGAATGTGCTGTTAAGGGGCCGGAATGTTCCCTGTCCTGTGTGTGTGTGTTGGGGAGGAGGGAAGAGGGAGGTTGTACCTGTCCTTCTCTTCATCTCCAGAAAGGTCTCAACTATGTGTGTAACTCCTCCTGTGTGTGCTACCTGTCCTTACAGCCCTGTGTGTGTGTGTGTGTCTCCAGTACCTGTCCTCCTCTCCCTCCAGCAGCTTCCTGTAGGCGTTGATCTCCATGTCCAGCGCCAGCTTGACGTCAAGCAGCTCCTGGTATTCGTTCAGCTGCTGCTGCATGCGGTCCCTCATCTCGGCCATCTCCCTCTCCTTGCCGTCGATCTGCCGGCGGTGCTTCTCCCTCTCGGCCGCCAGCATGTCCTCCAGCTCCCGCACGCGCTCCTCAGACGCGGCCGCCTGCGGAAGGAGACGACACGCCTCAGTTACACACAAGAACGCAGATGCACGGCAGGATATAATTTAGCTGAATAGTTGCAATGCCAAAGCTCACACACCTCATTCCCCTCAACACGGCGAGTAGGAATCTGGAGTTGCGGTGTGATTTGTTAGGCTGGTGTGTGTGTGTTAGTGTACCTGCTTCTGCAGGGCAGACAGCTGGTAGGCCAGGCTCTCGATCCTCATGTGTGCTTCCTGCAGCTCCTCCCGGGCTGTGCTCACTGCCTTGTCGTTCATGTCTGACGACACCTTGGCGTTGTCCAGCTGACAGAGAGGAGGGGGGGTGCGTCAGTACACAGGGGGGTATTCAGCAGGGAATCAAAGGTGTGGACAAATTTTTTTTGTCAAAGACTTTTAACCTTAACCCCTGCCTGCTACTGTGGTGCTGTGTTGACCTTGTTGAGTGGCTGGGTGAGCTCTGTGTGTTTTGTGCAGGTGTGTAAATATGTGTGTTGCAGGGAACTTTGAGCAAGGTAGTAAAACCATTCATAAAAAAGGTGTCACCTGTGTGTGTCAAGTGAAAAAGTGGGTGACCCTCCCCTGAACCAAGTATGGGTCACGTGTGTGTGTGTGTCTGGTTTTCTGTACAGGTGTGTGTTTCTGTATAGGTGTGTGTGTTACCTTGGCCTTGAAGGTGTACTCCAGCTCCTCCTTGTAGATGCTGACTTGCTCCTCATGTTGCCTGCGCAGGTCCTGCAGGGCCTGGGCCAGCTTGAACTCATAGTCATGCTGCCCGCCGCTGTCCACCTCCACCGTGCGCTTCTCATGGCGACGCCGGGTCTCACGCACCTCCTGGACACAACCACAGCATGGCCGTCAATGATGAGACAGCACCTGGGTCACCGGCAGGTCCACACAGGCATCCTCCTCTACCATGCCTCCTCCTCCAGGCTCCCATCACCCACCTCCTCGAACATGCTCTTCCTAAACTGCAGCTCCTCCGTCAGACTCTGGCAGCGGTTCTCCAGGTCCACCCTCATCAGGGTCTCTGCTTCCAGCTGCTTCTTCCCCACCACGTGGCTCTCCTCCACCTGCAGGGGGCGACCCGGAGCATCAGCACTGGGAGGGTGTGTGTGTCAGTACGTGTGTGTATCAGTGAGTATAGGCAAGCTGGGTTTTAAGCCCCACACTGGGTGTGTAAATGACGTGTGTAAAAACGTGCGTGTGTAAATGATTTATGTGTTGTAACTCTTGTGTGAGTGTGTAAATGATGCGTATAAACGATGTGTGTGTGTGTGTAAATGATGTGAGTGTGTAAATGATGCGTGCTTAAGCAAATGCACGCGATGCCTATTCCATGAGTCACGTCTCATCCTGCCTGGTTGGCAGCAGTTTCCAGTGTGAGGTTAATAAGGCTTCATAACAGACTGCTGTTGACATGCATTGAAAGGAGAGCGTGCAGCAGTCTCTTCCGTTCTGTACTGGTGGTTACACAACAACACGCCCATATATAGACGTTCCTCGTCAAGCTAAAACACACTGGGAGGTGCCATGGTGGGTGTGAGGGCAACCTCTGTGACACAGCATCCAAAATAACTCCTTTATAGGCCTGGCAACCACCCAAGCAGATGAGAAGATCTGAGCTGTCTGAAAGAGCTGGTCCAGTGTTAATATTTTTATATGAGCCTGTGAGTGAGTGGGTGAGTGAGCAGGTGGGTGAGTGGAGCATGCAGACCTTGGCGAGTTCGGCCTTGAGGTCGCTGAGTTCAGCAGCCAGGGCATGGTTCTGACTGAGGGCTGTGCTCAGGGCAGCCTCGCTCTGGTTGAGCTGGGCTTCCAGGTCCTTAGCCCGGCCCATAGCCACAGACAGGTCTCCATCCTTCTTCTTCAAGCTGATGAGAAACATAACACACTGTCACACTCAAACACATGCTAGTGCAAAGGAATTAGGATCCAAAAGATATCATGTACATAAAATTATATCTATATTTTTGTATTAACATTTTCTAAAATAACTTATTATATAGATACTTTGAAGTGTGTAAAAACTGGCCTGAGAACAGTATGTATCCTCACATTTCAAGTGATTCATACATTCATCATTACTTGTGTTTCTATAAGAATACAGTAATTGGACATGGCTGTTCCTGTCAGGGTTCAAACTGTAAAGAAAGCACCATCATCATGCTGGCTGTGACTCATCGTGACTTCATCATGACAGCAGAGAGCGAGGTGAATTCTACAGTCCCCACTTCCTCTTTGTTCAAGCGTTAACTGGCAACTGTAAATAAACATTGAACAGAAACAGTGGCATATCTACCATCTGTCTCCACAGGTTTAAAACTCTTTAAGAGCCATCTTGTCGACAAATGAGCCAGAGGAAATAGGATTATAAAGCAGATTAAGTAAACCAGGTTTACATGGGCAATTAGCCGAATTACCAGTCCCGAGACTACCAGCCAATCAGAACTCATATTGACGAATTTAAATCCCCAGTGTTACTGTTGTAGTATTGGAGAGGGGATGGCTAAACAGATCTCCTAACTAGATCATTACTACTCTTTTTGAATGAATGAGTAAAACTACAACAGTTTATTGTAGTTTTCGTAGTAATTCTTTACACTGACTTCCAGAAACATTAAAGGAATTCACGGAATTCCAAACATGCCTCCAAGGCATTTAAGCCTTGAAGTTCTTTTTTTTTCATTCCAAGTACAAACTCTGCACCACAGTGATTACATGGGAATGCGCATGAGCTGTATAAGAGAGGGAGACAACCATGACCAACTTTACAGGAGGAGACCTAGGATCCCCATCTAGGCGATTGTTCAGGGTCTGGGCCTTGGAGACCAGGAGAAAGAGTAGGTGTGGTGGAGTCTGGGCTGGGAGTAGGGAGAGAGAGTGGGGGAGTCTGGGCTGGAAGTAGATAGAGAGAGAGAGAGTGGGGGAGTCTGAGCTGTGAGTCACTCACTTCCTGGAGAGCTCCTCCAGATCAGAGTTTGCCTTTCCCAAGTCGATCTGCAGCCTCGCTCTCTCCCGTGCCGTTTCATCCAGAACACGCCTGGCGTCCGCCAGCTCCGCCTCATACAGTGCCTTAATCCCTGTCACCTGGTACGTGGAACACGAACACACACACACAGTCAGTCAGTCAGTCATGTGAGCAGCATCTGTATCAGACATCTACACTCCCGCTCATTCTAAAGGCTTCATAGTCCACAAAGGGCGTGGCTTTTTCATACTTTCAAACACACTGCAACTGCAGGGGGAAAAAACACACACAAACACACTTTCCGTTACGTGATTGTTTTTGAAGTTTACATTCAGTCAATTAGTAGACAATCCTTTTGCTTTCAAGTAAGGAAATCCCCTCCAAATCACCTACAATTTCAATGTAAATTATTTCACAGAAGAACATGTATGCGTACCGAGCACAATGTCTCATGATTTTACAACAGTTGGAACTCTTCATCTGATCTGCAGCAGAGCAGCTGCTGAGGGGCGACTGTGCCGTGACAGACATGTTTTTCTCTCTCGTGAACAGACTTGGAGTAACAGTCAGAGATTCAAACTTTTGAAAGGCGCTCACCCACCCTCAGCCACTCCCATCTGGCAGCCATATGAATAACAACCAAGCCCCTGTCCCACCCTCACCCCAGCTAGAGGGCTCTCTCTCTCCCTCTGCCTTTCTCTCTCTATAGCCACAACATAATCCCATTCTGGGGACAGTAGAGACCGGATAAGTCAAAGCCCTGCCTCGCCCCAGCACCTTTCTGTATAAACACTATGCAACTGCATAGGAATGCACCAGTAGTAGCACAGGCTGGCTGGGGCAGGTCAGAGGGCATGTAACCTGCTGTAGGTGGCCATCAACAGAGGCGAGTCTGGGCGTGCTATATGTGACATGTCGCTCTAAAAACACGGGAAAGTATGACATTAACTTCACCTATACTAGAGAAAGTATATTGCATACAGCATATTGCTGTGAAACTGAACCGTGAAAAAAATTATCTTATGTTTTTTTTTCTCCATCCACCCGCCCCTGTCCTGTAATTCAACTTCATTTTTAGTTTCTTTTTCTTTTATGACTGAGTGGGATTTTTCCTTTGCAGATAAGAAAGTTAATTATTACGGTTACGATGGAAAGGTTGTATTATACAATGCAGAAGGCTGCCTACACCTTGGTTAACTCAGATCCATCAACATACAGCTTATCCTACACATCCAGGATTTCAAGGACACTGACGACCAGTGTTGAATGCCAGTATCACTTCTAAGCTGCATCAAGATATACCTACACATGTCCACAAAGTCCTTAAGTAATACAGTAGAAATAACGACGAAGAACATGTCAACAAGCCTGAAAATTCAATCACAAAGTGCCTTCATGCAAATAATAAGATGGATAGTTAGATTAGTGAACTGAATGAATGATACTTGCTCACCGGTATCTGACCGTTATTAGCTTAGCTAACCTACAATAAGATGGACTCAAATTACCTCCCGGGTCGTAACTTCTTCCTTCTCGGATACTTTAACCATGAGTCGGTCATTCTCCAGCTCCAGAGACCGAACACGGTCGATGTAGATGGCAAGTCTATCGTTCAGATGCTGCAGATCTTGCTTTTCCTGCAGCCGTGAGATCCTGGTTGGAGACAGCGGGGTCGAGGCTGCTTCAGCTGCGGTCGCGCGGCTAGGGGTTGCAGTCGCCATGGCAAAAGTTTAAACTTTTAACTCCACTCTGAACTGCTTTCAAACACTTTTTTTATACCCCCCACCAACTACTCTCGTAGTTGTTTGGAAAAGCGGGTTTAGCAGCTCACAAATAAGGCTGTATTCGCAAAATTGAATTAAATCCACAGCCCACCACTACAGTTTGCTATGGAGTATTATTGAAAGAACTCTCCAAGATGGCGGTGTTCAGTTCACGCTGGCCGCGCCAAAAGAAGCGTTCTTCTGGGTTTATGGGAGTTGTAGTCCTAGTGTTGACGCCCATATCCAATTAACTACTAGTTTATAATACTAGTTTTCATAAAAAATGACAGGATTATTACGGAATATAATTTCTTTTTGTCTTCTTCGTTATGTACATTTTGACAGGGGCTGCATTTTTGAATTTCCAACCTAAATTCAAACTTTATGTTGAACTCTATGTAGTGATGTCAGGTTAAGAAAGGCAATCCGACTCTTGAAAACATAATTTCTTTGAACCTTAATATAAAACAGTCGACTGTAAATACAAAACTATCACCATAGTAATAAATAATAACTTAAGTAATAAGAAGGTAACCGGAGTTAACATACACACTCCTGTCCACAGGAGGCGCTACATATAACTACAACAACTACTGAGCCTTCATTACCCAGCATTCCTTGCAATATAGTCCTTCCGGTTTGTCCGCCATTGAATTGAGCAGGTAAGACATTTACGGCCCAATTTCAAGATCCTGAAATCCAGTAAATATCACAATGATCAGTGAGGTATCGTCAGATATGATATAAGATATGCATAGTATATATATTGACGAACACACCAATGTGATATTTCTATATATCCATTGGAGATAAAGCGTTTCAAATTCAGTCTAAAGTTGATATGCTTACATGCCTTCGTTAACCAATAAAACCCGTATTTTCGCAAGAAATGTGAAAACATGAACTATACAGTATACATTTGGTCTCAGAGTAAACCCTGTTGCCACAGTAGTTAAAATCCGTTTCGTGCAGATTTAAGTTTCATGTGTCATCGGAAGCGTTCGCTGGTTAGCGAGCCAGCTCGTTACATTAGTTCTATGTTTCTTTCCAGACATGGCTATCAGATATCCTATGGCCGTGGGCCTTAACAAAGGCCACCCGGTAACCAAGAACGTCACTGCGCCTAAGCACAGTCGGAGGCGAGGGGTAAGTAGCACACCTGAATCATGTGTCAGGCAGGCTGCCATTGTGGGTCACAGCAATGTGTTCCTGCATGCAGTGAGAGTGAGGTGTGCACAGCTTGTGTGGCACCAACTTGATACCATGACCTGACCCAGGTCAGCTGGTCAGTTCTTTGTATTGTATAATCATGGTGCCTTCTATCTTTTTGTCCTGTTCAGCAACTGACCAAGCACAGCAAGTTTGTGCGTGACATGATCCGCGAGGTGTGCGGCTTCGCCCCCTACGAGAGGCGTGCCATGGAGTTGCTGAAGGTGTCCAAGGATAAGCGTGCCCTCAAGTTCATCAAGAAGAGGGTAAGGGTCTTCTGCTGAGTGTCCCTTGCTTTGGGCAGGTTTTAGGCTATTTTCTTAGAGTTTATTGAAAGATGCTGTTAGTTCTCAAGTTTGACACAAGGCAATGATGCTGACCATTGCTTTGATGTTGGAGAAGGGGGGACTTGCAATATAAGTTGATGATGAACCATCTCATGTTACCCACCTGTTAAGACATTCCATATCATGTGTCACTGCATCAGTGAGAGGTCAGGATAGTGAATGAGTTGGAAGAATTAAGCGTATGTTTGTATTCTAAGTGATTACAATATTTATCTTTCCTCAGATTGGAACTCACATCCGCGCCAAGAGAAAGAGGGAGGAGCTGAGCACAGTCCTGGCCGCAATGAGGAAGGCCGCCGCCAAGAAGGATTAAACCGTTATCGTTGGGGCAAATAAATATTTGTATTTCACAAAATAAATCTTGCTTACCTGTGTCTTGAATTCCCTTATTAGGAGTGGATTGTTTCATAATCAAGTATGTTCTGCAAAGCCTTCACAAGTATTAAGTGTTGATTAAGTGGTTCATTGACCACAGAGGAAGTGATGTCATTGTGATGTCATTGCCGACCTAGAACCAAAGTAGAATATGGCTGAAGACTATCATAAGTTAATAACTGACTTAAAGAACACTAGTCTTGTGTTTTTGTACAACTAGTTTCTTATGCCAACACAGAAAGCTGTGTCCTGTCCTGTCACATGAAAACAGTAGAGAGAAACCAAACTGACACAAAAACATAGACAACAAGGTATTTACAGAGTTATATATAATGTCATACATATTTGATAGATAGAAAAAAAAATCTGTAAATCTTGGCTGCGTGGCAGCAAGGTCATAATCCCAACTGGTGAAGGTACATTGGGGGATTTTCACTATGGTCCTGAAATGTTAGGCCAGCTGCACACTTCTGCCAGGCACAGCTCTGTTCTGCTAGGAGATCCAGTCTTCTGAGGAACTCACACATGCTCCCATAGTGTAGTACAGTGCCCACAGAAGGGTGTGCTTGTGAATCATCTATCCAACTTCATCATTTCTGTGGTCCTTCAGCCTCCAGCAGGGGAGCGTAGTTTCCTGCCAGTGTCTCAGTCTCTGTCCTGGTCACTGCTGAGGGAATGCAATGCTGAACAGCTTGCTGTAGTGATCCACAAAGTGCACCTCCAGCCCCTCAGTGATGAAATCTGGCAGGTCAGAGAAGTCCTTCTTGTTTTCCGCGGGCAGGATGAGACAAGTCACGCCGGCACGCTTTGCCTGCAGGAGCCAATCGACAGGACATGGAATTAACATGTGCTCACAAGAGGCTCACATGAAGGAAAGAACAGTAAGGAACACAGTGTTGTACTATGTGTTGAGGTCTATGTCTGTGGTTGTGTGACTCACAGCGATGGTCTTCTCCTTGATGCCCCCCACTGGGAGAATCTTTCCGGTCAGGGACAGCTCCCCTGTCATGGCCACGTTCTGACGCACCGGTGTGTTGGTTGCCAGGGACAACAACGCTGTGACTATAGTACAGCCGGCGCTCGGACCGTCCTTGGGAGTGGCTCCCTTGAAACGACATCACAACGTCAAAACAACGCAACCTTCACACCAACACCAACAGCTGACTCAATGTAGATTGGATATTTGGGACATTATGACATTTTTTAAGTTATCGTACTTCGGTGATTACATTTGCTCTATTTTCTTCCTAACAACTGTTGATTGAAAGTGTAAATAAAGTTTTCATAAACAAAATGGAAGTGTCTGCTCACCTCAGGAACGTGTAGATGCATGTGGGACTCGGCCAGGAAATTGTTATCTGGCTCCTGCTTCATCAGGAAGGCTCTGGCAAAGGTGAAGGCAATCTTTGCACTCTCCTTCATCACATCTCCCAGCTGCCCTGTCAACTCCAGGGTGCCCTCCCTGGGCCCGTCCTTACCAACCGCAGCCTCCCGGGGGCGCCGTAGAGAAGTCTCGATGAACAGGGTTGATCCACCTGAAAAGGGGAGGGCAGAGAGATAGAAAGGCCTGTTACAAACTGATATCCTGGTACAAAGGTGTCACATGTGGCACACTTTTGTGTTCCAGACATACCCATGGCGGTCCAGGCCAGGCCCATGACCACGCCTGCCGGTGTGACATCATACATCCGGTCCACGGTGAAGATGGGCTTGCCCACGTAGTCTTGCAGGTTGCTGGGGGTAATCTCAACCTCAGTCTCCTCCCCGTTCACGATACGGAACGCCACCTTCCGGAATACCTGGACACGGAATCAAGACATTCCAACAGCGTTCTAGTTTTGATCACACACCTCTTTCAAGAACACCACAGCATCTTTTGGAATCTTGGCTACCATGGATTTCTGCAACTTTCCGAATACACAGATTGGGCCTAAACCCAGTTAAGAAACGGAGCAGTACCTTCTCCACTTGTTTCTGAAGGTTCCTGACTCCAGACTCCCGGCAGTACTGTTTGATGAGCAGGTTAAGAGCCTCGGAGGAGATGGAGGTCTTGTCCTCGGTCAGACCGCACTGAGTCCTGAGCTGGGGCACCAGGTACCTCTGGAGGAGAGGACAGACATTGTCAGACATACTGGAAATACACTACGATATCATTCGTAATGTATTCATTTATCATAAGGCTTAATCTAAAGCTGTTCCTGTTCTATCCCTGTAGCCATTCACCCTAGATTCAATCCGACAGGACATAAAGGCCATCAGACTAGGACCTGTGCTGCAGTACCTCAGCGATGGCTAACTTCTCCTGGGCCACGTATCCCGACACATTTATCATCTCCATGCGGTCTCGGAGCGGCTCTGGGATGGTGTCAGTCACGTTAGCTGTGCAAATGAAAAGCACCTGGAGGGAGAAGGGGAGGGGTTTTACCTGCTTTGACACTGGTCTGAAACAGCAGGTGCGATGGCAGAGTGCACACAGACAGGACCCATCGCCAAGCACATCCACACGCCTACCTTGGACAGGTCGACAGGCACGTCCAGGTAGTGGTCCAGGAAGTTGAAGTTCTGTTCCGGGTCCAACAGCTCTAACAGAGCTGAGGACGGGTCACCCTGGTAACCACGTCCAATCTTATCCACCTACGAAAAGAGAGAGAGGGCGGTCAGTCATCTACCGTGCCCATGATCGTCACCACACCACCAGTTCACTGACTGATATTCACCTCATCTATGAGAACCAGAGGGTTTTCAGTCTTTGTCTTCTTTAGGCACTGAATGATTTTCCCTGGCATGGCACCAACATAGGTTCTCCTGTTTAGACACAGAGAAAGATGATGTAAGCCAGGGGTGTCCAATCCTTGTCCTCAAGGTTTTAGATGTAAGGATCGTTCATAAGGTCCTGTGTCTACTTCAGGGTTAGTGATGACCGCTGAGACCACACCTGTGACCTTTGATCTCTGCCACGTCTGTCATGCCCCCCACACTGAAGCGGAAGTACTCTCTGTTGAGAGCGCGGGCGATGGAGCGGGCGATGGAGGTCTTGCCCACTCCTGGGGGGCCGTAGAAGCACAGGATCTTCCCCTGGGTGGAGCCTCTGAGCTGGCTCACCGCTATGAACTCCTACAAGGGCGGGGTGGAAAAGGACAAGGATTAAAGACCCATGTTTTTGTATGATGGATTAGCCCAGATCAACAACAATGCAGGCCTTTCAATTTAAATTCTAGTTAGCCAAAGGATTAGGACCAGCATTTCCAGGAAAACAGAAAATTCCACCACACTTTCCCAGGCATAGTTTACATTCAAATATAATGCTTTAGGACGTTAGCTCATGTTGGATTTGGCAAAGAGCTACGTAACCATGACAATCCCTACTGTTGCTGCTCACCAGGATGCGCTTTTTTACTTCATCCATCCCATAATGATCTTCCTCCAGCACTTCCTTAGCACGGCCGAGCGCCAGGTTCTCCTCACTGTTGGTTCCCCATGGCATGGAGGTGAGCCAGTCCAGGTAATTACGGGTCACACTGCACACAGAGTAGCACATTTACTCAACCAACACCAGAGGAGAAGGAGAACACATTGCTGTTGGATCCGTCATAGCAACACCATCGCAGAACCGCAGAGAATCGGCCCAGATGTTCAGTTCAAGATGTTCGGAAATCAGTCGAGGGCAAAAGCTCCTTCAGGAGACCCAAGCCAATGAGAGAGCTGTGTTGATAAGGAAGCACTCACTTGAATTCAGATGAGTGGTTGTCCAGCAGAGTGAGCTTGGTGAGCTCCTCGTTGATGACGTCCATGATGTGCTGCGGCACGGTGCGGCCTTTCAGACGCTCGCGGAACTTCTCCTCGATGGCGTCCTTGTCCTCTTTCTCCAGGCCAAGCTCCTTCTTGATGATCTTCAGCTGCTCCTGCAGCAGGTACTTCCTGTGTGTCAGCTTAATCTTCTCCTCAACCTGAAGAGGAAAGAGTGGTCAGAGGTCAACCTTACCCGCAACCTTACAATGAATATAATATCTTTACACCGTACAACAAAATTGGATCTAATCTCCTCAGGTGCACTGAATAAATAAAATGTGTACAAGAAATAAAGTTTACAAGAAAAAAACAAGATCAAAATAAGGTACTTACCTCCCTGCCCAGACGCTGCTGTAATTTACTGAGCTCATATTCCTTCTTCAGAAGTGACAGGGCTTTGTACAGGCGCTTGGGAATCTGCGGAAAAGACCGGAAAAACACGAGGGGTTGGTCACATGACATGTCACAACAGGCTAATATCCCAGGCTCAACATGGGTCGTTCGAAACTCCGCCCACTTACATTAGTCTCTTCAAGGACATCCTGCAGCTCGTGTGACTCCGCCCCAGTGAGGGCGGCGCCCATGTCGCTGAGGTAGATGGGGTTGTCAACCACCCTTTGACCCGCCTGCATCATCTGAAGCACCGACTCCCTAGAGACCAACAAGTCAAGTCACCATAAGACCTCTGACATCCACGTTCTCACACTCACTACAACAGGAATCATTCACAAGTTCTGCTGTTAGTTAGTGTCCACACCTGTACAGCGGGTTGAGGGCGATGATGTCACGGATTGTTTTGACGATCTCTGCAGTCAGTGCCTGGAGACAGGACGACAAAGTGCGTCCGAATGACTTGAAAAGCAACTTGCAAAACGACAAGCGCCGTTAAATCGTGACGCAACACAGAAAGTGACACCACAGGTCGACCTTTCACCTTGACCTCCTCCGTGACCTCAAACTGCTCGTGGACGACGTTGTCCACTTCCACCATTAGAATGTCCGAGGAGGGCAGAGGGACGACCTCCGGCATCAGATCGGCCTCCAGAACGCTCTCCTCCATAGCCTCGGCTGATGAGGCAGCAGGTTCCTTGCGCGAACGTTTCCTGCGTAGCGGTTTTGGCTGTGGCCCCGCCCCCTCTGTCTCGACTACAGGTGTGGGTTCGTCTGGCTCCACCTCCAGCTGCTTGGTGATGCGAATCCTGCACAGAAGAAGAAGACAAGGGACATCTCTGGCTCAGTGACGCCATAGGTTTACGCATACGAACAGGTGTCCACCAAGCTGCTTAGACCCATCCACCCCCTCTCAGATCCAAGAGAGATGGCAGAAGGGGAGAGCCGGTCTTGGGTGTTCAGCAGGGTTACTCTGGTGGTGTTGCAGGTCAGAGAGAAGCGCTGGTTCACCGTACCTTCGGTGGCCCATGACTATCATCCTCAGCTTGTCTCCCAGGTCCTGCATCTCATGGATCTGGACAAAGGTGCCAGTGTTGTAGATGGCATCAAGACTCTCCACCATATCAGACTCATTACTAAATAATGAGAGAGGGAAAGAGAGAGTAGGAGGTAAATGTATGACAGAGTAGAACAAATTGCACAGACAATCAAGAAGATAGGTTCTCAACGACGTGGAAGGCAACGTTTTCTTACGAGTCGTCTTTCTTCAAGAACACCCCGGCGTACGGCTGGGCCAATCGGACTTTGCGTCTAAGCAGATCCATCAGCTGTTTATTCTTCACCTAGATACACACACAGCGGACACTGCTTACAGACCAGGCAACACTAGCCTCTGAACACAGATCGAACAAGGACTTGGATAGGGGAGGCAGGGGTAAAATGTAAACATTAAAACTATTAAAACCTTTGATGGAGTGGAAATTCAAATTCGATTTGAAACTATTTTGTTTTATATCTATATTTACAACATGCTGTACTCTGGGGAAGAATAAACATGTTGTTACATTGGAAAAACAGAGAGGGTAAAGTTCATGCAAGGGTCGTGAACCTGGCCTTGGTGGCTGATGAAATATGCAGCAACAGGCTGCTGTTAAAAGCTTTCATGTAATCAAAGCAGGTATTAAACGAGAGGTATCAGAGTATATGCCTACTTGGAATGAACAAATGAACCTGTTTTATAATGTTGATGTGTCTGTGGGCTCCTCTGTCTGATGGTGTTATTGCATCATCCCTATGTCCTTGTAGACCAAGCAGACCAACAGTTTACCTCGATAATCTTGATGAACCTCGGAAAAACCGGATTTCTACTGACGGCGATCAGAGGCACGTTGGGGAAAACTTCAGGCACCAGCATGGGGGTGAGAGCTGTCATCTGGGGGGAGTTGTACGGCATCCCTCCGTCGCCCCCTGACTCGTCTCCCCCAGACCCGCTGCTCTCCGACCCATCTTCCCCCGAGAACCCGGCAGCACCGCTGCCTTTGCTGCCGAACAGCCTCCGATGATCTGCGTGGATCGGGGAAGCCAAGTTCAAACCTTGCCTCTCGGTGGAGAAGACACTGGAGGTCCTGGTCCATCGGGTCAGCTTGCTCAGCCTTGAAGCTCCTGTCATTGATGGAATAACGTTCCCAAAGCTGCCGTTGCATAAGGTTTTTCTAAGTGTACCACTCGTAGAAAAAGAGCGTTTAGCCACCAGTCCAGTCCAGCTAGACGTCTCGGTCACCAGAGACCGAACAGCCCCGGTTGTAAACATGCTAGAGTAGTTTTTCGACGCAATTGCCCCTTTTTTGTACGAGTACTTGCAAGCAGCAAGCATTCTCATGCAAGTGGCCATGTTGGATCTCGAGCTTTCTACAGCAGCACGTGACTGCTTCCGGCAGGGTTTGATTACGACAGAGGCCGCATGTCTACCCATAGATTATTATTATTATATTATAATGTCTATGTGTCCACCTCCCACAACATCCAGCAAAGAGCGTCAGACTGTCAAAATAATATTACAAACAACCACATTCTGCAGGCAACCCTCAACAGTCTGGAGACAGACCATCACATCCTGCTGACAAATTAATGCTTTGCTTAAGGACAAATACTCCCTACAATCAGTGAATAATAGAGACATGACCAGAGTGAATAAAACCATCTGAAAGAATCATCAGACTTTGGACAACTGTCTATATTTTAATCTGTGCTGTGGTTCTATTTTACTTGGCAGTATAACATATAAGGAATAAAGAAATGGCCAATTCGGTCCATTTATCTGATTTAAAACATGTACATTTGGTTAAACTTCATCCTTTGCATACTGTTTAATTTATGATTAACGTATATATTTTTTTATTAAATAAATCAGTTTTCTGCTTGAAATAATGTAGTTTTAAGAGGATTCACGTGGTCTGTTCCTGCTCGACCCCAGCGCCCAAGTGCGTCAGCGCGCGCCAGAACGCGCTCAGTTCAAAAAGCCATTCCAACACCTGAATGTTATTAATTGATTACAGCCGTCCAGAGCTCTTTGCCAATGGTAACGCTGCATATTGAAATGCACGGAAATGCTCAGGCACGAATTTGGAAAATATTAGTTTATGTAAACAGGTGTGTGGACTGGGTTACATTCTGAAGGGAGAGGACACCAGGTATGCTTGCAATATGTGTGACCTATGTCAATGAATTTACCATGACACGGAATTCTGAATGTATTTTTTGGGATGTTCAAACAATTGAGCTTTTTTCTTATTTTAGCTGCGCAACATGTCTGCATCTGTTATGGTTGTCAACCAATTTGGACGGAACTCGCCGTTTTCACCAGATGAGGAATTACTGGGTTCTGGATCCTACACGGATGACAGAACTTATGACAGCTTGGATGGGTGCGTTTCTACATGTCAGGAATGATTGGTTTAATTCCTGTGTATTCGCAGGCTAACTGGGCATTGTATGCTTTCCTTGTTGTCGACTTTTGTCAGCCATGCTGGGTTTATTTGTTTGTTGTTGCAGGAGTTCTACAGAGCTGACTGATGTGTTTGAGGAGGAGGACTGCTGCGAGGACGCCTCATGGAGTCCACCTGTAGCTGACCTCCAGCTAAAGATTGCTGTCCAGCTAGAGAACTATCTATCCAACGAGAGCCTGTCTGGAGATGCCTTCCTCTTGAAACATGTTCAGAGGAACAAGATGCAGTACGTCAGTCTGAAGCTCCTTTCCTCATTCAAAAAGGTATTCAGAACTAATACTAACTTCACACCATGTCTAACTTCCTTTTTTTAACCTTTAAGTTTAACCAACATTTTTCCCAAACATTCTTCCTGTTTCAGATCCGGGAGCTGACCCGTGATTGGAGGACCACTCTGGCCTCAGCCCGAATGTCAGCGAGGCTGGAGGTGAACGATGAAGGCACTAAGGTCAGGAGAAGAGACCCTGTGCCTGACTGGCTGCTGTGTGTCCCCACCAGCAAGCTGCTTCTGGCCTGGAACCTGCTTGGGGGAGTTCGCGAGGGGGAAAGTGGAGAACCAGGCAGAGAGCAGGTGGACCTGATGGGGATGGCCATGCGACTGTTCGGATGCCACGGCACCATAACCTCCTTGCGCATTCTCCGTCCTGGGAAGGAGGTTCCTGCCGAGTTGCGGCGCTATGCCAGGAAGCACAGCGAGCTGGGGAGGGAGCTCTGTGCCGTGGTGGAGTACGAGCACCTGGAGGGAGCGAGGAAGGCTTATGAGGTGCTGCAAAGCCGGCAGGGGGCCAGCACTGGTGTCAAGGTGGCTCTGCTGGGAAGCAGAAGTGTGCGCAAAACGGATAGCGGCCACGACCCTAACGAGGAGTCTGAGGACGGGGTGGACAGCGTATGGTCTCGGAAGCCCTATCAGCGCAAGGCCCGGCGCCCTCCCTACTGCCTGGAGGACTCTGCCCTGTACAGCTCATCCGAGTCCGATTTCACCCCGGCTTCTCCCAAGCCCGTCCGTGTGGTCTCCCGGCCTCAGTCTCTCTATGGCAGCCCGCTAGCCATCCCCCGGGCCTCTTTTCCACACGCTTACCGGAACCCAGTCACCAGCCCTGTGTCCAGCCCCCTTCTCCCTCGCAAGCTGTTTCCTTCAGGGCACACCCTTTCCCCTCTGGCCACAGATCTCAGCAGTAGTCCTTCCTCCTGCGGCAACAGCCGAAGCAAGTGTTCTGGGGACTACAACTCCCAAGATGGCATCAGTTTGGCAGGAAGTCCATGGGTCCAGCGCAGGAAGACCGCAGCCCAGGCCTTCTTCCCTGACAAGGGAGCGCCTGGACTGCTGGTACCCGGTGTTCCCAGGAGGGTCTCTGGGTCTGTGGCAGTGCTGCGTCAGCCTCTAGGTCCTGATGGAACCAAGGGCTTCTATAACTGCATCGGGCGGGGTAAAGTAGTCCTGCGTCAGTGACGGAGTCAGATTGTACTGTTAGTCCGATCGAAATTCACTTTCACTGTCTCACTGAGGGTGGGGAAAAAATATTACTTGTCCAAATAATCTTGAATGCAGTCCTGTTATAAGAATGTAAATGTTTTGTACCCAAAGTAAATAAAGGTCAAATGGTGTTAACATGTTTTTGAATACATTTTCTAAAGAACACAGATGACAGACTTATAAATAAATAATTTATTAATGCCTTTCAATATATCTGTTAGAAAAAAACACAATCCTCAAGAACCAAAATCT
Source organism: Protosalanx chinensis (assembly GCA_030340685.1). Taxonomy (NCBI): domain Eukaryota; kingdom Metazoa; phylum Chordata; class Actinopteri; order Osmeriformes; family Salangidae; genus Protosalanx; species Protosalanx chinensis. The sequence goes on from CM059340.1 coordinate 6,811,934, forward strand.
CTGAGAAAATAAAACGTCTTCCTTGACTTTTGACAGTGCAGTACAGGCATGGCAAGATGCATGACTGTCCAGAGGAAACAGACGGACTCCATTTCTTGAGACACTATCATGCAGCTAGACTGAGACAGACAGACTAAACATGGACAGGGCACATGATATTGCCTTGCAATAACTACTAAGCTTCAGCTTCAAACGCAGGCAGACAGACACCAAAAAAGAAATTGCGCCATTTTCTTTGTTTAAGACACCTCAAGTGGAATATGGCAATGTGCTAACACTGCAGCCCAACTGGTCAACTAGGGTCAAAGTTAACCAAGCAAATGTGTTTTTGCATAGGCTGTGCTTCACTGAAGCAGACAGACAGCAGAGTTGGGATATAAGACCAGAATGTGGTCCTTCTGCAAGGACAGCAACCTAAATAACCAGCATCAGTTTATTTAGCTTTTAAGTCTTCAATTCAGTTCTAAATTTCTGACGCACATGATACCTGTCAATTAAATAATTTGAGATTAAATAAAAACTTTGGTATATGGAGCATACCATCTAACACATAAGACAACAGTACAGTGTACAAACAAGCCCTGGACATGCATGTTCCATCAATTTGTATAAAAATATATAGAAACATCAGTATATGCAACACCAGTTATTCCTTACAGATTTACAACAAGCTGAAAGTTCACGTCAGACAATCTTGAATGTGATACCATGGTAACCAGGCATATTTAAGCAACACAACCTAGCCTGAAGAAAATATGCCATGCCAATATATACCTAGGAAGTTATGTTGAAACCATCCAAACGTTACAGCGTTGTAGTACAAAAATAGAGCACTTGAAATGAGACGGACAGAAAGTTTTTCATGAAATCAAGACAGACAGATCTATTTGGTTTGATCAAACACCTCGTTTGTGTGATTGGCACATTCATGTTGAGACATCAGTTTAAAATGATTCTTGTTCAGTAATGGGTATGATGGTGACATGCATTCTGCTGAAATGTCAGCATCAAGACAGGGGCCACACACTACTGCAACATTTCTAACTGCATACGGAACTACTAGGACGTTCTACGATGGTTTCAGCCACATATGTAGCTGCGGAAATATGGGTTCTGCAGTTGCAGGAACACGCCCACTATACGGTAGTTCCAAAAGCGATTTCGTCCAACTCTTGGTCGTCCATGTCATCCTCGCTGAGTGAGAAGTCCTTGTGGTTGGAGATGCGGGTCGGACTACAGTTTGACTCTCCGTCCATGAGTGAGGTGTTTGTGGGTGGGGGTCCCATGCTTGCCCCCGCTCCCACCAGAGAGCCTAACCTCTCCGCTTCAGCCATATGGGACAACATGGAATCCAGTAAGGGGCGGCTGCGGCAGATGTTGTCCAGGATGTGGCAGCGATGCTGCAGCTGTCCAATCAGAGAGTCCCTTTCCTTCACGGTTGTCTGAAACCTCTTTATCGTCTCCTCGGACTTACACAGCTTCTCATGGAGGTAAGAAATCTCCCTGTAGGAGGAAACAACACAAAACTGAATGATCAGATCACAAACACTTCAAACAATTGCTAAAGGATGTCTCGTGATCACTTACTGATCCTTGGCCTCAGTGATCTCCTGAGTGGCAGTCCTCAGCTGATCATCCTTCCTGATCAAGCTTTCTGCCTGCTCGCGTACCGTGTTCTCAGCGGCCTCTAGACGCCGCTCCAGATCCACCACCCTCCTGTGCAGAGCGGACAAGTGAGCATTCGCCTCCCTGATTTGAACCGGCGAGGGTGAAGAGGACATCGCATAGGAGCAACCGGACCTGACAGTCTGACTCAGTTCGCAGCAGTTTGACCACAGATGGTTTAACCGTGATTCACTTCTTCTCTTGCTGTATTGTCAACACAAGCTGTCCTGATATCTAGCTATAGTCTACTACTGAAGTGAGGTGCCTCGTCAAGCATTTCAGCAGCTGGTAGATGTATTCTTTGTACCATCTTCTCTTCTTTAAAATTCATCAGTTAGTGAGGAAAATAAAGGTTTGTTATGTCCAGAGATATAACGTTACTTCAACAGACACGTCAGCATCCAAGCCAACCTCTGTCACTTGATAAAATGCTACCGCGTACTCACCATAACACCCAACTAGAAGTTATGAAGCTTAAACACAGCGCACTGCCACAACGACTGGTCTAAAATTGGGGAAATTATTTTACAATTATTTAAAAAGATGTGCAACTTGAATGAACTTCACAACAAGAGGTTCACCTGTGGATCAGCAGTTACCCCGGAAACAGTTGGTCACTAGACTAATGCGCATCCACCAAAAATGACCTGAAATAAAATAGAAGGATGTCCTTAGTGCGGTGCTTAAAAAAGTCCACCATAATTTTGTTAAATATTTTTGGGTGGTAACAACATTTAACTTAATGCAGAGTAGTGATAAGAGATCATATTTTGTGTGTTGTTGTTTTTTTGTTGTTGCGTTCAAATAAAGTTTTGTAGTTCTCGCGTGTTCACCGGCTCTCGCGATGATCTTCCTGTTAGTCTGTGTATGTCCTTGATCCAAGATGGGTTACTGGGAACTGGAAGAGGGGAAAGATTGTGTTGAAAAAACATGGATCACCACCAAATTTGGCGCTGCGTTAGGTAAGCTGAAACTAAGGCCAATGAGCTGTCAGATAGGTTATGAATTGTCCACCAAAACCGACAATTACCTAGCTAACAATAGCTAGCTAGCTAGCCTACCCCTGTTGAAAAGACTGACTAGCTAGTTAGCAAGGATCCGTTGAAGGGAGGCAGTAGCTACTAGCTAGTGGTCCATTAACAGTAATGATGTGTGTGTGTTTGAGGTCCGGTTCAGTTCCGTCCATTTACAAGCTCCCATGTCACTATAGCAGGAGTGTGTAGTTGTATTTTGATGTTGTGTGTGTTTTTGTACAGGATTGGTGGGTTCTGCTTATCACATAGTGGCATTCCAGCCTGATACAGCGATGCAGGCTGCCCAGAGAGCCACATCTGCAACAGTGACCATGGGTAAGGGTCACAAATAAGACAGACAGGACGGGATAAAGTTCTGTCTTGAACTAACTCTAGCTGGTCAACCCTCACATTCAATGTCTTAGACTAAAATCTAGATAAGCAGTGGAAAATATGATACCCAATGTAGTGTAAAATAACAGCAAAATGGATCATTCTCTTCTCATGTCTTCTTGGATGAACCCCCCCCCCCCCTTGAATAACCCGGTCTGTCTCTTTGCACCACAGCTTCCCTGGGTGCTGTGTTCGGACTCGTCACGTGTCTCAGTGCCCACGCTAGAGATGCTCCCGATGACCCGATCAACTACTTCATCGGGGGCTGTGCCTCAGGCGCCCTGCTTGGAGCCAGAAGTGAGTAACCACATTCAGTAACCACATTCAGCAACTAAACTGCTTGTCTGATTATCCCAGCTCATATTTTCTATCTGCTTGTCTGTCTGTCTGTCTGCCTTTCTGTGGCTTTGCTGTTCTGTCTCTCTGCGTGTCTGTCTCTCTGCCTGTCTGTCTCTCTGCCTGTCTGTCTCTCTGCCTGTCTGTCTCTGCCTCTCAGCCCACAGTGCATCGACAGGTACTTCAGCGTGTCTGGCACTGGGCACACTGGCCATGTTCACCAAGGTGGCCAAGATAGAGAACTGGAGAATTACAGGAGCACCTAGAGTGTAATTACCTGACTATATATTGATATGTATATTGTATATTAAGTATTCCTGGAAATAAAATAAAAATGTGTGTAAATCCCCCTCGTTTGGTATTTACTTTCCTAGCTGTAGTCTTGGATGTCTGTTTGCCACTAGGGGGAGGAAGAAACCCACCTTGTAAACGAGGTTGAAACTACATTCGAGCATGCATATGTTTGAGTGGGAATCCTTCGTGGATTGGGAATGATTTATGACTGAGTGAAGAGCGTTTGAAACAAAGTTTACTTCAGGTCGTAAAGTAGATTTCATATGTTTTGGAGAATTTCCCCTGAGGATTATTTGTTAAAAAAAAAAAAAAAAAAAATGGTATTTTAGTCAAGTTGGTCCTTCAATGTTTGTGAATGATATGTTGTATGTTGACCCTGGCCTCACTAATAAACCAAACAAATAAATTGTTAGACTTTTATTGTCTTTGGCAGCAAGTGAATTAGTAGCATATGCAAGTGGGTGAACACACAACATAGTTTAAAACCACTGACAGTTTCCTGTAAAACGTTACAGAGAAAATTGGTAGGGTTAGGAAGATTATCTAGAATTGGTGGAGAATAAAAAAAAAACATTGAGTTTGTTTTTACTCTTAACTCATAATTGAGCAAGTTCCACCACAATTCAGGACATGATGATTATGTGATCGTAAGTTACTGTTAATTATCCTGCAGTTCTTCAGCGGTTAAACAATACCACTGTCATGTTCCATGTATAAAAAAAAACAAAAGAGAATTAGCAATCAGAACGTTCACACTTAAAGGCATTCCAGAATGTTGCTTGACAGTCCACTCCATCGAGAAACATTGGGGAGATTAATGTGCTGCTATGTTTATTGGGCGGGATTTGTGAGATAGATCGGCCAACCAGAAGGGGTTTGGCAGCAGGCGTGCGTGGCAGGGAGGCAGGAGACCTGAAGGCCTTTGTCAAGGAAATGTTTGACCAATGTTTGTACAATTAACATTTCTTGAACAAGAGGTCTCCTACATTCTTTGAGAGCCATTTGCTCTGATGAGTGAAGATGCTCTTTTGTGAAGCTCTGCTGATTGAATCATGTAAATGTTGCTTTTGTCAGGAGGGGGGTTGTGATCCTCCTCCCAACCAGACAATACAGCATTTTGGTCAGATACCTTCTGAAGCATTTAACTTGGAGATGTGAAGTCTGCAGATAATGTGGATTCAATTTACTCGATTGTCTTTGGAGATTTAACCAATCAGAGAACAGACATGGGACAAACTGCATGTCTGTGATAGACCAATGACTTCTGAGAATGTAAAATGGTCTGTTGAAAGTATGTTTGGGGGGTTCAGGGCGATCAGCTGCGTAGCGATGGTGGTCCCTGGACTTCTCCAAGATTTTGGAAATGTAGACCAGGGTTCCATGCTAGAATGCTAGCAGGAACCGTATGCTATTGTCTTTGTGTAACTTTCATGTGTTTGTGCATTGTGTGTGAATATGTATGTAACGTTGCTTCCTCATACGTTTTCCTGTTTTGCTACTTGTAATAAACCTTAACAAGTTACTTCACCCAACTTTAGTCGAGCGGATTGATTCTCAGAAAACTGCCACCACAGCCTCTCAGAAGCCTTCAATACCAGTCTGGTGGCTATCCTGTCGTAGTAAGTTAAAAGTGAGGCAGACTTGGCACGTTACAGAGCCCTTTATAGTGGTGACATTCATGGGAGTGCCAGAAAATAAAGATCGTCCCACCAGACGTTGCTTTGGGGTGATAATTACCTTGGTTTTTGTCTAGGGCGTGATCAAAGCTGCGGAAATGTCAGGAACACAGACAGCTGCATCTTGTTTGGTTCTCTGGTGTGACAACCTGGCCAATAGGAGCACAAGAAGAGGTAACAAGAGAGAGAGAACGAGAGAGAGAGAGAACAAGAGAGAGTCGATGAAAGTAAAGATCCAAATCAACGGGAGGCAGAGTGGGAAAAGCCAGAGCAGTTGCCCAGTTTAGAGCAGCATTGATGGGGGAGCGTGGGACTGATGCACAGTAAGCAGGTCCCGCATCACCGGTTCAAGTGTCGTGACAGAACAGTGAAGCTCTTTGAGCTGTGATTGGCTGGGGAGAGTGGCTGGTAATCCCATGAGTACAGTGGGTCACCATGATCCAGACCTCAAATCACATGCCCCCTCATGGCGGCTTTTAGTAATAAGGAAAGAAGTGAGTGTGCAAGGGAAGAGTACAGCAAGGCAGGGATTGTCATGGTAACAGAACAGTACCTGATCAGTTAGATGTTTAATCAGACAAGTCAAAGTGAGCCTAACCATAGCCACTTAACACAATCCCTTACACACACAAAATACACACTCAGATGTACTCTTAACACACACTATGTACTGATTCATGACTTGTACTCATGGTGCTCAGATTTAATCTGTTTTAGTATCTGTTAGCGTACATCTTTACAGTGCAGTTGTTTGCCATAAATACTGATAACGCACATCAAGCCAGTGTAAGGGGGCCAGATTAAAGAGAAGTTTCACTTTTCAACCTTTTAGGAACACTCATTCTACCTAGAAAGGAATTCCAGGAAACAAGACCGGCAAGTGCGGACAGAGCAGAAAAAACACAAACCATGTTTCAAAAGCCCCTTAAAAATACCAACAGTGAATGGTGGTGGGCGTGTGAGGAGACCCCTGTGTTAGCTCGAGCGCTGCTGTCTGGAAGCGAGGTCCACCGAGCCATAACTCAGCAGGCTTTTAAGATAACACAGGAGACTTCTGGAAGAGGAGATGGGAGGAGGAGGAGGGAGGGGGCTGGGGGGGGTGGGGGGGAGGGGGGGAGAGGGGGGGGGGAGGGGGGGCTTGTCCACCCTGATTCAAGCATCAATTTAAAACCCCAGGGGTAATTAGGTAAATGCTGCCACATAAGCTCTTCTGATACCCAGGATCTCCAATAGACAGCCTCTCAGATGGACTGTTGTTGAGGACTTGGACGGGCTGGGATGGGATGGATCGAAGGCTTGAGTGAGATTGAGTGATGCTCTTGCGTAGGAGGTTCTCCTCCTGCGCTCATGCATCTTCGCCTGGAATCACGTTAAACCACATCAAGCCTCCTTGAAAGCACACAGGAAGACTCAGGCTCTGACACTGCCAAACCGGACCTGGCAGAGGAGAGTTTAGGAGCAGAGGCTAACGCACCGTAGCGGAGAGGCAGTGTTTTTAGCAGTGGATGGCCCACCCAGACTTCTCCTCTCAGCCTGTTTTGGCTGCTCTTCTCCTGGGTGATTTACAGCCGGGCTCGGATAAAGACAGAGAGATACAGGACTGAAGGGGGGGGGGGAATGCCTGATCAGGATTCACTGGTTGGTTAATCGTGATGAGGTTTGGGCTAACAGAGTTCTACCCAATCCTACACTATATTGAGAGAACATTGATTTCAGTGATAGGATGCAATGTGATTAGCAAGACACTCCCAGGATTCCGCTGCCTCACCGTGTTTCGTACCAAACCCCACGCAGCGAGATCAAGCCAAGGAAAACCAATCGATCTCTGATAGGAAAATGCCCAACGATGGCTTTTTCCTGCCAACACATTAGAACCAGCGGAGGAAGGAGTCAGGTGGCAGAGAGCGAACAGTATCGACGTGTTACCCCAACTCCTATTTGAGAAAATACTTGGGAACTTCCATGACCAGACATGTCTTCAACGGGAGGGTAGAGGAGGAAGTGGAAGAGATAACACTGACCAGCCCTGACCAGCACTGACCAGCACTGACCGGCTCTCTTGGTCTTTCCAGGTCCTTGTGTTCAGCTTCAGAGTGTTTGTGTGGGAGATGAACCCTGGATTTCTTCCCATGGCTTGGTGGGCCCCTTTAGCTTGTGTATATTTGGATTAGGACGCTGATCGAGGAGAAGTTGATTGGCTCCTCTGTTCCCACCTTGTCTTGTCAGAGACAGCCAGGACAGGTCACGGCAAGGGTTAGTGGTCTGGGGTCAGAGGTCAGATTCCTGATGTTAAATAACGTTTGGATGGCAATGTTTAGATCCTCTCTGTAAACCATGCTGTCAGACACGCGCACAACCACACACACACACGCAGTGTGTACACACTCACCGTGTGTGTTTGTTTGTGTGATGGGGGGATGGGGAAGGGGGGTGTTCATCAGCCTGTGGTTTGATCAGAACCAGGGAGTTTGCACATGATTAACCACGGCAATGTTTATACGGTTTACTTTGAGTTACATGCAAAACCGAAGCCATTAGCTTCAGTGTATACAAACTCTCACAGGCTTGCAAACCTCAAGCGATCTCACTCAGAAAAGTTCCACATCCATGTTCCAGTTAGACACTGAAGCTGCTCTCTGCCTTTCTCTGCATCTTTTGTTCCAGCATGCGACAAGCACTAACAATGCTTTACAGCCCAAAATATTATGTGGGACACAATAGATAACTGAAGAATGTTTAGAGCCTTAAATGTAACTATTCTTAGCCTTTATTTTACTTAAGACTTTATTAGTCTGGTTGATAACTCCCTTTTCCGATTATTTCCCATCCCTTCGTCGAAGAACAGGGAGAGAGGAAGGGTGAGAGTTTCACCATACAGAGGAGAAACAGTCATCTTATAATGCCACAGTCTGAATTATTTACCGACTGCTGACACCAGGGAATTTAATCCAGTCTGGAAACCAAACTTCTGCCTTTTGGTTGAGCTGATCACTTGGACACACATAAACACACACACACACACAAGCAAAATATCAGACACTCACAGCTTAAGGGTATAAACTACACTTCACTACAGTGTAATGTACAGGTCCCAGGGGAGTCATCAAGGCTGTTTAAGGGCTCCTTTAGATCCCACTCACAATGTACTGAATGAGAAAGAGGGACAGAGAGAGAGAAAGGAGAGGAGAAGGAGGAGGAAAATGAAGAACATTCTGGAAACATATGTCACTTCTCAGGAGACTCTCTTGTAGTACTATAACATCCTCTGCCCGTACATCTCTGACAGGCTTCCTCCTCCACAACTGCCTTCTGCCCTCTGGGACAGATGAGGAGAGGGAAAGAGAAGGGGAGGAGAGGGGATGAGGAGAGGGGAAGAGAAGGGGAGGAGAGGGGATGAGGGGAGGGGAAGAGAGGGGAGGAGAGGGGATGAGGGGAAGAGAAGGGGAGGAGAGGGCATGAGGAGAGAGGGAAGAGAAGGGGAGAAGAGGGGATGAGGAAAGAGGGAAGAGAATGGGAGAAGAGGAGGAGAGGAGAGAGGTAAGAGAAGGGGAGGAGATGAGGAGAGAGGGAAGAGAAGGGGAGGAGATGAGGAGAGAGCGAAGAGAAGGGGAGGAGATGAGGAGAGAGGGAAGAGAAGGGAGGAGAGGGGATGAGGAGAGAGGGAAGAGAAGGGGAGGAGAGGAGGGGAGACGGAAGAGAAGGGAGGAGAGGGGATGAGGAGAGAGGGAAGAGAAGGGAGGAGAGGGGATGAGGAGAGAGGGAAGAGAAGGGAGGAGAGGGGATGAGGAGAGAGTGAAGAGAAGGGGAGGAGATAGGGAAGGTGAGAGGAGATGAGCGATATTTCTCAAAAGTTCTTGGTGTCAACCTCATATCTGGACCATCAAAGACACATTTCATATCAGCCATGGCAGACAGGAACGTGTTCTCCAAAACTGTTCTATAGGAACGTCTTCTGTTTCTAATTCTTATTCTTGTAGTGACTGTTGCACGAGAAAGAAAACAACAGGAACCACAGGAAAACTGAAACTTTCTTTGGTGAACACTTATCTTAACAGATCTGTCTTAATTAAGCCCTAACGAGGCGAAGCTAAAGTTCTTTGGACAAATAAACTCTGTGAAACCGAGCCGTTCTCCTGAGTGTTCTCCTGGTGTTACCTTACACCATAAATCCATGTTCCGCGTCTAGCTCCCTTCATCACTGTGAACGTCTGCTTTCGTGAACAAGGTGCTTTTCCAAGTGCTGTGATCTCACGGCATAGCCACCAAGACAAACACAGGCTTCACTAGCTTAGACGGAAACCAGAAGAACTCGGCCCTTCACTGCCGCTTGGAAGACACGCAGAGAACATTCTGGATGTTCAGACAGTCTGATGTAAAAAGTACACATAATCAGTCTGTGGGTGGGTCTTGGACCCTCAAATGAAACATAGAAAGGTTCTGTTTCTTCCTGTGCACTAAGAGGTTTTCTGTCCAGATTAGTCACCGTTTACCTGTAACTGTACCCCAGCGAGAATTTGTGTAAACAGTCTGGATTTGATGCCACTGGTTTCCACAGACCTGTAGGAAAACCAACTGAAATTGCCTGAAATAATAATTCCTCAACAGAAAGTAAAATACTTTTTGAAATATAATTTCTTTTAATCGTAGTTCAGAGCCACAAATGTTCTCTGAATAGGAACAGACCTCAAAAAATACCCAGCGAGCCCTGATGCTGGCGACGTGCTGAGACATTACCCGTGTCAGAAAGTTTAATGTACATCATGATGAATTCAGTGAACGTTAAAATGTGATCCATCACTGTTTTCCCCTGTCGGAGACTGTGAGTGTGTGGGCATGTTTGCCAGCATGTTTTTTAAACAGTAAAACAGTAGCTGACCAATCAACTTACAGTGTAGAAATTCTACGGGTTCTGTTGACATACTTTATAAACACTAGGATTGGAATACGATGCGGTTGAACAAAGTAACAAAATGTGATCTCTTCTTCCAAAATGTTTTTGCAAACTAATTTGTTATTTTCTCTAGTAGTCAACCACAGAGTATTTTTTAATCAACAAGGCAGTCTTTCCTTAAGTCCTCCCCATGTCTGTCTGTCCTCTTAACTGCAGCTTCTGAACAGCCCAAGGCTGCTCTGGCAAGATCAGCAGCCAACTCCGTTTAACTACGATTGTGCCGCTAGTTGTTGACAGACACACATGCAAACACGCACTGTGCTGCTCCTGCTGACGGGCCCTCCTCCTGAGCTCCAGCCTCATGCTGCTCCCTCCCTCAGCAGGGCCTGTGCTGCTGCCGAGCTGTTACAGCTACACACACACACACACACACACACACAGACACGCAGTAAACACATCACTATGGTGACAGACCTTGGCTGTCTCGCTGCAGAACAGTAACTGGAGAGCCTCAGTGAAGGGGACAGGGATCTTCTCACACACAGTTTTCTCTTCCAGTGTTCCATCAGGTCCCATGGATGATGGTCCATGGATGATGGTCCATGGCTGATAGTCCATGGATGATGGTCCATGGATGATGGTCCATGGATGATGGTCCATGGATGATGGCCATGGATGATGGTCCATGGATGATGGTCCATGGATGATTGTCCATGGATGACGGTCCATGGATAATGGCCATGGATGATGGTCCATGGATGATGGTCCATGGATGATGGCCATGGATGATGGTCCATGGATGATGGCCATGGATGATGGTCCATGGATGATCTCATCACCCATTTACATTCACATAATAGAAAACACACTCAAAATGAACCTTAAATATCAGATCTCTCCACCTGACCAAGAAAACATCTGATGGTTTTTAAAGCCCTTTTCTTCCACTCTGCAAACCATCTTCACTGCACAATACTGGTTCCAAGGGGGGCTCAGTAGGTGGGGGGGAGGAAGACCTGTGTTCTGGGTGCCTCCCCCCTCCCCCTCTCTGACTCCAGCTCAACTTTGCCACAGTACCACTTCCCCTGCATCGAGGATGTGAGTCAACGAGCTCTACAAACACGCCACAGTCATTGCATTTGAACTCAGTTTGTGCGGCCACACCCATTCCAAGCTAATTATGCATGCGGTATCCATGGGAAACGGAGAGGGATGATGCATACATGGCTTTGATCTATGTGTGTTCTATGTGAGCCACCTCGGGGTTGGAATGTTGTGTGTATGTGTGTGAGTGTGTGTGTGAATGCACGTGTGTGTTAATCATCTCAAGATCAGATTTGCTCGGATATCCTGACTGTACAGTCAGGATCAAAGTCAAATACGGTATCACAGAAACCATTCAAGTAAAGTGCCTTGGAGAGCCCTAATGGGCCACCATTAACCAGCCCATTGAGAGTGAATGAAAAGATTACCTGAGAGAACCGCACCTCCATCCACACCTCCATCCACACCTCCCATTCCCCCAGCCAGATGCGGCTTGTGTGAGCGAGAGACTACCGTTTGGTCACAGCGAGGAGCCTCTCGCCTTTCTGAAAGCAGGTAGGACGTAAACAAAGAGCCAACACTGAATGAAATACTGGTGTTTACTGGGTCATTCTAAATGTGTCTTGCATGAATCCAGAGCAGGGTTAAGTAAGCAGAGGCGTGATGTCACGGTGTGTCTCTGCTAATGTCGCAAGCATTATGCATCTTTCTCCTTGGAGCAGAGGTCAGTCACTCTGTCAGCCTGCAACAGAACAGAGGGGGAGGCGGGGGGGGGGGGGGTGACTGGGGAGGGGGGGGGGCTGTTTTAGCAGTAACTTGAGTCTGCCATTCAGGAAGATAAAGCTACTGTGTGTGTGTATGTGTGTGTGTGTGTTTGTGTGTGTTTGTGTGGGTGGACCGGTAGGTGGGGGTGTCTGTGTATGTCTGTGTTGGGTGGGTGGGAGAGGGGAGGGGCGGGGGGGGGGGGGGGGGGGGGGGGAGGGACATCAGGGGGGTAGTTGTTGTTTGTCAATGCGTGTGACTGTGAGTGGGGACTGATGAGAAGAAGAGGGGCAAAGGAGTGATGCAACCCAGCAATCCCTCCCTCCCTCCCTCCTCTCAGTCCTCCAGCCTCCCCCTCCTCCTCCCTCTCGTCCTGTCCATCCCTCTGCTCCTCCTCAGTCCACCGCTACAGGGAGACGGCAGCTGCTTGCCCAGCTTACACGCTCCCCCAGTCCGCTCTCTCCAGGACGCCCTGGGAAACAGCTTCTCTCTGACAAGCGCGGCGCTCCAAAGACTGCCTGCCTGCCTGCCTGCCTCTCTCTGCGGATGACAGGTAGCACTTGACTCTCTTTCCCAGCCAGGGGGCAGAACACTTGGTTTTAGGAAGTTTCCATCAAAGCGAGCCGAACTACCAGGCTTTCTTCAACCAGAGTGACTCAGAGTTGTGGTTGCCCTCTCTCTTTCTCTCCCTCTCCCCCCCTCTATCTCCCTCTCTCCCCCCCCTCTCTCTCTTTTTCTCTCTCAACCCCCCCTCTCTCCCTCTCCCCCCTCTCTCTTTCTCCCTCTCATTCCCTCCACCTCTCTCTATCTACCTCTTTCCCCTCCCTTTCTCTCTCTCCCCCTCCCTCCCCACCCCTCTCTCTCTCTACCTCCCTCCCTCTCTCGTGCTCACACACTCTTTCTGTCTCTCTCACCCACACTCTCCCTTGTTTAAGAGTGAAGAGATAGTGTCTGTCTGAGCTGAACTGAATTGGCATTCTCTGAATTGGAGCCAGAGCATAGTACACCTCTTGTGACGCACGTTGATATATTTCAGAGACTAAAAAAGTACTTATTTTCGTTTGAGCTGCAGTCTGCTGGAGCACATTAGAGGATTACAGGACGTGATATCCAGTAGATCGACCAGTCTAAACACTAATCAGCCATCATCCTCTTTCTCCCTCCTCTCCAGGCAGAGAGGAAGGAATCTCCACAGGAACGCCTCACTCTCTCTCCTGCAGCTGTCCTGTCTTGTTGGAGAAAGTTCTGGACTGACAAAAATGAACAGGATGATATTTCTCATCTGGATCCGGGACTTTAAAAGTTCTTCTCACGAGATTCTACCCTATTTCAGCCCTGCCTGAGCAATAACCACCTTCCAGCTCTCAGTGGAATATTTCTAACTATTCAGGTAGCATTTCAAATTTTTTCCTTTCTCTTGAGTTTCTAAGTTCTCCTTCTCAGCGCTGGGTTGTAGGAGTACCTCTGGATGTTTATTTCCATAAGAGGTTCTGGAAGAGAAGCGCAAGGGGCTGGCAACTCTGGTGTAGCGGACAGCCAAGCAGCTTGTTTGTGAGTGGGGGAAAAGAACAGCGTCGCTCCTGCCTGTGTGGTTTCTCTCAGTTTGTCCAGCTAACTGTGGTGTTAAGTAGAGGAGCCCAGACCCTTCGCTAATGCCCTCTGTGGGGTGAACTATGGGGACTCTGCAGGTGATCTTCCACCAGCCTGTCACCTGGAAGTCTCCCGTACATCAGAGGAAAGATCTGAGCGGCAGTATCAGCAGACCGGGCCAGAGTGTTGGACCCAGACCCAGCCCTCACTAACCCCCTCTATCCCCATCTCAAGCCTCGCCCCCCCCCCCCCCCCACCACCCCCTGACCCCCGGTCTCACTGCACCAAGGGAGCTGACTGCACCCTTGCCTCCTTGTGGTTCTGATCCGTGTGGACCCTGGGAGAGCTGCCTGGATTCTGTCCCATGTGGTCCATCTCAGAGGTCAGCTCAGAGAAGCACACTGACGGGTCTGGATAAGCCGGGCGCACGGTAAGGACATTTTGGATCCTCTTTAGGTACTGTAAGCCCGGGCTTATAGGGCAGGCCAGTAATCACAGCTCCAGGCTGGCTTAAATTAAACATCAGGACAACTACAGAACTGACTAGCTACGTAACGCTGGTGGTTGTGGTAAATTTAACAGCGCACTCAACTAAAGTTAGCGGTAACCATGTGGATTTGGGGGGTCAACCTGGTGTTTTGGGAAGCTTTGTTCAAATGCCAAGTGTCAAATGGGTCTGGATGGCTGTCAGTGGCATTGTCTGTTTCTCTTAACATCATACAAATTGAGCTCATTAACTATTAACGGTAAACAACACGACGCAGGTGTAATGATCAAAACCATGAAACGATAAGTTTAGTGCGACGGAACATGACAGAATGCGGGAGATGTGCCCTGTGACCTCACGATATGGATGGTGCCGTTACCAGTCAACACGCTAAAGGACTTGAACCCTCTGAGTGAATTCAGGGCACACAGAGAGAGTCGTAGGCATGGGAGGCTAAACCTTCTATCTCTGAGCTCTTCAACTTCTGTAACCTTGGTAACAATCCGGCTTAGGGCACAGGGCAGCTGGTTACTTTCAGGAAAACAGTGATTTAAGTCTGCTGTACCCCTCTGGTCTGGCTTCTCTGCTGTTTGTCCCCCAAAGAGGTTTACCTCATGAAGGTGACTCTGAGCAAACTCACCTGACTGTATTAAGATCTGAATCAGGTAAAATACTATCAATAATGTGCACCAGTAGGCCTATGAGATAAAGTAATGAGCAAAAGATTTGATTGGAAATTTGATGGATCTTTCATTCTCCGTCTGTGTGAATATTTTGTGTGTGTGAGTGCCTTGAAATGTAACCTTGTGAATTACAGGAAAAATCCTAACAGAATTATTATTATCCCCATCATAATCAATTACAGAGCACATCCACCCTTGATGTCATAAACTGTGCAACACGAACAGCAGGAATGTCATGATCCCCCCCATTTACATTCCCACCATCAAATTGCACCCGTCGCCCGGTTCGCCGGTCCTCTAACAGGGCTAGAAGCTCCAGCGGGGTCAAGTCCAGAGTTTGGACTGAGACTGAACTCTTGTTGTGTTGACTTGACCCAGAGGTCCAACCCCCATTTCCTCTTGATGTTCCCCTTGTAGTTCCTTTTTGTATCATGTATCAACTGTCAGGTTGAGGTTGTGAGTCAGGTGGCTGAGTGGTTAGGGCCACAGTTTGATTCCCGGCTGTGCCAACATGATGTTGTGTCCTTGGGCAAGGGAACTTCACCCTACTTGCCTCAGGGGGGAATGTCCCTGTATGTGATGTAAGTCGCTCTGGATAAGAGCGTCTGCTAGATGAATGAATGTAACTGTAAATCTCTCAGCTCTGATCGTGTTTCCTTTTCAGAGTGGCTCTAGTTTATACAGTTTTGATGCTTAAATAAATGTGTCCATCACTGATGGTTATCCAGAGTGTATGGATCCGGCTGGTTTATTTAGTTTAAGTTGAGACAGAGAGGACTGTTGTTCGCCTCCGTCTCGTATCTATTCTCCAGCTGTGATAATTTTCGGAGAAAATAAACGTTTTCCCATCCTCCTCTTCTCTGCATCTGCGTCTGAGGAGGAAGGTGATCACTCTTCTTGAAAAACGGCCGCCACTTCCCTGTGATCTCCTGATCTCTTAACATGGTCGCTATTTGACGGGAGAGCGTCAAGTGCTGTGCTAAACGGCCCAGGATCCCGCGGTCCAATCTGCTCGTACGAGCAGAGCCAGAGGGGAAAAGAACACCCTCCTGAGGAACACAGCTGTGGATTCCATGTTCACCAGGACGGCTTAGTGAGTCAACTGGCCTGAGCAGCTGCCAACAGCGAGCCACAGGAGGGTAGAATGCAAGATGAGGACGGTGGTAGCCTCTTTTGCTAAGATAAACAAACACAAAACAGCGGTTGACGAGAGAGAGGATCCCAGTGAATGCAGATCCTCCAGGGCTCGGCGGTGGACGGCGCCCGTCACACACAAACACAAGCCCTTCCCCTCCTTCTGTCTGAACTGAAAACAGCTCATTGTGTCCCCCTCACTTTCCAGCAGGACGCCACTTAGGTCTTCTCTTACTCGGGACAATGCTCACAAAGAAGATGCCCTCCTACACTGTCACGCCGGCTTGGTCTTTCCCTTTCACTCGACTGGACTGTGGATTGTCAACAGAAACGCTGTTGAATGGAGATTAAGAACATTCCATACCTCTCCATCTTTGAGTCATCGTCTGAGCCCGTCATCTTTGAAGTGGTGAGAACAGTGGTTAGCAGTGGTTTGGAACCGTCCGGTGGTGAGGTAGACTTGAGAGGGTGGGGGGGGGGGGGGGGGGGGACGGGGGGGGGGGGGGCGTGTTTTAAACCGCAGAGATGGTCCAGAAGGTCAGATGTTTGTGGCTTCAGCTCGGCAGGGGGTCTCAGGTTGAGAAAGCTGACGCCCTGCTCCACTACATATGTTTGGCCTGGCAGGATCGTTCGTGATGGAGAAATATCGTTTCATGATGAGAGATGACAGGTGTAGAAAAACACAAAGCCATCCAAATATTGCACAACGTAAACAACTACCTCTAATAACCCGTGTGACTGTTCCAGCGACACAGGCTGTCATAGTTACTGTTTCCATGGAACGCCTGCAGCTGAATGTTGATAGCACGTCCCTGACATGTGCTACGCATTTATCTTTGAGATCTTTGCGTCGACCGTCGAGCCAGCGCCATCAAGTCAACCCCAGCACGAGGATGTGTGCGATGTTGGAGGATAGAGTTGTGAAACAAAAGCCGATCTTCAGCATGAAATATTGCATCAACACTTGACACCCGTGGCGGTGTGTTGGAAATGAAGGAGATTTACGGCCCGTAAGCCCACCTCCTCACCTCCGCTCAAGAGACACTCTGAAAACCAGGATTTGGGATTGTGGTTTTCACTCGTGTTTTCGAGTCTTGTGTTATGGAAGGCATTAGTCTCGGGACCTGAGGGCTTTGGGGCCAGCGTGAGAAGCTGGCCAGGGAAGAGGAGAGAGGATGGATCCTCCCTACAGCCTCTTCTCCTCATCGGGGGGGGGGGGGGGGGGGGTTCAGGACCTCTTATACTG
Source organism: Protosalanx chinensis (assembly GCA_030340685.1). NCBI lineage: Eukaryota > Metazoa > Chordata > Actinopteri > Osmeriformes > Salangidae > Protosalanx > Protosalanx chinensis. Next base: position 6,829,148 of record CM059340.1, read on the forward strand.
GTGCCTGGGTTACATCTATGAGGTCATCATTACCAGATGAACCAGACTAGAGCTGGAGAAAGATAAAGCATGGCTTCATCAGTTGAGGGCAGAAGCCATATCTGGCTATTAAGGAAAACATTCCAGTGTGTCCGTCATGTCAAGATGCCTTGACATCATGCCTGGCATCTGTTCACCACAGAACAGTATGAACTGGTCATCAATGGCTGAGCTGGGAACATGCTGTTCAGCTGGTGTCCAAAGCAACACGAACTTTGACCCTGGATGTGAGTGGGCACCTTTGACCTTCTCCCTCAAATCTGAGGGATACCACCCAGGGGAAACCTGCTGGTATTTCCCCTGACCTCTCCACCAATCAGAGTGGCGTTCCTTTGCCCTCCATCTTAACTTTCAACAACGTGCCTCAGCAGGGGTGTGTTCTTCCTCTCCCTCCCTCTTCCTTCCTGTTTCAAGCCTCCGTCGCTCCACTCGCAAAGCACCCTCCATCCCTCCATCCCTCCATCCCTCCATCCCTCCATCCTGCCGACTGAAATCAAGTCAAGGTCGCACACTCACAGTGTAAAATCCCACCCACCGATTTGCAGTACGTGAGATCTGACGAGATTCTGTTGCCTGGTTACCCCTCACTCACGGAAATAAGCCTCCCTTTGACACGTGTTTACACATTCTCTGAGAACTCACTTTCGTCTGTGCCCGGACGGGGGGTCTCGTTGGAAATATATGGCTGCATCCTAGCCTTTATGGATCTACAGCTGGAGAAGAGGGAAGCCAGTTGATAAAGCCAGTAGACAGACAGATGGTCTGAATTACCTTCTCTATTGTTGATCCAGCCTGAGAACGTCTCTGAGCGGAAGACAGACTCCTCAGCTCTATTGTGGATCAAGAGTCCATGTCAAGCATGTACTTGACGGTCGTGGCGGGGCACAAATCGCTTTTCTTTTTCTGGGACAATGTTCCGTAAATACCAACCCAGCGTGATTTATTTCATTTCCTTTTGTACCCGTCTTTGACACACAGGTTTTTTCAAACGCTTAAGGCTTCTTCAAACTTTTCCTGCGAGACTGCGAGCCTTGTGTTTGTGTGAAGGGGAGTGGAGGGGGCTGGGTCGGATAGCTGTGAGTGAGTAATGAGGGTGTTTGTTTTCCTGCCTTCCAGGTCGAATTATTGTAAATTATCACAAGTTACAGTTGTTAACATGCTGTCAAGGACGTTGACATTCTGGTAGACGCTGTAATTATACTTGGCAATTTGTCAAGTTGTCTTACATTAGATTCCCAAGTAGCCCAATGTTTGAACCTCGATTAGCTGTTCCAATGCCACCTATATCTGAAGCTGGAAATAGCTTTCAGGCTTTCAGTCTCATCCAAGAAGTCGGAGGTGACTGTGCAGCCTCGGGTTAATCTGTGGAGGAGTGAATAAAGTCTGAGGGATCAAGTGGCTCAGCGGTTAAGGCGTTGATCAGAAGTTTGTGAGTTCGATTCCCGGCTGTGGCTACATTACATTATGTCCTTTTGCAATGCACTTCACCCTACTTTCCTCAGAGGGAATGTCCCTGTACTTGCTGTTAGTCGTTCTGGATAAGAGCGTCTGCTGAATGACTAGATGTAAATTAAGGATTAAAACGGGGCTTTGGAGTCCGGAAAAAAAAACCTGACAACTGAAAGAACTTCTCACACACATATACACACAAATACTCCAACACATGTACACCCACACACACATACATAAATGTACACACACACACACCAGGGTCAGCACCTCAGATATATATAGACACTGAGGGAGAGGATGAATTAGTCAGCGCTATCACTCCTGCATCACTCTTCACCACAGGACAATGGAGGCCTCTTAACATTCACAATGAAGACCCCTGGAGAAGCAGCGCTCTGGCTCGCTCTCCCTCTGGCAGAGCAGCTCTCCACTCAGCCTGATAGGATTCAGAGTGTAGCTACAGAGCCTGGGGGGCGCCCAGGCGTGTAGGGCAGTCCTCTGTCAGGAAGTTAATGACTCTTTTATGAAGAGAGAGACATGATAAAAGGTCCCCGCTCCAACTGTGCACGTGTGCGTGTACGCGTGCGTCTGTGTGTGCGTGTGTGTGAGCACGTGCGTGCGAAGCCCATCAAGGACAGAGATGTGGAGATCGAGCGGGTGAAGGCTGGGAGAAAGTGCTGCTTCAGAGGTGGGGGGGTGGGGGGAGGTGGTGATTGGAAGAATGGGGGGGGCGGGGGAGGTGGTGATAGGCAGTATGGGGGGAGTGGTGATAGGCAGTATGGGGGGGGTGGTGATAGGCAGTATGGGGGGGTGGTGGTGATAGGCAGTATGGGGGGGGGTGGTGATAGGCAGTATGGGGGGGTGGTGGTGATAGGGAGTATGGGGGGGGGCGGGGGGTTGGGGGGGTTCTGAAGGAGGTTCTGCATTAGAACTTCCTCAGGTTCATTCTTCAGTGTTCTCACCAGCAGCCAGTCTGGAACAGAGAATCTGCTCCAAGGTCTGAAGCTCTGGCTGTTCCTGCTGCAGGAAGCTTGTGTTTTCTACCGAAACACTGCTAGTGTTTCCCAACAGTTTGTCTAAGTCTCTGTGGTCGCTACGGCAACGGTTGTGATGTGTGGGTTCACCACAAGTGACCTGTTAGCAACGAGAGGAGTGGCGGAAATGTTGTTTGTGTTTTCTTCCTTCCTTCAGCCTCGGTCCCTCTTCAGCCTGAACGTCCATAAGGAGGTAGACTGGCAAGTAGGACAAGATAAAGTCACACACACACACACACACGCAGGTCCCCCACCCCAAGTCCAATCTGGCAAAGCACTCTGGTCCGGTCTGGAGAGATCCTTAGTTTGTGTCAGTTTACCACTTCCTGGCCTGGAGAAAAAGTTGAAACACACAAACACACACACTCAGACGAGCCCACACGCTTACATGCAGGCACACACTGACACGCACACACACACGCACACACACACGCACACACACACACCTTAAGTAGGATGAAACAAAACATAGTGAAAAGGTCAAGCAGGCTTTGGTGTTTGAGACATTAACAGGGTTTGGTAATGACTTGATCCTTTTAGCTCTTCACCTTAGCCTTCAGACAACAGGTGAGCACAGATGCAGGTACCAAAGCTTACATTCACAGTGTGGAGAAATGCATGCTAAAAGCTAATATTGCATTACCATGTGTATTGCTTATGATATATAATGCATGACCATGTTTATTTCTTATGTTACATACTTCATTACTATATACTGGAATTTGAACTTTGCAAAGTAGAATTGTTTGGGAATCTTGTGCGAGTTTTATTCACTTATCACATGGAAGTTATCTGCAAAGACCACTAATATGAAAGTGTGTGTAATAACAGCCAGCACACTTAGTTGAGAAGGCCAAACCAGAGCTAGATTGAATAAAAAAATAAAGAAAATCTGAAGAATGAAACACAGAAATGCATCAAACCCCACTAAACAATAGCTGTGTTCAGGGTACAGAGGGTGTACATTCTCTGGTGGATGTCCAGAGAGTTTAATTCAAGCCAGACAGATCAGTGTGTGGAAACCACGCTGCTGAAATTGAAGGCACACGAGAGAGAGAGAGTTCTCACAAACATGTATAGACGTTGCAGTAAATCAAACCAGAGACGAGAGAGACACCCTATAGAAGTATCGCCAACGTCTCACTGCAGCACCTTTCCGTTCAAATGTATTTCACTTTATGTCCGTTTGATCGGTGAGACCAATCACGCAAGTTTGTTTGCTCTACTTTGTGAGTCTCTGACAGCCGATCCAAGGTCACAGATTTACAGCATGGTTCCAGTTCTCCGGTAAACCAATGTAGCACATGCTTAGAGAGGGAGAGAAAGAGAGGGAGAGAAAGAGAGAGAAAAAGAGGGTGATAGAGAGCGAGAGAGAGAGGGAGAGAAAGAGAGAGAGAGAAAGAGAGAGAAAAAGAGGGTGAGAGAGCGAGAGAGGGAGGGAGAGAGAGAGAGAGAGGGTGGAGAGAGACCGACAGACAGAGAGAGAGAGAGAGACAGAGAGAGAGAGTGAGAAACTAGGCAGGATGTATTCAGATACCCAACATGGCTCTATCCTGCAGGGGACTCATGAAGATAAATCTTCAGAAGGAGGCAGTGTGTGTGTGTCTATGTGAAAGTACAAAAGTGTGTGTGTTTTAGTGCAACTGTATGTGACCACATGTATGTATGTGTGTGTGGGTGTGTGTGGCTGCAAATGTATTTTCATGTGTGTATAGCGGGCAGGAGAGACCAGACTCTGGCCTGCTTTCTCTTGTTCTAATGGCAAACCATGTTCTGTCATTGTTCAGACACGTTCATTGTTATCAATCTTTTATTTACCAACTCTTTGTTTTCCTTTTTTTCGTTGTTCCAGAGTGTCAATGCTCCTACTGGTTCTAAGATGAAGGTATGGAAGTGTGCTGCCATTGCCTTGACTCTGTGTGGTGCTGGACTGGCCTTCTTCCTCACTAACATCATGGTTTCCACGGCGCCCAGTCACCTGCCTGCCTCCTCCTCCTCCTCGCACGCCTCTTCATCATCATCTTCCTCCTCCTTCTCTCCGCTGAGCCCCACCCGGCAGCGAAGAGCGCGGTCGGCCGATGGGATGAACTCCATCCTGACAGAGCGTAAGTCCACAGTGCCCCTCTGCTGTCGCTCTGGCCAGGGTTCAAAGCCTTTGACGCGACTGGCTCCTGAATACTTCAGTCAATATTAAGTCTTGATTGTTTTATCTTGATTATCAGAATGGGGATTGAAACTAAATATGTAGAACTTGCAGTATGCATGACCACATGTCACATAAAAGATGCAGAGATGTAAAACATGAGGCCTGCTCTCCTGGGAGAAAGAGAGAGAGAGAGGGAAAGAGAAAAAGAGAGAGAGAGAGAGAGCGACTGGGAGAGAGAGAGAGAGAGAGAGAAAGAGAGAGGGAGAGAGAGACTGGGAGAGAGCTCACTCTCTACCTGGGCCAGTGCAGGACAGGACAGGTCGGTCATTATAACTTCCTTCACCACGCCCCCGTTGTTTGTACGCTTGTTTAACATGTTTTTTTTTACTGATAATGAGTCAAACCAAGCCAAACACCTCACCTTAACAGACACTCCGAGCCACCGAGTGCCAATCCTTCATACCATGACAGGAGCCTGTCAGCCACGTCCACAGTAGCAGGCACGTCGTGCTTTAGTGTGGAGCTTTCCCGGGTCAGTTGAGTTGCGTAAGATCAGCCCCTCTAATCATGCAGCTTGTCATGCTACTGCCAGGCTGTGGACTCACCCTCACACGATACACAAGCTTCAGCCTCCGTGCTTCACTAGGCAGGAAATCTAGTCTATTCGCTTTGCACTCAAGAACATGGGTTGTCAGTTTCTCAGAAGTCACTGTTTATAATTGATCTTGTCTTGTCTCTTGTCTCCATTCCTTGTCTCCTCGTCTCGTCCTGTCTCCTCTCCTTGTCTCCTCTCCTTGACTCCTCTCCTTATCTCCTCGTCTCCTCTCCTTGACTCCTCTCCTTGTCCCCTGTCGTCTCCTTGCCTCCTCTGGTCTCCTCTCCTCAGTCATGCACCTGTTCCAGACCTTCACGGAGGGCGAGCTTCGGCAGGTGGTGGGCAGCCTGGTGGACAGGAAGACCCGACGCCAGGCCAGGCACGACGCCCGCCTGGGCAAACGGACTAAACGGGCCAAGAAAGGCGTGAAGCCTTGCTCCCTGCGAGTGGTCAACATAACGGTCAGCGAACTGGGGCTGGGCTACGAGAGCGACGAGACGGTCAGCTTCCGTTTCTGCAGCGGCACCTGTAAAGCCAGCCGGCGAAACTACGACGTCATCCTCAAGAAGTGGCAGAAGAAAGGCATCTCCCGCCGAGACCGCAGCCCCTGCTGCCGACCCATCTCCTACGAGACCGACTACGTCCTGGGCAACAACAACCGCTACGTGGAGCTTTACGAATACTCTGCCCTGGACTGCGGCTGCGTGTGATTGGTCCATCTGTCAGGTGCGAGCTGTGTGGAATTTCACACAGCTGCGGCCATTTTCACGAAGGCAGCAGAGGAAGGGTGGGAACCAAGCTCTCGTGGCGACGCCTTGAAGGGACACATCTCTCGGACCATTGGGCCGTCCTCTCGGTCGTGTGATTGACAACTTTCGGGGGGCCAATGGGTGTCCGGAAGGGGGGTCGTGTGCACCGCGGACAATCGCTAACGTCACAGGAAATACCAGAACGTCCCCTGGAGGAAAGCAACAGTGTGACTCCTCAGAGAACCCGCTAGGAGAACATCTGGGACCTGCTCTGCTTTACAGGGAAAAAAATGAGTCTTCTTTTTTTTGGCCTTTCAGGATCCTCTGTCAGTCAGATGTCGGATGGCTTGCAGTGGAGGGAAACCTCGGTCTCATTAGTCACCTGATACATTCTTTGTGGTCTAACTTGTTAAGACATGCATGCCTCAATGCCATGCTGATTTTGACCACACTTAATACATGCTTCTATACAGAGTGTCTACAGACTATACACCTTCCTATAGGAGGAGGCCACCACAGTCAACCTATCAGAACACTAGGGTACAGTATGGCTAAGATCTCCACTCTGTGTGCCCGCTCAGTTGAAAGGCTTCCTAAAACGTACATTCAGTTGTCTGTAGTTCCTTTTACAAAAGAGAGGAAAAACTAGTCCAAACTATTGTTTGTACAAAACAAAACAAAAGAAAATGCTTCGGAACATCCTGTCTCATCAAGCGCATTATTCCATCACATCAAACATTGGACCACATCATGGCATCTCCAGCCTTGACCAGACAACACATACATCTACCTCATTTATGTTGAACGTTTCCATGTAGAGGAGTAGAGGAACACTTATGTGATCCCACTACTCACCAAGAAACATTTTAGGAAACACATTTTACCTGGCTTTCCTAGGACAATCATGTAATATCTACTTTCTTCTGTGTGTATAGTAACCTCACCACAGAGCTACCAGGTCAGTAAAGATCTTATGAGAAGCGAAACTGAGCCTTTAGATGCTCAGAGTGACCAGTGAAACTCACAAAAAGTCTCTGAGGTCACCCTTGGAGATCTTAGGTAACACAACCGAATAAAAAACGTCCCGTAAAACACAACAACTGCGACGCTCGCGCCTGTTTTCCGGACAATAACACAACCCACCAAAACACGAACGTTAGCGATCAACTGTCTCTTTTACGAGGGGGGGGTGTGGCCTCAGTGCTATACCACTGTGACCTCCCGGACAAGGCTATCGATTAGGCGAGTGACAGTCAGCTTGTAAATGTAGCAGAAAGATGGTCTGAGCTTGTGTCTTACCCTGACTTTACCCATGGAGCAAATCCCATAATAGACTACTCTAATCTACTTAACTCCTTTATCGCCCGATTGGGCCCTGGTTCTGAATGCAAAAGGAGAGGAAAGCAAGTCAATCCACCACGCGACACAAATATAGCTCCATAACTCTTGTCAGCAAGGCATTCTGGGACACTTAAGCTGTGCTGCCCCAGTATAGTTTGTCAGATAGACTTTAGGTTGAAGGACCGGGTGAGATTCTCTGCTCCATATCACTGTGATCTGGTTACTAGGCTTCTACATCAACACTAATTTCATGCATTTAATCAAAAGGCGTTTTGTGGCCACATATTCTTTACATTCGGTATCAATCAATTTGCGCGAGAAGGAGCTCTGTCTGTTACAAAGGCAGTGCTTAACTCACAGATATGGATAAACACATACCACATTCACACAAGGGGTTGAGAGAAAAAAAACATTCAAACGGCAAAGTCCACGATATCTGTCTTCTTAAATGCTAATGTTGCAGAGGACCAGAAGCTGTATCCGTATAACCCAATTTTAGCAGGAACATTAGGAGCGTTTAGGGTACGCAGCCAATGAGGAGAGAGAGGTCGTTTAAGCCCAATCAAACCATTAGGGTGAGAGGGTAATTAAAAAGCCCTGCTGTCCTTAAGCCGAGGAACAGGCCACTTCTAGACCTAATACTCTCAAGTCAACGTGTGCTAAGTAGAAACAACGGGAGCCCTCTTAACAATTACTTTGGCATCTCCACCCATGTTAGTTCTGTGGTTAACCACAGCCAACCACAGCTAGTCTGCACCTCCGACCTGTTAGCTTGTCTAGTCCGCAGACACAGGTCAGGTTTATGTCTAAGAGCAGCATAGCTACAGACACACAACGTCATAAAGAGTCAGAACAATGAGATTAATGCACCAATAGGTGGACTGGCCTCTCCTAAAACCCTGCATGTACTAAACTACATATCTCTGGCATGTTACATGTATGTGCTGCGCTACAGGGGCCATCTCAGACACAGTATTTCGGAAAGGACATTGACCAAAAATGCAATATGTTTTTTTGTTTTTTTTGCCTGTTATAAATAATGAAAGGAACAGCTTAGCAGCAACATGCTGTCTTAAAGTTGCTGACATAATATATGCATTGGTCTTTATATTGATTATCCCTGTATTTGCCATTATGAATTATAAAGACCCCTCCTTGTTTATATAGATAAACACCCCTCAGGTCTTCCTCTCACCTTCTGTTCTCTTCCCCACCTCTCCTCCCCTCTCATTTCCTTCTCTCCTCTCCTCTTCTCTACTCTATCCTCCTCTCCCCTCCTCTCCTCTACTCTCCCCTCCCACCCCCTCCCCTCCTCTCCCTTCCCTTCCCCTCCTCTCCTCTCCCCTCCTCTCCTCTACTCTATCCTCCCCTCCTCTCCCCTCCCATCCCCTCCCATCCCCTCCTCTCCTCTCCTCTCCCCTCCCTTCCCTTCCCCTCATCTCCCCTCCCCTCCTCTCCTCTCCCCTCACCTCCCCTCCTTTCCTCTCCCCTCCCCTCCTCTCCTCTCCTCTCCCCTCCCAGCAGCGTTGGACAATGATGACCAACTTCAGTAAAAGTTGATGCAATGCATCTGTATAATAGATCATGTATATTTATTGCAGAGTAAGTTATGGTTTATTTATTTAGCTATCATCATTGAAAGAGAGGGACATGTTTATTTATTGAACTATTGGTGCCAAAATGGACGTTACATGTATGATATTCTACATATTCTGACTGTTGAATAAACGTATTCTGCTTCCAAGGATAACTTTGTAAATTATTTCTACAGCAAAAGCTTTGACTGGAAAGCATGCATGTCTGAATTTAGACATACTTAGACATATCTGCAGGGCGTTTGTGGATTTGTTGTGTCTGTGTGTCTGTATATGTGTGTGTGTGTGTGTGTGTTTTTAGGGGCCTAAGAATAAAGTGTGTGGAGGTAGATGCCACAGACCATGAACATCCTCTTTCACAACCTTCCAGAATCATCCATGGTATCCGGCTCACTGGGAATCATCCATCAATCAGCACCCACTTGAACAGCCACAGGATTTGCATCTATTGGCAGCGTGTTTTTCCAACAAACTCAAATAACCAAAATGCCATGAAATGAAATGTAAACCCTGTACTAACCCACAAACTTCACTAAAGCAGAGGGTCTATTCTACCAAGATCTCCACAGCAGAATATGATCAGAATTGGAATCTGGCGCAATTGTTTGAGACCGCATAAAGGGTGTGTCCGGTTTGCTGGTTGAGGTCGAAGGTGCAGATTTTACACGGCCACAGGTAAACACACATTTAGATGGAAGTGTATGTTGGCCTCATGTTTTCATAAAACTTTCTTTGCAATGCACTTATTACACAACTTTCACATCCACACCCACCTCACTGTATGGATTTCTATCTGCTGTTATTTCTTTGACACAAGTGAAGACAGAAAAGTGGAAAGAGAATTGAAGTAGGTCCACATCAGTCAAACAGACAGACTCCTTTCAGGTGGATTTGTAAGGGTATGGCATGTGAAAACCTGTTATGAATCCTAGACATTTTTGAAGAACTCTAGAATAAACATATTTGGGAGCACTGTGCAAACACATCAGGACTCACGCCTGTAAACGTTTTCGGATTTCCCGAGAATATGAACGTTGTTAGTTTGGTTATCGGCTATAAAGGAGATACACACCAAAGGAAAAAAGTGTTAAAACGGAGAGTAGGTAAAAAAAAAATTTATAACACAAGAAGACTTCATCATCATTTAGCAAAAAAAAAAAGAAAAACATGCGAGAGTTACACAATCACACACCTCCATCAACAGCATGAATCACAGGCTACAGTAGACTCCAAGGGCAGCTAATGAGACCGGTTGCGGCCTGCCACACACGATACTCCGTCATCTCCCTAACATCCACCCTTGGGACACCTGCAGTAGAACAGCTTTGTACGGAGGAGATGATCAAAAGAGGAATTGGGAAAGAGCTTTGACGTGAATCTGGATCAGGTTCTCATCAAACCCACTAGAAACAACATCCATCAACTTCATCGGCAGCCATGTTTGTTTTTCCTCGCCCTAGTGATGGCAACTCAATCTGGGGATGAGGTAGGAATAGCCTTGTGATAGTAATGTGTGTTTGTCAGTTATGTGCAGTTGTGTGTGAATTGTAACGGACGAAACGGGTTTTGGTCCTCAGGAGAGATGCTTCTTCTCTGGTTTAATCCCTCTGGACAAAGTTTGACTGCATGACTCACATATACAGCATGTCAGGGGCTTAGCGCTGATCAAAATGAACAAAGGAGTTCTGGAGAAAAGGGTTAGGGATGCTCTTCTCCTTTCCTCTCCTCGTTCTTGTATCGTAAATTCAATACACGCCTGACATGCAGCTTGTAACTCCTCTAAAATCTCCATTACGATGCTTGGTTGCGGGCCACATATAGACAGGGTGGACGGCCACCTCGCAGTGGGCCATAGGGAGGTTTTGCCCCATGAACTAAGTGGAATGTTCCCACCACCAGACCAACGGTCGGCCATTGTTGAAACCATGTCGACAACAAACACGCAAGACAACCGAAACAGACTTCTGCAGATGTCGTCTATAGAACCAGTGTTTTTTTTTCCGACGTTTGGCTTCGGCAGCTAAGCCAAACGAAGCCAGGCCGGGGGGGCATTGGGCAAGGCCGGCTGGGCTTGGTTTTAACCTGGCCAGTGGTCTGTGTAAAGTATACAAGGTACCCATTAGACTGTGTGTCTTAGTCAGTGGGTGAGTCACTGATATATGTTCCAGGTCTATAGAAGCAGGGTGGGAGAAAAGATGGCAAGCAACCAGGAATGTGAAGCTGTCTTCGTCGGTTTACATCATGACTGCTTGAACGGCTCAGCATTATAGGTGGCTGAGGAACCGTAACTGTGGTTCGAAGGTCCAAAAACCACCAGGCCTCTGTGGTGTGTGAATGGCAGATGTGCTCATTAGTAGGCGGATATGGGATCGTGTTCACAAGCACGCACACACAACAAATGTTTACATTGGAGCTTGGGCACGTTGTAAAGGGCTTTTTTTTATACTGTAGGTCCGTCAGTTAATGTAACTAAACACTTGTCATTTGAATATCATCGTGTGTGTCATGTAAATGAATCACCCCCTAACATCAAAGCCTCTGAGGGACATACATAAAGAGAGACAGGCTGAGGGAGAGCGGGAGAGAGAGAAGCGGAGGGAAAGAGAAAGTGTGTGTCGCGTGGAGAAGGTTACTGTGGAAGTTGCAGGACGGTGATGGGTAGACAAATGATAAGAAACTGATCCTAACCCCGGCCTAACTGCCCCCCCCCCCCCATCTCTCTCACATCTCCCACTCTGTTGCTAAACTCCTGGATGACTTCCAGCCAATCAGATATGTTTGTTGTCTCTTTGTAGGCCATGATTACGTCTTTGCTTTAAACATTTTGGGGAAGAAACTATTTAAATTCACACTGCGGTGGAAAATAAAACCCCCAAAGCCGTTTCCAACCTCTCCAATCAAACCCAAGTGGTTCTGAGTTTAAACAATTACTGAGAATAGAACGTGTTGAGGCTTGATGAATGGTTGGTTCTGATTGCAAGGAAATTGGAAACGATGGCAGCATTCGATGGACAAAAACCAGCGTGCTTAACAGCCTGGGTGGAAACCACAAGCAGGGGTCATTAGAGAGCCATGCACCAACTAACCGCCATTTGTGTGATGGGGGACAGTGTAGACGCTATGCTACTCTGAGTCTCTGTCAATACATTTCTACAAGCAGAAGAACCCTTCTGTAGAATAACATCCCTCTCTACAGCCGCGTGTATGTGTGTGTGTATTTATGTTTGTGTGCGTTGGCGGGCATGTGCAGGATTCGGAGGAATGGGGAGCAGAGGACAGGTGAGGGGGGGGGGGGGTTAGACACAACATAATTTCCAGTATTTACACGGCTTCTGACTCACGAGCTGAGGCCCTCTTCTAGCCAGGGGGTTTCCGGTACGTGTTCCGGACATTGACGGAACACCAAACTCCACAGCTGACCCTGGAGCTCGCCTCGACCTGAACAAACTCCTCGGTCACGGGTCTCTAGCCCAGAGCCTGAATCCACAGGGTGTTATTGAAGTTTCTCCAATTTGAGGTTGCAGGCTTACTGGAACACGCAGCGCAGTAGCAGAGCCTATACCTCTGGAGGTATGTGCAATATTTACACGTGTGGAGAGGAGAGATGAAGTGTATTTATACTCCGGTTCAGTCATCCACCTCTGTTGAGTGTCAACCTCCATGGAACAGATGTGCTCTGTAAACACTGACCACAGCCACTTGGGCCAGACTGAGCTGGGAGGGTAACAGCACACTTCTTACAGCACGGGTTCAGGTAGGCCGAGACATAAACTTAACACAGTCAGCGATATATATACAGTCGGAAAAGACTGGGATATAATTAGAAACTGAGGCAGGGAGAATGAACTCTGAACGATGCACTTAGAAAAAGACAAAGATGCTTCGATAACAAACTAAAACACAGTTCTGAGCCCAGACTAACATACGAAGATCACTTCGATTTAAACCCCAGTGCATTCCTCCAAGGTGAGTCTGTTTGTGACTAATCTTATAGTAAAGAAAAGAGATGCGGACATGTGGAAGAGATCACTTCAGGATCAAGGCCACTTTTGAATCAAGAACAAAAGTTGGGCCAGGAAATAAAGGGAGGAGGCATTTCAGGAGAACAGGTTTGCTTTGACAAGGGGAAAATTGCGACTGATTACACAGTTCAATGATTATAGCTTCTCAGAGTCTCGGAGGATTAACCTCAAACCCGATCTTCCCCATCTGTTGTTATCCTCAAACACTTACCTTTTCTAGCAAGACAAGCAGAAGTTAAATCATCTAATACAAGAAACGAGCAGAAGAACTATGTTAACACACGTCCTCACCCCTTGGAGGAAATGTTAAACGCAGGTGGATCATACCCCCCCCCCCCCCCCCCCCCGTCATGACTGCGGTGAGAGCGTTAGTAGAGTTAGAATGTTCCTTATCTTCCCATCTGATGTGTTGATGTAAACAGGTTTGAGGAGAGCAGTGGTTAAGTTAACAGATCTGCAGATTGGGACCTGGGAGGTCTTCCTTCTTATCCAGGCAGGAATCTGGGAGCAGCAACCCCAGCCGCCAGTTCAGGGGAGTATGAACCTGCCACTCGCCACAAATTCCTCACTGATGTCTGACTTCCTGAAACAAACGCAGCCAACACATGCACACACACACGCACACACACACACAATGTACACTCACACATACACTATCAATATCAGGGTGAGTGAGTGATGAAGGTAGATTAATGAAACGGCCTGTCATGGCAGCCGTTCATTAACACCTTAGTTCGCAGACCCAGATCTATTACTGAGGCTCCATCAACACATTTGCAAATGGCTGCCTTCACAGTTGGCACTTCTGACACCAATGATAGATTTAATTGCAGTGGGTGATACAAATTAAGTGCACCCAGACTTTGTGAGTATTTAAGTGAAGTCTGGTTAGTAACTAAAACAAACAAATAGTGATGTGTGTATGACTGCTGAATGTCACACAGTGACTTGTGGTTAGAGCAGCCTGGCCCACAGTACAGCAGGTGGACAGGGAACAGAGAACTGGCTGAAATATAATTCGTCATTAGTTTTAACTACATTCCTACACAGTGCTGTAGTTCATTTTTATCACTTTCTCAGTTCTTTAAACACCACAAGTGTTACTTTTAATGAGTCACTTGCCTCTAATGAGAAGGTTAAATTATACTACAATGCACTGAGAGGTTAACAAAATCTGCTGTAACTGAATCAACAGATTCTATAAGAAATATTGTTAAATTCGTGACTGGTGCTTCTGATTTTATGAGGTATTTTGGAATTTATTTGGTATGATACTCTTACTCAAAAAACAGAAAAAGATGTATAGACCAATATATTTATAGAACTCATACATTTCATGATTATATTATAACGATAAAACATTTCCCCTCCGGCGATATTATTTTAATATATTGGAGTTTTAATCATCTTTATATTTTCATTGGCAGCCACCTACCTGAAACTACCGAAGCACTTTTCAGTTGGCTGAATATCTTTACTTTAAACATTTTAAGACATGTGAATTGAATTTTAATCAAATGAAATTTTAATCAAATGAAACACATTCTTCTTCTTGAGCACGACGAAAAAATGGAAACCAATCAAACTGCTTTGTAAACATTTGAATTATTACCAGATCACAATGTAAGCCTATAATGCATTCATGTAAGGGGAGAAACAAATCGTCACTAGGCCTTTTCTTTACTGTAGCTTTAGATACTGGGATTTAAGTAATCAAAACTGTCAAGTCCATCAGACATAATGCTTCTTAAATTAAAACATTGTAACCATAAACCTGGCCCTGCTTTTTTTCATGTTCACTATTTATTTGGATCCCAATTAGGCCTACTCAATGTTTTAAAACCAGTTACTGCTCAAGGTAAATCCGATATTAACACAGCAAGAGCGTCCCCTAGTGACAAAAGAGGAGACCCAACCAATACACATTGATGTCAATCACTTTCTTTTATCAGTAGATTCAGATTCAGATTGCTTTATTGATCCCTGAGGGAAAACTCTTTAGTAACAACAGCACACAGTCTCTTCAAGGCACACAGGGTTAAGGGTGTAGAGGTAAAAGAGTAGAAGAGTGCACAAGGGGATACAGGAATAGGGGATCAAATATTATGCTACTTTTGAGTTAGTCACAGGTAGCCTATTCACCTTGATTTTGCCAGGGAAATAAAAAATAAACATACAACAGTGGCCTATACTGCATTAAGCGAAGAGAGGGATAGAGATTCAGATGTTATAGGACAGAACAACACAAAAACATAATTGCAAACAATAGCAGATAAGTAGGCTGCAACACCAACAAATTGTTGTCCTTTTTGACCATTGTATGTGTGGTATGCGAGCAATGTAGTCTCACAACACATTGAGCAGACTGCCCTTTGAAAGGACTCGCCATTAAACTAAGGTAAGAGAATGTCAAAAATTTTACCATCGCTGATAGTATCAGGCGAAACTCAAGCAAGGCCTCATTAGAGCGTTCTAATTTACCCATATCCATGTCTGTATATACTTAGAATAGGCCTGCCTCGGAAAATCAAAAGCATAATTAAACAGTCATTATGATCTATCGTTTACTTTTTATTTTTATGAATAACTTGCTACCCTTTAAAAGTTGTAATGTAACTTTATTTAATGACTTCGTCAATCTCAAAATAGATTATTTTTTTGGGGGCCAGCTTCACCGTAATATTTCTTTTTTCTTTTCTTCTTTTAAGTTCAACAGAAACTGTATAGGAATAGATCCAGCTCTGGTATATAATAATAAAACTACTACTACTAATAATATAGATTTATATTCGGACTTTCAGGACACGCCCATGGACACGCCCAGTCGCGCGCCCAGTTCTTCATTTACTCAGTGGCCATTTTCTCATCTGTCTCAGACGACGCTAAACTACACAGAGGTGAGGATGTCCTTTTACATGTTATTCGTTTAGATAAGAATGTTCTGTAAAGATTCCTTTTACAATTAGTCAGTCATGATTTTTAATAATAATAATAAGCGACAGTGATTCAATCGGTAACGATAGCGACTTATCCCATTTGATTAGATGTCGAAAATCCATATATTAGCGACAAAAACTGCAAGAAAGTTGCTTATCTATGCTTTATTATTTAGCACAAAACAGTCCATGTTTTGTGCATTTCAACATTACATCGTTATCGACCATGCTTATTGTTATTATTTATTGATTTTACATTTGTTTGCTTGGTTTTGTTTAGCTATTTGGTGCTAAACTAACGTCGTCGTTAGCATCGTAAGCTAACGCTGCTAAACAAAATGGCTTTGTTGCATGTTGAACAATGGAAGGCCAGGTGTTATATTTGGGGGAAATGGTATTAAATCGTATTAAGCATCAATGAAATCGGACAATTTTAACCAAGCATTGCATGAACAGTTGCTCAAACAGTTGGTTCATGTTCACGTAACGAATATGCCTTTAAACTTCGTTTAAATTCCGTTTCTTAGTATTTTCAAGATGGCGGATGATGGGAAGCTTTTTGTCGGTGGCCTCAGTTTCGAGACTGAAGAGACCTCTTTGGAGGAGGCGTTTGCCAAGTATGGGGACATCGTAAAAGGTATGTCGTAGGTCAGCCCTAAAGCCCTACCTGTGCATGCAAATCATTTACTTGTCTGGTAGGGTGCATTTAGTCGAGGAGTAAATACATATAATTCACAATTAACAAGAGAAAATGCATTAATAAATGCATAAGCCCTTGTGTGCTGGGCACTGTATTACAGTAAATGTTGACATCCTTTATCCCTTCCTTAGTCGATGTGGTCAGAGATCGTGAGACGAAACGATCCAGGGGCTTCGGCTTTGTCACTTTTCACAGCCCCGACGACGCCAAGGCGGCCATGACAGCCATGAACGGCAGAGTGAGTACATGGCCTTGCTGCAATAAGCCTAACTCAACATGAAGATTAATCAGGTTGTAGAAAATATAAAACGAATAATTGCTTAATAACCCTTTTTTTTTTTTGCAGTCTCTTGATGGAAGAACCATCCGGGTGGATGAAGCGGGAAAGTCTGGAGGAAGATCGGGTGGCTTCAGAGGAGGATCTGGTGGAGGCAGAGGAGGTGGATTTTACAGAGGGGGCAGGGGAAGAGGTGGGTGCTGTTCACGTGCAGTAAGGACCTTGGTCCAAGGAAGAACGGCCTTTTAAAATGTATTTTTCTTCCCCCCCCCCCCCTTTTGTGGTTTTCAGGTGGCGGTGGATATGGGGGGGAGCGTAGCAGCTACGGTGGAGACCGCAGCTATGGTGGTGGTGGAGGCGACAGGAGCTATGGTGGTGACCGCAGCTATGGTGGAGGTGGAGGAGGAGAGAGGAGTTATGGAGGTGGCGGCGGCTACAGGAGTGGAGGGGGAGGAGGTGGTTACTCTGGAGGTGGTGGTGGAGGAGGAGGTTACAGAGACAACCGGTGAGTTTTCGATGTTTCAGGCTGGTTGCAGATCCCCACCCACCATTGGTGCTTTGAGATCCTTCAATCCATGTATGAGTTTACATTTGTCTTGATTAATTGTGTATTCATCTCTTTCAGGAGTCAAGGCAGCTATGGTGATCGTTCAGGGGGATCCTACAGAGACAGTTATGACAGCTATGGTGAGTATTGCAATGATCAAGCTTAGCAGTTTTAAGTCAGGGTAGAATTGTGGACATAACCGCCCCCTTTTCTCCCACCTTGACCTTCTGTGACCTCTTGGATTAGTATGTTAGAATACTCGACATGTTCAAAGAATCCTGCAGCCGTTCTTTGAAACGATGGAAATCCAACCGTCAGTACGTAGACAACCTGAAGCAGAACCCAGTTTTCCTAGTTCCCAAGGCCACATTCCATGGAGGCTACGATCACAACCTGTCCTTTTTCCAAGAGTCCCCTCCTGAAAAATGCCCCCCTCGACTTGTGTTCTTTCCCACTGAGACAACCTATACCGAGCATTGGCACCGCCCTCATTCGTAGGATTCTAGTGTTCTGTGTGAATAATGTCCGAATGCTGCAGTGCCTTTACACTTGTGCCCTACTTCTTGTCCTCAGCTACACACGAGTAAATTCAAAACAAAAACTTCCTGATTGCAAGATCGTCACTTCGCTGGCTGTTTTCTTTTTAAAAGATGCGCTCTTCGAAGATCCCTTTTTCAGATTTTTTTGTTGTTTTTTTCTGTTTGTGGTATCTGGTTCTAGTGTTTTTCTTTAACAGACATTGCAGCCTTTACAGTCCTTTATATCGTGTGGAAAATATTATTCAGGATAATCTGTCCTCTTTGCAGGATCTGAAATCCTGTAGAAATTTACTGTTGAGCTTGGCGCTCAAATGTGAGGCGGTGATCCTATTTTTTATCGTTTTTTTTCTTCTCCTGGTGTTATGGGACTGCATACTGGGGGGATCCAAGTTGTTGATTTTTAAGAAAATGGCTTAAATTGAAATTAAACCTGTTCCATTGTTGAAGCGCTCCTAGTTAGGATCTCTGGGGGGGGGAACTTTCCAACACAGCCTGATAGCTTCTATGATAAATTCAGTCTCAACCTGACCATGACCCCTTTCAAAGCCTCAAATATCGACAAAATAAGTTTACTATTTAAGCTTCCTTTTTTTAACTGGAGTTGTAGTGAACTCTGGTCTATCAAAATATAAAATGGAGAAAAAAAGGAGGAATTAAATCTTTCAGATCTACACTAGAAGCTTGACACGCTGTGATGTTTCCAGGAAACTGTGCTCCAGCACACCTGTAATCATTTAGTGTAGCAAGGAAGGAAATGTGTTGACTGCAAGCACTGGTTTGCAGTAAACTTCCTTGATTTTTGCTAAAGATATGTTAAGTATTCAGCATCGAGTGCAAAGTAATTCACTTTAGTCTGGTGACTCAACTTCTAGCTCTTGAGCTGCCAAACGCAGTGTAGTTACTGCAACTGACAGTTCATTATGCTTCTCTGATGGACAAAAACAACCGCAAACCATTCAAGGTCATCAAGAAATGTTACTACAAGGAAAATGTGCTCTGTTCTGTGTACCAACACCCTCTAAGATTTTTTTTGTATATTCTGGCTTCATGAAGCCTATTAAACAATCCGTTGAAAATGCTCTGATTTCTTGTGCCTCCAAAGAATGAAGTTAAGCTGAATGTGATGGTGCTGTAGACAGTCAGCTAGTCAGTCTGAAGAGATGTAGGGGGGTCGAGAAGTGTCACAATCCATTTAAAAGGAAAATAATTGTTCTGGGGGTCTTGTTATGGAAAGCTACTCGGGTGTAAACCTGAGAGTGCGTAAGAAATAATTGGGATCGTTGAAATGTTATTATTTGGAGGCTGTTAAATGGTCTTCTTGTCTCAAGCTAGTCAGTGTGTGGTTGGGGATCAAATGTTTCCATCAGGAAAAAAATTAGAATACAAAGCTGAAATGAAATGTCCTCTCCTGGTACTGGTTCTGTTATAATGCTTCATTACGCCCAAGAGCTCTGCTATCGATTTGGAAATCAACAAAGTCCTTGGAGAATGAAGTGTTGGGCCTTCCGACATGCGAATCCTCTCTGATGAATGCTGCTCACTTGGCTAGTTCATATGTGGAGATAGGCCAGTAATGTGAGGTAACCATTTTTGCTCTCCTGTTCGCATCCCTCAAACAGTTCTCATTTTGATGTCCCATCTTTATCTGCCTTTTTCAACTTTGCCCCCACTCCCACCACCCCCCCCTTGCCACCCCACCTGAGATTGAACTTCTAATGAAAGTCACTGTCCAGTTTTCTAAAGGAATGCATGACACCGTCCAGTGACATGTTCTGTTTCTGAAGACCTTGTTCCCATTTAGAAGAAAACGGGACTAGAGCTTCTCCCAATGACCATTGGAGCATTCTGAAATTTTCACCAGCAGTCATTGCTTGAATTTTTCTAGCATCCCTAAGAGAGTCCCTACCCCCCCCCCCCCCCCCAACAACCAATAATAATTTGACTCATGTGAAATTCACTTCCAAAACAACCAAATGTTGTGTGTTGTTCTCCCTGCAATTGCAAAGTTGTTTTTCATCTTATTGTAGACTGATTTTTACATTTTCCTTTGCGTGTCCAGAAAACAATCACTAAATTGTCTAGTTTGAGTGTCTACTGTCAACTTCCAACTATTATTTTTTTGAAAAACTTAAGTGTTTATTTTTTTTACATTTTCAGACTCAATTCCTAAGCTATTTGAATTAGTTTTATTTACAAACTGATAGGTTTATTAGTCATTTTAATGCATGCTGTTTGAATATTTTTTTGTTGTTGCTTCCATTAGTGGTTGTCCCCCAAAATAATGGCCTTTTTTTTGTCCCTCGATTAGGTTGATCAAAGCCTCTGGACTTGAGACAGTTTCACTGGGACTGCAGGTCTGCTTGGACAGTTCTTCAACTACGTCATGGAGGTGGATTACATCCTACGGTGGGTCATGGTGAATGTATTGTGCCAACTAGAGAGATGTGCTTATCATTCATAAGAGCGCATCTCAATAATATAAAAAAATCCTTTATTTGTCCCCAATGGGGAAATTGCAGTTTGCAACAGCAGCAGGGCATAGTATAGTACTTAAGTAACAAGTTAAAATTTAGAAATGCAAGATACAGGGAATCCCATCATTAAGATGACTTTAGAGAATCTAGTTCAGATGAGTTTGTAGGGAGCAGAGGAAAGCCCTCGACTCTCAGCAATGTAAATGTGTTTTTAACTGTCCAGTCCACTGGGAATGCGCTCCATGGCTGTTGTACGATGCTACATTGAAACATGTTATTTCAGGCATTGTCTTAACAACGAAGCTGTTGCAATGTCCATGGCTGAGAATAGGCTCAAGCACAAACTTGTGCAAGATGTGAATTGATGCTATTGTTACTGCTTTTCATTATATGACCTCATCAGTCATGCTTGATTCTACGCATCAAGCTTAGCTTTCTGAATAGCTTTACTTCTAGGTATTACGTCTGGATTTTGATCCTGAATGTGGGGGTTATCACTTGAGACTAACCCTCTTAATTCAGCTTTATCCCCAGCTGGTATTCAGTTGAGATGAATCAGTGTCTCACAGTAGGGTAATTGCAGTTACTCCATCAGGATTGTTTTTATTCACCATGTAAGTTGCACAAAGACAATTTGCTGTGGCAGGATGGTGCAAAAAAATGCACATATACAGAATTTAATAATAAAACATTTAAGCATGTTCTACAAAAATACTATAATGGAAAATGGAACTAAATAAAAGCTTTTATTTTGTGTATATATATATATATATATATTTATGTATATTTGTGTATATATATCAGAATTCGTTTTTGTTAGTTACGGAAGTTGCACAAACACAGAATTCACTGTGGCATAATGGAGTAAACCAAGACCATATGGGACTTAAAAGGTTAAAAATAAAAGCAGGCTGTAAATATACATGTATATATACATATAAATATAATGTCTTTCCTTATCTAATGGAGGGTTTGTGTTTCAGGTCAAGCACAGGATATGTGATCTTATTGAGAAGAAGGTTGGTCTGTCTGCATCAAGAGGAAGGATCTGATTGGAAAACAGGAACCTGTGTTGCTGGCATTGCATATTGTTCTTGGGTATGGACATCCCATACTCTTTGCAATTAAATCAAAATGGTCAGAGATTGTATGGAAGAATAGAACGAATTAAATGAGATGTGTGGATATTATGCTGCTAAAGCTCATGAAAATTGGTTGTTGAAGTAAAGCATGGTTAAAACCAATTGATTGGGCTTTCACATATTTGTTGTTGTTGTTGTGGCCATTGCCAATGAAACAACATTTTGCTATAACGTAATTAACATACATATTGACGTTGTGTACTCGGGTTTTCACTTGACCAAATATGTCACAAAACCGTGGAAAGCGTATATTTAGCTTGACGTGCCAGGCAGCTTAGATCCTGTAGGAGTCACGTGGGACGCATCATTACAAAGACGTCACGAGCTAGCTCGCTAGGCGCTCGAGCACCCAGGATCACTCACTCTACTGCAGGCCAGTCGGTCATTACAGATTTCAACGGCGTTTTGTTGGGGGTAATATAAGCTTTTACATCCAGTAATTTATATATGTTTTTCACTACCTGTCGAATGATAAATTATATCGCTTTGATGAGACTGAAAAGGGATGATAAATTGTGGGATTTGGAAGTATTATGCCGACGCGTTTGCCGATAATATCCTCGCCGCAGCGGTTAGGCTAGCAAGCTAACTAACATAGCTGGGTGTCAAATACAAATTCCCATTTAGTCATTTTAATTATAGTTAGTGTGGCATAATCTATCAGGACTTGGACCTTTTATATAATCATACATAAGTGTTTTTCTATAGACGAAAGAGTTTCCGAATGAGAATATAGCTGTTTTTAAACATGTAGTGACGCAGTAGCAGGCTGGTCAGTCATGTTTGTGTTAATTCATAATGCTGCTGAACAGCGATGCTGAACAAAGGGGGACACTGGGCCTAGCACGTGTGGGGGGGCGGGTAGCAGCACGGGTACAAACCCTGTTCCCCTGATTTATTATTATTATTATTTATCCCACGGGAATGGAACATATTACGACATCTTGCATCAAACATCCAAGCTGTTTTATTGTTTTATAAGTGATCGTGGAATATATTATGTGCCTGCATTTCCAACAGGCCAGTTTAGGGATAACCACATATCTTATCTTAGCTTGCATCCTTCTCCCGTAACTAGTACTGGGCTACTAGTCGCTAGCAAGCATGCTGCATGGTTTAGGCCTTGCATTGCTTTGATAAATGTGAGGGATAACCTTTAAGTCTAACAGCACATCTTGACCCAGTGTCATTGAGTGTCTCTTTCTTTTGTCGAACAGGTGAATAGAATGTCTGACGAAGGGAAGCTTTTTGTCGGTGGCCTCAGTTTTGACACCAATGAGCAGTCATTAGAGGATGTCTTCTCCAAATATGGGCAAATATCAGAAGGTAATATTAAGCCACTACGGTGCGACGATCAGTGTGATGAATGAATACAAAAAAATACATGCAAGTAACATGCTTGATTCCCATGATGAATATATTTTATAAGGTATTTTTTATATATATTTTTTTTCTTCCCTTTTTAGTGGTTGTAATTAAAGACCGGGAAACCCAGAGGTCCCGAGGCTTTGGTTTTGTAACGTTTGACAATCCAGATGAGGCCAAGGATGCAATGTTGGCCATGAACGGCAAGGTGAGCTACAGCCTCATTTCAGACAGATCAAGATCACATGACAGTAATGTTAATTTGATCATGTACATTATAGGGTTATTTTGGGATAACCTAGAAAAATCACTTGGGTGGCTGTTTTTGTGATCACATCATCCTCTTCCTCCCCCTCTCTCTTTAGTCCTTGGATGGCAGGCAAATCCGTGTGGATCAGGCAGGCAAATCTGGAGGTGGCGGCAGGTCAGGAGGTGGTTTCCGCGGGGGCTCATCTGGCGGTCGAGGTGGCGGTGGAGGTTACTTCCGTGGAGGCAGAGGTGGTGGTGGAAGAGGTGGGCGGGGCTTCTCACGAGGCAAGTTTGTTGTTTTCTGTCCAATAAGATGACCCCCTGCGCTCGTTTTTGGCTTGGAGTGACTGACAGACCGTCTCCACCCCCTCCTCCCCGATCCCTCGCCCCTGCAAAGATGGCCGCTCCCCCAAACCTCCTATTTGGGTGCCTGAGAGCCACAGAACTAACTAGTTGCGTGTGCGCGTGCACCCCTGTGCCCTTACGCACCTCCGTCAAACCCCGCCCCTCTAACTTGGCTCCTCCTTCGTCCTCATGTTTGGTTCTTGTTTTGCAGTGACTCTAGCTGTGATCTAGTAGGCGTAGAGGTTTGCGTTTGACCCCCCTCCTCGTTACTTGTCTATCCGACCAGTACATTCTCCCGTTCTCCAATTATCCTTTGAAAGAGGCTGTGCCTCGTTGCCGCCTCCTGCCTGGACATGTTTTTTTTTTGACTCGTGGTTTGTCTTTTTGCAGGTGGCAGTGATCGAGGCTACAGCGGTGGTGGAGGCGGCGGTGGAGGACGCTACGAAAGCAGAAGTGGGGGTGGAGGATACTCTGACCGAGGCTATTACAACAGAGACAGGTGACCAGCTCAGCACATCACCTGTACCAGAGCTCTGGTGTGCTTAGAAACAGTCGGTCAACCATCCCAGAGGCAACATGGATGTTTTATTTAAATTTTTACGGTTGCTATTCCCCTTCCTGTTTACTCATACTTGCCCCTCCCCCCTTTTTTGTGTTTACAGAGCGCAAGGAGGAGGATACGATCGTTCTGGAGGTTCGTACAGAGACAGCTTCGATAGCTATGGTGAGGCTTCTTAAGTAAGCTTGCACAAGTCAGTGTAGGATAGGCGGCCAATCCGGTGCCTGGACAGCCCCATCACAGGAAGCTGCTGTAGAATTGGATTGGGCCCAATCATCGCCAGTGTCGAGGCAGCGTCCTCGAAGAGCATTGCAGCTGGATGGGTCGTCTCTCAGGCCGGCTTTGCCTCCTATGGTCCTCAGCGGTCCTGGATGAGTCCAGTGATCACGCGGGCTAGTAGCCGAAAAAACAAACCGCTTCCTTGGTAGTGCATGAAGCCTCAGTTAGGGTGATGTCAGAGGTTGCGTCTGGTCTTTACCTAAAAGGTAAACCGAAACATGGTTGTCAGTGTCCCAAGTGCTGCATCCATGTCTACCTGGACTCTGAACCTCATTAATCATTAGGCTTTCTCTTCTTTAAACAGGGTGTGGAGTTCTCATTGGCTCCCAGTGAGGCAGCTGCTGTAGTTGAAATATGTTGAAGGTCCCAGTTTAAAACACTGCAGAGTGGGGTGGAAAGGTAGGATTGACCTCAGGTCTGCCTAACTGGCGTCAGCTCACCACCAGGCTGCGCTGGAGCTCGTCACTCAGCTCGTGACGTCAGACGCTCTCTCTCCCTTGTCCCGTTTCTAGAGGAATCCTTTCATTCTTGAAGTTGCTATCCTGGTCTTCAGGGCAGATCCTACCCTAATACCCCTAATTAGTTGAAGTGGTAGAATATTTTAGTTGTTACCTTGGTATTTTGGGGAGGGGTGTTAATAGGAGCTTCTAGCATCAAATGATTCTTCTCAGTTACTGGTCATCAGTGTGTCTGGAGGATCGATCCTAAAGTTAGATGCTTTTCATCACAGTAAGTAGTAAGTTTCCAGTCTCAGGGTCCTCTGACAGTTGAGTCCTGCTGCAGAGTAGCAGTAACGTCTGTGTCTCTCTAACTTGCTGCTCAGGTGATGATGGCGGCTGGTAGACGGGCGCAGAGGACGTCCGGATGCGTCGTCTGGGCACGGCCCCTCACCCCCGATCCGGCGGCCCTATCCTGATGACCGCGGGGCCCGGCCTGGGACTCGAACCCAGCGCCGCCGCTCCCCCCCCTCCCCGCTGCTCCGCAACACATTTAAATATCTTCTGAAACCGACCATGTAGACAAGAGCAGTCCTGGATAAGTGCGGGGAAGGCTGGCTCACACTCCCAAGTCAGCCCAACCGGTCCTGTTCCAAGTTTCTAATTTTTTTGGTGAAGTTGTGTGGTCCTCTTGATTCTTTTTGAGTTATTGATCTGTAGAGAACATTTTGATTTATTATTTTATTTCCTGTTAGGAGAGCTGTGAGGAGAGGCTCGTTCTATAGACTGTCGTCTCACTTTGAGGCCCTTGTGGCCGCAGGCGTACGACCTAAAAGACGTGGAGAATGTATCTAGGTAACAAAATGCTAGCGCTTATGTAGTCACGGTTACGCACTGCATTTAACATGCTCGTTGACACTTATTTAGGTTTGAGATTGGCCAGCATGCCGTGAAGTCTGAAGGAAGGGAAACAAGTCTGAAAACATCTACATGGCATTGCACTGGACTGTGGGTAGAGCAGAGAGGAATGAGAAATGCTGTAGGACTGGTTCATTAAATATGTTATAGGTTCTGGGAGATGAAGTGAATCCCTGGTTCTGTGGAATCTAGGATGGCCTGTTTGCTTGTCTGTCTTTTTACAGGTTCTCCACACAGCTTTTTGGGATTCCTCTTTAGATCTTTTTCTTTATTTTTTCTTCCTTATCTGCCGCACACACAAGATCGGAGATTTGAAGTCATATCTCGCAAACAGTTCTGAATCCAACGCTCCAAAAAAATGTGCAACTGGTCTGTTCTTTTAAGATGCAAACATCTTATGAAGAGCTCAATTCAACACAATTAACTGGGAGTCTAATGGTTATTTCACAATACAATGTTCTCGCCATAGCATCAGATTGGTTTTGTATTTGATTTTTTTTAAGCATTCTGTATCTTCATGGTTGTATTTTTCCTAAATAAAAAAAGCCTTTCCAGATATGATCTTTTCGTAATCAATAATGTTGACATTCCTCTAAGCAGCAGGGTTTCTCTAGGTGCATGGTTATATAGGTGTTCCAGTTTAATATTTTTTGGAACCAATATTCCCTTTTTAGACATAACAAAGTTTATTAGTACCCATGTTAGTTTGGATGTGTGACCTCAGGGAGGTAAGGTCATCTTCAAGGTTACATGGAAGCATAACAAACATGGAGACGCTGAGTTGACCAGACCATTCATTAAAAAAATATACATTGGAGATACGTACACACTGCCTGAATATAATTGTTATATTATGAGCTTTAGCTAAGATATTACTGAAGATGGGAAATGTTTTTGCAAAGGCTTATAAAAAGAAATAGATGCAATGCTTGAAGATATTGCTTGAAAAACACTTGGATGTTTTTGCAAAGGAAAGATTCTGCATGTTTACCACAGGGAGGCAGTGTAGACTAATGCTATTGTATCATGGATCCTAACAGAAAATGATCTCTACAATTACTGGGTGAATGATACAAATATAAGAAGTAAAACGACAACCACTAAAATAACAGACTACTCTAATTCTGCCTACTAAATCTCCCATCAAAAATGCAGACTCAACTGTATGGCACAAAGCATTACAAATGTAGAAATATGCATCTAACCATAAGACTACTGATACATTTAAGGGGCTTGATCTTTGGTCTTGTTTGGAGTTCAGGACTCTGGTCTTGTGTGACTGAAGCATGTTTTTGTCAGGTTATCAGTGACAGCACATGGTCTGGTTGATCCATGGGAGGTACTCTGGGATGTGTGTGTAAACAGTTAAGTTGTTTTCTTTTAAGTAGGAAACCACTCCAAATGGCAGGCCACCACAGACCAGCGGCCCCCCAGAATCCCCCTGGGAAAACAGAAAGAAACCGTTAATCACTATCAATCCAAATTATCATCAATGATGATATCATTTAGTTATGCCTTCTTTAACTAAACTGTATTGGGGGGGGGGGGGGGGGGGGGGTCACCTTGTCCGGTCTGTAGTCTCCCAGCGTGCAGAGGACATGTTTTTCCGTGCAGAAATCATCAGGAATGACTGTCACATTCAACTCTCTCAGCACCGCGGAGGAATATTGTGTGTGGATATTTGCCCGACCCCAACCACACACAAGGCACTGGTCTGATAGCTGGCTGTTCTCTGTGGGCAGAGCCAAGGGCTGTACGTGGTCTGTGAACACAGCCTTTTCCTCCAGCTGGGGTCGTTAAGATATATGTCAGGTTAAAGTCTCTCGTCAACATTAATAGCTACATTTGTGTTGAATAGTTTGGGAATCAAACATGCAAGAACTATACGTTCGTTAGGAACTCTACCTTCAGCAGCATGATGTCATTAAGCAAGTTTGAGGTAAAGCCTGGATGTTTAAAAGCCTTTTTTACTTTCACGCATTGTTCTGATCCATTATGAACATTGTGGACTCCGAGGTAGGCTGTTATGTAACTTTGAAACAAAAACACAGAATTAGCATGAACAGCAACAGTAATCATCATTTTCATCAGTGCACAGACTTCAATAAAAACAGAACCATTGTCCCATGAGGATTCGAGAGAAGTTGGAAAACCTCCACGTCTGAGTAATTTCATTGAATTACCGGTATACGTTTAAATATGTAATATCAGGAGAAATTTTATATTTCTCTCTTACACACACACCCACACACACACACACTCACACACAGGGCTTAATTAATGTTGGACATCCGACAGTAAACTTACTCTCCATCGCAGTGGGCTGCAGAAAGCACAAAGTCGTCCCTGACCAGTAAGCCGCCACAGTAGGTGTAGCTTATCTGGTTCCTGCTGACCTTCAGGAGCACCATGTAGGGTCTGCTGTGGGGCACGGACTCCCTGCCTCCCAAGATGCCAGCTGCCCGGACTGAAACAGACCAAAAGCTGATGAGAACAGCCACTCCTGGATCTAGTGTATTTCATATTTTAAAGCGTTGCCAAACAGTTTTATGATTCACTTGGCAAAATGCCACCAATGGATCAATCTATTAAACCCTAAACAAATTACTAATCTTTGTAGATACTTAAGTCCCTCCCACCACCCCCCCCGCAAGCAGAAAAATACCACACCTGCCCCCTCATCACCTACACACAACTGCAGTCTGTAAATGAAGTTACCTTGGTTACAGAACATCAGCATCAGGACCAGAACAGACCAGGTCAGAGAAAGGCCCATAGTGAAGCTCTGCTGAGTCTCCGAGTGACTCTTCCTGCCTGGACTTCTCATGACTGAAGCTTTTATAAAGGAAGGTAAACAGGAAGCAAACAAACTGTATGCGTGCACATGCACAGCCTGAGATCTCAGGCCTCAGATAAGGAGAAACAGATCAACTCTCTGTAGGCGCTGAATCTTCTGCTTCTGCTACAGAGGGCTGCTGTTCTGCTGTAGGCCTGCGATTCGTCCTCGATCTTCGCCTGACTCATCTGCGCATCATCTGATTCATCATGTGAAAGATCACTTGTAGAGTGTGTGACCTTAAGAGGACTCACTGATCGAGTCTACTGGTGGATCATTTAGCGTAAATCAGGTTCTATGTGAGTTCTGTGATGCGCAGAAATCGGTCATAATTTACCCCCCCCCCCGCGCCTCTGTAGAGGAGCCAGGGAGCCTTGAAGATTCCCTCCCCGTATTCGGAGTCTGGCCTCATTCATGCACCCAGGGCCACCCCCCCCCCCCCCCCCCTCCCCTCTGTCTGGCCCCATCCCTCTGAGGTAACATTATCCCTGTTCTGCCCGGTCAACAGAGACTGACTAAAAAAGTGGTTTCGTTTGAAATGAGGGCCCTCAAACCTGGTGATTTGCGACAGTTTCAGCTGAGGTTTCTGAGGCATGAGGTAAACATCAGGAAGAATTCCTCTGGAGAAACCAACTGCAGCAGATCAGTCAGCGGGTCGTCCTCTGAACCTGGACAACAGGAGCTTTCGGAACATCCTGGTCAATCATTTTTTTCTTTTAACCAAAGGAGCGAGTTCCAAATCATCCCACCATTAGAAATATTATGCGCTGCATAAATTGAAAGCAGTTCATAGTGTGTAGTGGATTCTGCAGGCCTTCCCTGGGTTTGGCAGCTGTAGAGAGAACCAACACGAAAGGTCTTCGCTGTAAAATACATGCTCCACATCGTCAATATAATTGGAAATTGTAAAAATTTAGACATTTCTGTCAGCTTCTTGATTGTAATTGTGTGGCGGGAACCTTTGACCAGTTAAAAACCAGTCACGCAAGAACTAATACTGAAAAATAACCAGACTTAAAGCTTTAAAGGGGTATTTCTCTCAAAATATTTGACAGTATAACTGTAGTCAGGACTGAATCAAAAAACGGTCATGGGATACTTCACCTCATCTGGGTTTATTTTTCCCACCCCTATCTTAACATTGACAACACAGTAGCTGCCAAACACATGCTAAATATAATGCCTCATTCGAAAATCATAAAGTCTGTGGTGTGGTAACAACATCGTAGTCTGGGCTTTAAGGCTAAGCTACCCTTCAGCTATGCAAATAAACTGACTACATTGCACAGGTATGTCTGTGCCACAGCTTCCCTAGTCTAGACGAAAATATGGCACTTTCATACCTGAACCCCAAAGCCTTTATTGTGGTTGTTTTGAAAAACGGTCTGAGGAGGAGGAGGAGACTGAAGAGAATGGACTGTGGGAGCGAGATGCTGGAACTCAGGGCAGTAATGGGAATCGCAGGAGGCCTGGAGAGGAGCGGGACAGAGAGGAAGCCCGGTAGAAGACGAGGCCGCGCCCGCCAGAACGTCAGCTTTACGGGGGCCGCTGGGGGTTGAGTCCTGAGCTGGTTAAGCCATTGGAGCAAAGGAAAGTAGTGATGGTCGTATGAAAATAAATAAAAACAACAACATAAATCATGGTGCAAATTACATGTTTATTTAGAAAGGAATAGGACAACAATGAAAGGAGGGAAGAAGCACGAGACCAGGAAGGGACCAGGAAGACACCAGGAAGACACCAGGAAGAGACCAGGAAGACACCAGGAAGACACCAGGAAGACACCAGGAAGAGACCAGGGAGACACCAGGAAGAGACCAGGAAGACACCAGGAAGAGACCAGGAAGAGATCAGGGAGACACCAGGAAGACACCAGGAAGACACCAGGAAGACACCAGGAAGAGACCAGGAAGAGACCAGGAAGACACCAGGAAGACACCAGGAAGACACCAGGAAGACACCAGGAAGAGACCAGGAAGTGACCAGGAAGACACCAGGAAGACACCAGGAAGAGATCAGGGAGACACCAGGAAGACACCAGGAAGAGATCAGGGAGACACCAGGAAGTGAGAAGGTCGCCTCTAACTGGAATCACACATGGAACCCAGAGAATCTTAGTAGCAGATGTGTCACTGTCTGTTTAACACAAGGAATCATGTCTTGTGTGACCTTAGTATCTAAACTATATAGTATACAGTATGTGTATACATATATATACAGTACACACACATACATATATATAGTATATACATTTATATATATTCTGTGTTCATTTGTTGACAGTCCTCTGTTCTTCTTAGCAGACTGTCTTGCGAAACTGTTTACGAGACCTCCATTCCCCTCGACGCTCTCCCATACTCTTAGGCAGGCATATTCGTGACAGCTACAATAACGTTGGGACAAACGCCAACACAACGTTGGCCAGAGAAAAAGCTCCGAGCTCTACTCTGAGTCACGGTCCATTCCGGCTCAGGACAGCCGCAGAACGAGGGCCGGGAGGGAGAGCGCGCACGTTAGAGAGACTCTTAACGGCCTTAGAAGCCTTTTTCAGCACGGGGCAATCTGAGGGGATCTTATCGGGCGAGACTGCGTCAGGGGTTGAGAGTTTCCTGTTGGGTTGAGAGTTTTTTTCTTTGCGGCATCGGATACATGATATACATTTTTGATGTTGTCTCCCATCTCAAGCTGGGGTCTTTGGTTCACATGTTTAGTCACGTACTGTTTGACTTCCACCCACATGGCTTCCCAGGGAAGAGTTTCAGGCCTTCTCAAGATATGAGAATGACCGCCAATCACAGGAAGTGAATGTCACAGTCAAAGAGTTTAGATACTCTCAGAGGTTTACCCCCTTAAGTTTACTGCTCCTATTTTAAGTTATTTTACTAAGGCATGATTTACAAACACTGGCACAGGTTCAGTAGCTGTACTGAGATGAAACACCCCTACACCAGCCTCAAACAGCACATTTCTGCCGGTTCTCAAGGTAACCGGAGGTTGAATAGAAATAGGTCTTCACTTGACACCCCGTTGTCCTGCTCTGAAGACAGTCCGGATGAATGAGACTTCATGTTAACTCCTCACTGCTGTTTTCACAGCTGGGAATGTGTCGCTCGGGTCGCTCTCTTCCTCTCTGCAGAACCCATAAAGGAAACCCAGCTTCGATTTACCTGCAATTTCAATCAATTATATTATTGGGTTCAAATACTTGTTTTTGAATTAGATAGCATTTTTTTGTTGTACCTTACAAATGACTACTGTCGTTATTGAAAGAAAGACTTGTCAATCCAAACTTTTTTTCTGATCTTGCCAGTCGTGCTTTTTGTGTCACTCACGGATATTTAAATCAACGTCATGACTGATGGAAGTAGTAGTTTTCCAAACCAAACCGCAAATCTTCTGTAGTCTGTGTTGTAGTTCACTGTCCATTTATGTCAGGTTGTCATGTCAACAGGAGCTGAAGATGATATGGAATGTTTGCATGTGAGTCAGCCCAGGTTAAAAGGATACCAAGTGATGACATAAAGTCTCAGGTTGTTATTTGGGAGTGGGAAACATCCACGTACATTTCTTCATGGATGCTTCTGGAAACCAATAAATATATAACAAAGCAATAACATTTCCCCTTGCCAGAAACATGCATTTGTGTGTAACGGTTGAGTGGTCAGTTGTGGGGTTGCATTTGGAAATATTTACGTGAATTAGATTTGGCTCACAGTTGGCAGTTATGAGACTGATCAATTGGTTTTTCAGCAGCAGGGAGAGACTAAATCAAATGCACCTTTATAGCATGGATAGAACCGACCCCCGGTCTGGTGAATATAAATCCTGTCCCCCTGTCCTTCACCACCTCTTTACAGAACAGTCTGTCGACTCCTATTTCATGAGAGACTTCAATACATCTAATCGAACTGACTCCCTGCAGCGCTTGGAGCGATCCGCGACCACGAAGCCACTCCTATAGTGACACAGGAATCAGCCGCTTCGGCTGCAGCTGCCCCTCTGACAGGCATCCACAGGGCCTTCTGAGCGATTAGCATCACCCTCTGACAGACGCTGCGAAACCAAAGTACCGCATGGGTGCCAATCGGGGGTGAGACAAAGACCAATCGAAACAGGACATCAAGAAAGAAAAACAAGGTACCTGGTGATATTTGGCCCTGTTGGAAAGGAATGCTTTGTGGGAAGACCGAAGAGCAATTCATCCTTCAGAGACTTTGAAGGACATAAATTATGTCAGCTCTGTGGATGTTTGGAGTTCTGCTCGAGTCATTTCAATCCACATAACACATGGTGTTCATCCAGCCAGACCAGGCATTCATATTCACATGTATCAGATTTGCACCAGAATATTAGGAAGAAGGGAACGCTCTGACGAACCTTTCCTACAAGCTATTTAGCTCAGGCCTCGATCGTTCGGGGTGACACAGGAGGCAGGAACAGCTTTTTGGACTTTCACACGCGGTATTATCTCGTGAGATGCAGTTTTACTCTGCGAAGGGGAAATGGAGTGCGGACGCACTAGAAGTCAGTGGTTTGAAGATAATGACAGATAAAAAAGAGGTTTGTTTAAAAGGTGAAAAAGAAACAAAAATGAAACAGATTCATAATTAAACCCGCAAGATACTAGTAATGTTTTGGCAAGGGACTGACACACATACACTCACACAACACACACACGCACATGCCCACACAGGACAGAAATAGAATATTCCCTTTTATGTCAGCTCTGTTTGAAGGATACTGAGCTCTAGGGATTGTAGGACTATAGACCCAGGGTGGATGTCTCCAAATGACAGCAGACTAGGCTGCCCCTCTGCCTGTGTAAAAAGATCCAGTGTTCAGACAACAGACAGACGCCTTGACAGTGGCGGCCAAGTATGGAAAGGAGAAAACATAGCTTTGATGGGGTATATGTATAGCTTTCCAATGTAAGACAGAGGTTTGTAACTGGGGATGTGATACCCTAATATATCAGTCATTTCAAGGGAAGGGAGAATTAAGGGTCAGTAGTAATTAATGGTTGTTGTAAGACAATCCCTGTACTTAACCATGTCTGATCCCGGGTTACATTGGGGGGGAAGAGGGGGGGGTTGATGAGACAGCCAGATGGAGCAGTCTAGTTTGGGCTAATGTCATACTGGATCATGGGTTTCATCCAGGAGCTTGTTCATTGGGTGATTAATTTATGTTTTGTGAAAAGTGAACAAAGATGTTGTGGAACTTCTGTTACAGACGCTGAGATGGAAGTCTGACCTCATCGACAAGCTGCCATTTTGGACTGACACCGGAAGCAACAGGACATGGAAGGAAGTGACACAGGAAGTGACACAGGTCCCTAAACTCCCCAGGATCCAGGCACCAGTGAACCCTGGGATGTTCCCGTTAGTTCTGGCACAACACGATGTTTTTCTGACAATGTCCATCACTCCAGTTACGAAATGGGGGACAGAACACACGTCTGCGTTTTGCGAATGTGAAAAATGTTGCAAAACATGTGCAATGAGCAAAACATTTACACAGACGGTGCGATTGAGTACTCCAGATTTCACCCCTGTGACAAAATACCACTTTGAGTGAGTACAGCCACGCCTGAAATAAAAAAAGGTACACTTTTATAAGCATGCCTTGGTATTCTGGGTATTTGGCTGAGACTCAGAGGAAATGGCAGGTATTTGGAAATGAAGCAGGGAGCAGAAGAAGAGAAGAAAGGAGATGAGGAGAACAAAAGAGGTTTTCCTGGGGAGGAGAGTGGCTGGAGACGGTCTGTACGAGTCCTGAAAGGGAGGAAGATGATACGGAAAACAGACGGGCAAGCTGGAAGAGCTTCCCCACAGGATGGAAGTATGGGGAGGTGGAGGGGAGAAGGGAATAGAGGAGGGGAAGGGAGGAGGGAATAGAGGAGGGGAAGGGAGGAGGGTATGGAGGAGGTGGTGGAGGGGAGAGTAGGAGGGTTTGGAGGAGGTGAAAGAGTGTCAAACCAGTACTGTTTGTCCTCATATCCCCACTCCTTGTAATGATCTCTGTTATTTCACCATCTCACCTGCTGAGTTCTGGCTCTGCACAGAGAACCCGGAGCTGTTTTACGTTTATTACACGGTTCCCCTGACGACCATAACGTTGTTTCTCTTTCTTCTGCCACAGTAAACTGACATTAGTCTTCTCTCAAGTGTGCTTACACCAAGACGCAGACATCACCTCAGTATCGGGAAAACTCTGCAATGGAGGCCAAGACAACAGCCAGACAATACCTGCATTGATACTCAGACACTCTTGATCTCATACAAATCTAATTTAAATCTTTAAGTATGTCTGTCCCGGTTCCCCTTCCTCTCCAGGACAAGGACAAGGACGTCTCATCAATCACACAGGAGATGATGTTGTCTTTGGACAAGGGGGCTACGGTTGATGGTTCCTTAGTCCTGAGCTCCAACGAGAGTTGATTTAAACAAGGTCTTAGTACAAGGGTTTCAATAAGAGATCCCTGACTCACAATGATTTGTTCCTGGAAAGTCCGAGAAATGCCCTTGGTTTTTTTTCCAGGTGAAACAGAGATACGGTTGAATACGGGGGGGGGGGGGGGGGGGGGGGGGGGGCAGGACATAAAGGTGAATCTGTTCCATTCCAACATAAATGCCACGTCAAAGCCTTTTCCTTCACCTAAAGGTCTCAGACGGTCTGCTAAATGCAGGCTCTCTAACCTCAGGGAAGGTGGAGGAGGTCAGGCGCTTGTCAGGCGCTGTGAAGCCAGAATGCCCTCAGGTCATGTGGTGGCTGATTCCTCTGGTTGTCTTCAGTATATATGCGCTCACCTGTTTGATTTCCATATTATTCATATTCATATTATTCTCTGCAGTGTAACCACAATATTAACTGTCAACAAATATACATATATACAATATATACAATACATACAATATACAATACATATTCTGGACAGTGGTGAATCCATTACTTTATACAACCCAACAGAGAAAAACAGCTTGTAAATGTGTTCACAACAATGCAGGGAAAGTCCAAAAGTATGTTTTGGAAGAGTTCTTCTTGCCTCATTGTTGTTGTGGCTTTATTTTGAAATATGTACGTGTTTTCAGGAACAACACCCTGTTTTGCAACCGTGATTGATGCCCCCCCGAGGTGGATGTGATGTTCCTATCTAACACAGCAGGCTTCTGTGGTGAGGTAGGTCACTGGTTATGATGCAAACATCCGTGGAAGAGCTAAGTCTAAGGGGGGCTGGTGTGTATCTCCACCTGGAGGAACCACAGGAAACAACACCTGTGACAGGTGACGTGGTCTCCACACCGAGGCTTGATCAGAGCTCCACACAGACGTCTCTGCCTCATCTTTACTTTCTTAGGTGGACGATACCCCCGTTGCTGTGATGCCATATCTCTGCTCCTTGCTGAGATCACTGGTGTGTGTGTGTGTGTGTGTCACCGCTCCTTGTACTCGTGTGCATGTCAGATCGCACAATCCAACAAAAGTATTTTTCTAAAAGAGACCAAGTCGAGATCAATCTTTGTTGCTGTGATCCAACACCCCATTGCCCCTGTAAGACATGTCAGTCCTTGCCAGTGCCATTTGCAGCCATTGATTCAACACCCATTGATCGCCAGTGCTTTGTCTGCCCTCTTCAGAATGCTCACTTCCCCAGATGGAGGAGCCGTCAGAGCTTGTTAACCCTGTGCAGCATCGACACGACAGGATCGCAGCCTCTGCAGAAGTCGGAGAGGATTAAAGGCCTGCGGGGTCTCTCGATCCGACCCCACGGAGGCCAGGGAGGCCTGGGGTGGGGGGGTTGTAGAGGCAGAGGAACGAGGAAAAGGACTGCTGATTGTGGATAGATGGTAGGTCACCGGCAGCTGTGACTATCAGCTCTCACTGCGAGCAGCAGACTAGAACGGTCTTAACACCCCTCGCTTGGCCACTTTGGCTCTTGGCTGCTTCTCAGTTTCTATACTGCACAGGATCAGGGAAACGGCCCCACATCGCTGCCAAGTTCCCGCTAGCTGACGTTGAATTTCTCCAGAGAAGATGGATGACACAGGTGTACGTAGCTCCACTTTATGGATTTAGCAGAGTTTTCTGGTTCCTCTAAAAAGTGACAGTAAGACTTGACTTCAGTCGGAGAACAGAAATAGCCTAAATGTTGACATCATGTCTGCCAAACGGACCTTATGACGTATGGAATGATGTGAGAACGTGTCTTTATGTGCATTTAAAGATGCTGGGTGAGGACAGCTGTCTGGTGAAGACATCTGCTAACCTGAGGGTTTCTTGATGGCAGTTTAATGTTGGGATATTCATTGGGGAACATTTGTAAGATTTGGTGACATCTGTGACTACAGTGGCCATCATTCGACTAATCACCCAAACGTACCACTCAAACATGCATCATGTTTCTTGACCTGTTTCATATCTGTTTGTCTTTTTAAACAATGACCCTTAACAACAACCTTTCCCTGCCACTGATGGATGCAGCCAAGGCTGGGAAAGCAGTTTTCAGAGTATTTCTTTTTGTTGAAAAATGCAACTGTGGCCAAATACCTTTTTCTTGTTTTTTTCCCCCCTCTCTGAATGTATTGTGTCTGGATACGATCAGTGGTGAGGAGATGAATGGTGGGGAATGTGGCTGGGCCTGATCGCTCCTGCAGACCAGCAGCAGGCTTGGAGGCTGGAGACAAGAGAGTGGGATGCTAGAGACTGGAGGCAGGAGATCAGAGGCTGGAGGCTGAAGGTTGGAAACTCGTGAGATGCCCAGACAGACCATTACAGAGCCTGAGGAATGATTCTAACGTTTAACGTGACACAGTGGCCTCAGTTCTCCCTGATAACATATGATTCAGTTCCTCGATTCATAATTAGAGTCGTTGGACTGGGAGCTGTTTTCCAGAAAAACAGACCATGTCAAACAGAACAACAATCAGTGTTTTTATTGTTGTTGTGGTTAATTAACTTATTCTAGAAGTAGAATGCGTAACCTTTCCTTGTTTATTTTTCATTTGATTATGCCTGAAGCAACAAATATTCCTCTTGAACCACTTTACTTGATTAAAGAATGTTGAACACTAGAAGGCAGAGAGAAAGTGGAAGTTGAAGAAGAAAAAATAAAAACAGCCATGCTGTTCAGCATCGACCCAAACAAACAAACAGGAATGGACCAGCGTTGAACCGTAATCAGCATCGTCTCTTAGGACTGTGCTCTTCCTCTTAGGGAGTCGGGCGGCTGAGCGGTGAAGGAGTCGGATTAATTATCAGAAGGTTCCCGGTTCAAAACCAGGCCGTGCAAACAGGACGTTGTGTCTTTGGGCAAGTCACCTCACCCTACTTGTCCCTGCATTTGCTGAAAGTCGCTCTGAGTAGGAGCAGTCTGCTAAATGACTAAATGTAACGACGCTCTTCTGAGGACGGATGAACTGCAACCAGGAGAGTTTACCGCTGTAAGCTATTTCCTGTTCAAGCCCCAGACTGCATCCGACCAGGAGGGGGAGGAGGAAGACAGCCAGAGGACAGAAGTGACCATAACTCTGCTGCGCTCAGCTCAACAGGTCGCCACACACTCAACACACCACAACTGATATAAACACTGATAGCAGTTTGATCCTGCGGGTGGCTTCAGATCAGGTTCACGTCACCTGTCGAGGTCGGTGGGGTGGGGAGGTGGGCATGAATAGGGTTAGAGACATGAGACATAAAAACTCTTGTGAGTCCATAAATGACGGTGGCAAGCCCAGATCTGTGTGAGCAGGCCAGGTAGAGCAGGGTTTGGCAGCTGCCCACCTGTACCTCAGCGGAAATAATGAGAAGCACATTTGAAGTCGCTCCGCTGTCCTCGATTGGCCCGTGAACGTGGACATGTCTGCAGGCGGCTGCTGTGATGAGGACGATGTTTTCGGGAACACGCAGAGGCCAGTGATGGATTGGTTTGGGTCTGTCACCACTGAAATTATGTAAGTCTGAGTAGGGATTTCTCAACGCCAAATTTAGCCCTGTGAAAACAGTGACACTGGCCGGTGGCAGTCCAGGATTTTGTTTTCAGGAAGAGAGACTGAGGTAATTTACGTGTGGACGGTCTTATGCTCTTGTGATCAATTTAGACTGTGACGCTGTTGATTCATTGCTGCTTCACATGATTTTTAGTATCGTCTTGGGGGCCGTTTCCAGTTTTCCGAAAGACATATTTTTCACCAAAAAATATATAAATATTAAATAAATCCTAGAAGAATGTTTGGAACAGTAGTCATTGTGACTCAACCCACAGTCTGGACCTTAGTGCTTTCCTACTTTATTGATGTGGCAGACGTTTAGCCAAAATGAGGCATTTTTGGAGAGATGCCAGTTGTGATGTCAATACCACCTCACAGCCTCAATCTGCCCACTACCCACAGCCCAATACCACTATGATGTGGGTGACATGGAACAGCAGAAACGCTCTCTAGGAACACTTAAGGACTCCGAACCACCGCTTGTTATACAGTACAGTGAGGGCCAGGTTATTCAGAACAAATGGACCACCATGTGTGTTAAGTTGGGAGTCAGGTGGCTGAGCGGTGAGGGTGTTGGGCTGGTAATCAGAAGGTCCCTGGTTCCGAACCTGGCTGTGCCAATATGATGTTGTGTCAGTCGGCAAGGCACTTCACCCTACTTACCTCTGAGGGGAATGTCCCTGTACTTGCTGTAAGTCGCTCTGGAGAAGAGCGTCTGCTAAATGACTTAATGGAATGGGAATGGACGTTTCAAAATCGACACCCAGGAATCAACTCTGCATGACTTCACTACAGCTCACAAAATCCCCAACAGCACACAGAGTAAGAATAAATAAGCTTCCAAAGAAAGACTCTTGTTTCTGCTCTGCAGTTTTTTTGGTTTAATTTACTGGGTGCGTCATTCGAGGAGATCGCTCAAATGATTAGGACGAAAGAAAACAGCATGGCAATAAGTTCCCCCCCCCTGCTGAGCCTTACCTCAGCATGTGCTGAGGACATCCAGTGCATGAGCTATGGACAGCTCCAACTCCAGAACAGATGAAGGACCTTCTGTCTGAAACGCTCTCCCCTACCTTCATTTGCAGCTCGTAAATCCAACCAGCTGCATCTAAAATGACCCAACACATAAAAACAGGGAAGTTTCAGTCTGTCGTTATGCGGAAAAGCAGTAGCATACAGACCATTGGAACACAGCATGTCCCACTGCTGGGATACGATCACTAGTTTGGAATATCCAGCATATTTTCCTAACTCGTGTATTAAATTACAGACAGGCAGCATTTTTGCATTCGTTGAGGTCTGGTTAAAGTGCGGCGGGTTAATGACGAGCGCACAGCATCAGCAGCAGGCGTCCGGCTGGGTGGCGTGGGTTGCGTGTTTGCTTGGTCGAAGACCTCAGTAAGGAGCTGTTAATGATCGCTCCAGACACTATAAGTCTGCTTACTGAAGTCCACTGCCAGCATACGAGGCTTAGTTATAAGAGAGATGGAAACCAAGTGGAGGAATGTTGAAACACAACTCTATTGGAGCGCGTTTGGAGAATATGACAATTTGGTGCCCTGGCATGTGAGACATCTGGAAATGATGCTTGATGCTTTTGTCATTAACAGAACTTTCTCTTCTTATTTCTTATGATGATGATGAATGAGCAGTTTGAGTTCTCATCAAACGCTGTAGGAAAGATGCAAATGAAGAGTTTTCTGTCCCTCAAAAAAATTCCCCTGGGCCATGACGAATATATCAAAATCACTTATCCTGGATGTTACAAAATAAAACATGTTTGTGAATAAATAGTGTCCTTGCATTTAGATGCTCAATTTATACGCCTACATAGGAAACATCAATAGTGTTGTTGTTGTACCAAAGCATGGAAAGTCTGAAATCCTTAGAGAATAATAACCGATAATTGAGCAATTTGTTTAGAACTATGCGCTCACTACATAAAAACTATTTATAATTCCCGAACACAGTTTGCCTCCATTGTTGAGCTTGTGTCTGTTCTCTGTCTTCGAATCTAAATTGTCAGCTGTATTGAATCACAGAACAGAGAATAAAAGGAAGCCTAGAGGTTATACAGGCACACTGTGTTTTGATCTGATCTGGCACAAATAGCCTACGCTCAATTATCTCATAAGAATTTGGGCCTATTTTTAAAACCGGAGACGACTAATTGAATTTTGTCAGAGGTCCCAACCATAATTAAAGAGATTAGACTTTATGATAGGCCTGTGCCATGGTTAGGGGTTTAGTTCTGAGGTCTGTGGATTACGGTTATATTGAGCAAGAGCTTAATCAAAACAACATTTTCCAGTTTATAATTTATAAACTAATAATATAATTTATACTTCATAATCTAATGATAGTCTTACTTTACATGGGCATTATAGTTTATAAAGAAGTAAATCTAAAGCAATTAGATTAATACGAACAATTAATTATACATAAAAAACATGTTCTTTACAGAAAGACCAAGCAAAAAAGCAAAATAGTGCAAATTTATCAACAAGGATTCTTGCTTTTAGCATTCTGCATTAAGCGGTGTAGTTATGACAGGACTGGCAGCACCGCTGTCCAGCATCAGTTCTCCGGGTTCCCTGCACCGGGAACTCACGCGACCATGAGAACCCCCGCCTCCCTCTTCCACGCGACTGTCATGGAGGACTTCCGCAGAACGGACCGCTGACACCGAATAAGGATATTGTAAGATTAAAGCTTAACATAACTAATACTGTTATCTGTGTCGCTTACCGTAATGGCTTCTACAGACCAAGACGTTCCGTGGAGATTAATAGGCCCCACCTCGGAGCTTTGCAGGAAGAAGTGCCGTCTGATGTTCTCCTCTCTGGGTTCTAAGGCGGATGTGTGTCTGTTCTATGTGAGAGGAGAGTTCTATGCCATGGATGCTCGCTGCGCGCACTCAGGTATTTGACCTAAATCTACGAAACAACGCGTGTGTTAAGACACAATGCTTGTTATATTATGCTTTCAGCAATATGTTTGATCATGAATACCTCTAAGAAAGGATACTAGATTAGCAGTATGCATTCGCCATAATGAAAACATTGCGTTTCTGTGCTGCAGGGGTTCCCCAGATGCCTTATTTTAATAAACCATGTGTGTGTGTGTGTGTGGTGCACAGCAGACCTCCCTAGTCGTCAATGAATAGTGGTTTACGGGAGTAGACAACACATAACCAAGCAGAAAAACACAGTCTGCCATATGT
>CM059340.1:6875932-6963001 GCA_030340685.1 Protosalanx chinensis
TGACGCTATATTAACTAAGTTTAATCAAATGAGCCTTCCTAATTGGTTCGGTGTCATTTATCAAAAACACCTGGGAAATTATTTGAAATTCACCTTGGGCATCGCTACTAGCTGTTGTGAATCTTGGCTTCAAACCTCAAGGGTTTGAATTAGGCTCCATCTTATCCTGTAAATTAACTTGTTTGGCTGTTTATGAAAGTCAGGATCAACTGTTCAAACACTCTCAAGTGTATTCCTAATTTATTTCTTAATTAAGGTTGTGCTTGCCAGCCCTGTTGGTTTCCTTAAGGGACTGCAAGCTCTCCCTGGACTAGGAATTAGGTTCACTCGGTGGGTTCTCAACCGGTCTGAAGAGACACAGAATCACTCACTGTGAAGATAAACAAGTTACAACCTATTATCAAAGGGATCCTTCAATTCACTGACTTAAATTAAATCAGTTTTTTAGACTTTGTCACACTGCTATGCCCAAGCAGGACACTGGGGAACGTCTAAAAGATGAAATCTGTGAGGGGAGTTAGGCATATTTTATAATTGGTTCTAGAAAATTATTCGCCTGAATTACTTTCACTAGTAAGGAGGGTGAGATTAGTCCAGCGTTGTGTTGGTGGAACTGGGGTGATCCTCAAAGGGACGATTGTTAGAAGTTATGCAGTTCAACTAAAATTATTATAAAAAGAATGGGCAGAGGGGTGTGTTGGATGTCTGTTGAG
Source organism: Protosalanx chinensis (assembly GCA_030340685.1). Lineage (NCBI taxonomy): Eukaryota > Metazoa > Chordata > Actinopteri > Osmeriformes > Salangidae > Protosalanx > Protosalanx chinensis. Next base: position 6,876,646 of record CM059340.1, read on the forward strand.
GGGCAGAGGGGTATGTTGGATGTCTGTTGAGAGGGGCAGAGGGGTATGTTGGATGTCTGTTGAGAGGGGCAGAGGGGTGTGTTGGTTGTCTGTTGAGGGGCAGAGGGGAATGTTGGATGTCTGTTGAGGGGCAGAGGGGTGTGTTGGATGTCTGTTGAGGGGCAGAGGGGTATGTTGGATGTCTGTTGGGAGGGGCAGAGGGGTATGTTGGATGTCTGTTGAGGGGCAGAGGGGTATGTTGGATGTCTGTTGAGGGGCAGAGGGGTATGTTGGATGAAGACATTGATGGCTACTGCGGGATGAGAGGACGGGAGGGAAATGTGTCATCCCTCCCTATCTCCTCTCTTCCCCAAGTCCCATACTGCACGGTCTGTTTGGTCTGCTGCTCAGATCCGCTTTGTTCAGGCATGCTTGTCTTGGCACTGTGACCCTGCTGCATGTTTTAGTTAGGTTAGTGAAAGCAACTTTAAAAAAAAGAAACTAGATACAAGATTCCAAGAATCATCCTTTGTTCCACGGACGTCGTAATTCCGAGCACCCTACCACGTCATCTTAACAAATGCCCCCCCTTGTCGGAGAGGACTTACAGTTTTTAGAAAAAAGGGCTACTGATGCTGCTGTGTCTTCTGCAAATAGACAACAATGACCTCATGCACTCCCCAATCAGATTTTTATAAGGGGAACCAGCTTTGGATCCAAAAGGAAATTTGGAAATTAAGGTATTGGTTTAGGTATTGGTGTGTTTACAGTAATGTTTGGGTTCAAATGAGGCATTTCAGAGACTTGAAGACCGGGGAATGTGGAAACCAACCAATATGTTGTTGAAAATGAAAACTGGTTCAGTCGTATCGTTCAGAAGAATCACATCAATGAAAATACAATAAATGTCCATCGCAGGACTGGTAAATGTCGAAAAAGTTAGGGGTTTTCACAAAGAAATAAATGAATACTGTGATTATTGCCAAACCCTTTCAAGTAAGCCTCAGAGAAAATAAATGTCAGCGTTTCTTCTCTTCTCTGGTTCGTTTTGTTGGACACATATAGTTCTGTTCTGAGTTCATCTTCAGCATTACCAGACTGACTCAAATCAACATGTTCTCCCTTATGCAAGAACCTCATCTTCATCCGTTCGTTCCTCAGGACCCTAGGAAGAAATCATACAAAAACAAACAGCTTGTAAATGTCAAAAGTCATGGGATGATCAGAACATGACTGGATAGGTGATAGGGGGTCAATCAAGGTTACCTGTCTGTGTCAATCAGCTCCTCTTATTTTTGGAGGGGCGCAGCTCTACTGCTGTCGCTGAGTCCTCATGACGGATCTCCTCCTGGATCCAGAAGAGACGGTTCTCCTGGTCTGGGTCTGGCCCCGCTGCTCTGAGGGGAAGGCTACCACCTGGGTAGACCCTCTCGTCACCTGCAGCCCGTCCGACTCCCTCATATCCCTGGCCATCTGGGACAGGGTCTGACCCGGGTTGGTCTGTAAACGCTGGAACAGGCTCTCCCTGGTCACCGTCCTCTCCGGGCAGCTGTAGGTCAAGGCCACCCCCGTGTCCGCCTTCATCTCTCTGGAGAAACCATCGGAGGTCCCGTCGAAGCAACGTCCGATGGCGATCTCCTTGGCAACCCTGGGGTTCTGATCGGTGACAGTGTAGATGCCGTAGTTATGGCCCAGAGGGTCCACAGGGGCCAACATGTTGAAAGCGTGCGACTCGTTGTTCGGCACGACAGGAGGGTGTTTATTCAGGTACTCCCCCAGGAGGTTGTTGACGCCGACCCTGCGGCAGTTCCCCTGAGGCAGGACTGATATGAGCGATCGGTCCACGGCGGCTTGGTCGAACAGCATGCCGCTGCATTTGAACTCCAGGCAGGCTGCTGAGGTGTTTGCCTCCCTCATGTCTCGAGTGCTGCGGATGTCCCTGATGCCGTACAGCTGCCCTCTGGTCTGCGGGTGCGTCCCCCCTGTGTTCTTCGATCGCACCATCACTTCCTTTTGACCAAGGATCTTGACCTTGATGTAACAGGCTCGGAACTCCTGGGGGTTGGGCCACCAGGAGAGGTAATCTCCCATCCAGGTGGTCAGGTCATTCTCCTGGAAGGGGATCACGTTGTACTCGTACTTATCTTTCTCCACCCTGAAGAATCGGAAATGGTTGGCGTCGACTGGGGCGTTTTCACAGGCGATTAAACTCTGGTAAGGGTATATCGGACCGTTGGTTTCTTCAACGTTGTTAGGATTTGGTTTCGCCAAGTTGATCCTGAAGGCCGTTTTCTTCAAGGCGTGATCCTCGTGATCGGATCGCTGGTAGTCTAGCTTATCCAAGTACGGCTGAGAAACTCCGATGATGTTCGGATTCATCTTGGGAGATGAAGGAGCAGCTTCCAGCTCCTCCCCTCCCATGATCCCCGTCACGTAAGCCGTGTAGGCGTCTGGCCTCTGGGCGTCGCAGAAGGCCGGCAAGCAGGCTCCGTTGTGTCCGGTTATCACGCTGTCGAAGCGGCCCCAGGCTCTGGGGTTTGAGGAGTAGCCAGGCTTGGGCTCCAGGTTGATCAGGCTGATGACCACTCCCTCCAGCTGCTCTGTGGGCAGGAACTTGTCGCTCATGTAGGCCCTCACTTTTACGTAGCAACGACGGTTCTCAGGCACGTCCAGGTTGAACAAGCGACGTTCCCTGATCTCCATGTTTCCTATGAGGAAGGTGCGCTCCTCCCTCTTGCTCCTGCCGTGGCCCCCGGACGTCCTCTGGGTGTAGTGAAAGTCACTCTCCTCCTCCCAGATGCCCGTGTCCGGGTTGAGGGACCACAGCTTCATTTTGGGGATGTGCTCTTCCATTTTGACGTGCTGGGTGTCCAACAGGACTTGGACCGCCCCGGCGCCGAGGACTTCCTGATTGGTCTCGTCTCGGAAGTCGACGGAGAACATGCCGTAGGTCCTCAGAGGAAGCATGTCGCCCTCGTCGTCCACGAAATTCAGATCCCCGGGAGCAGCTGCCGCCGTCGTGATGTTTCTGGGATCGATGAACGTGACGCTGGCCTTCACCGTACCTTCATACACCTCACCGCCCTCCCTGTGAAAGGAGTAAGGAGGGATGACAATCTGCCCAATGGGATCCTCTCCTTCGATCTCTCCCAGGTCGATGATGTTGGTTTCTCCGGCGTTGATGTCAATGGGCGCTTGCTTTCTCATCACTTTCACATCGTGGTAGACTGAGCCTCCCTTCTTGTCGAAGATGAACACCTTCAGAGTGTCGATGAACTTCTCTGTGGGATCCACGAAGTTCACCACCAGTCTCTCCGTGTCTGGGGTGATGTTGAGGGTGAAGCCTCCTTGGTATCCCGTGGTTCCCTCTCTCTCCCTCCCGATGTAGATGTGCCCAAAGCGCAGGGGTTCGCCGTTGTCGGCGGCGACCACCCGGCCTCTCACCAGCACCTTGGGCTCCACGCATTTCTGGCAGCCGCACCCCGTCACGGCCCGGACGGGCAGGCTGTAGGACCCGCAGTTGATGACTCGGCTCTCCATGCTCTGGACTCCGCAGCAGAAGCTACCGGCGTCTCTGCAACGCAGGTCAAAGTCCAGGGAACCGGCGCACTTGTTGTGCAGGCAGCGTCCAGCGTCGTAGAGCTTTGAATCGGTCCCAGGCTGGGTGCAGTCCATGGGCAGGCGGATCAGGTGGCTCTCAGGGGCAGACTTGCACGTTGGTGTCCCTTTAGCTGTGAATCACACCATGGATCGAGTTAGGAATAGCTCGACAGATGTTAAGGAATGTTTAGGAAGCATTGAGTGAGGTAACACGTCATGGAGGTGGTTCGGTGACCATGCAGGGACATAAAATGAGGTCACCCCCCCCTGCCACCCTGATGGTCCTAAAAAAAAAAAAAGGGCAAAATGACTGGTAACACCATAACTAATAGGAGGTCTTCAGTACACTATTCAAACCTGCATTTGGCAGGGCTTTTGTTTAGATTGGCATGTCTGCAGTCTCATATATTTTCTATTTTATTCTCTTTTCCTCCCTTGATTCCTCCCTGTCACTCATTCTCTCTCTCTCTCTCTCTCTCTCTCTCTCTCTCTCTCTCACACACACACACTCACACACACACATGGCCTAAGAACAGCCTAGATTAGCCAAACTGGACCGGAAAACATTCATAACAGTAATTAGACATGAACTCAAAGAGAACATTTATTCACTCACTCATCCAGATGGGAAATGGAAAGAAAGATTTATTGTTCAATGTTGGCCTACTGATTCATGTGCATGATATCACTACTGGGTTCCTGTTAAACTCCCTCATCTCCCTAATAACCAGCAGATTATTACAGACAGATGAAATCTTTTCATTAGTGTGATATGCCATTACTGTAGTACAGATCTTTTACCAAGAACACTTTGCTTTGAACGGATGTGAACTTAATAGACTAAGAACTGCAGAATATGGCTGTGAATATGGAAGTATATCCTTATCGTTTCTAGGAATGTCGAGGTCTAATAATCAAACGTTGATTTCAAAAGATTGTCTTAGTTTGGTCTGAAACGTCGACCAATTGACAGAGTGCCAAGGGCTTAGGTAAGGAGTAAGAGTGGAGGAAGGAACCCACACTGTTCTCCAGAACTGCAGCAGATCCATCAAGCTGCTCTGCTCCAACGCAGGTGTTGTTGTTTTACAGCTCATACTGTGGAACGGGCTAGCGAAAGAGGCCTCCTTCAGAAGCAGGCTTGGGGGTTGATAGGTTTAGCACACTCCCCCTCCAGACCCCCTTTTTGTCAACTTATATCGCAGCTAACAAGCAACGGGGGAATACTCACATTGTGTATCTATCCCTCACAGATGTGGAAACGCATACTTGTCTGACTCGACGACGGAAAGGAGAAAAAAGCGGCAGGATTTATTGACAATCTTGGATTTCACTTCAATACGGGGCAGTGCTGGAGGAGAGGGACTTGAGGTTCTGTTGGTGTCCAAGGTGAGCTCATGCTGAGGAGGCTTTGTTTGGGATGGAGAGCTTTTCTACCAAGGTAAACATAATAAAAACACCAAGGCTCCACGAGCTGCCAGATTTTGTGAGCCTTGTGATTTTATCATCTTATTTTGCTGGAGGATGTATGTTTTTTCTTCTTCAATGTAACCAGACGTAGTCAATTTTTTCTCTCTTCCATATTTCATTTAAAAGTGTATCCTGCTGATTTCCTGGCATTGCTTATATTCTAACCCTACTACACACACTGCATCAGCAGAATATACCTTTAGCTAAGTCAATTGCTAAGTCAATCTAAGTCAAAACACAATTCTCACACAGCCGTGTCACTCAGCTCTCAAAACAAACATTCTAGAATGTACAACGCGTGTTCCCCGGCTCTCCTCAGGTAACAGAAACAGGACAGGTGTGTGGGGGTGTCTGGGCGTACGTACCGACCACAGTCAGGGAGGCCGGTGAGGACTTAATGCTGCCTGTGTGACTGCTGGCCTTGCAGTGGTACTGTCCGCTCTGCTGCGGCTTCAGGTCTCTTAGCAACAGGTCCTCTGCATACTTGAACTCGTTCCTGTCCAGCAGAGATCCATTGTGATACCTTCAGAGGGAGGAAATAGACAGTGTGACATCCAGTGATGCTATGGGTGTCTTATAGGGGTTTCAGGTGCGCAACGGAATTCATTGGACGGCCACCATCTAATTGAGTATGGACATGTGCTCAGGGATGGACATGTTTTAGTCAGTCTGCAGTTTCATAGTGTGAGTGTCCTCAACACCATCCTAGTCCTGCAGGGTCTTTCACCAGCTCACCAGTAGTATTTGTCAGGTGCTGGAAGTCCCGTGGCCTTGCAGCAGAGCAGCACACGCTGGCCCTCGTAGCGCACCTTATCCTCTGGGTGTTTCACCATGTACGGCTTCTCTGCGAGGAGAGAAAACAGATCCTCAGGTCCTGGAACAGGTCACCGCTTCGGGAACGAGACTTGCCGAGATATCGCAAGCCATAAAACTCAATCAGCCTTAACGCAGGTCGGCCCCCTCACTCTCTGCGATACGGGGGCTGGATTATGTCTATTCGAGTTAAGGGAACTGCCAGTGACCCCCTTCCTGGTTGGTTTTCTTGCAGATGAGGGTCTCCCTGCTTCGTTAAATTCTAACATCTCTCCAGTGTTCTATATTGTGGGTTTCCATGTCGACTTCACTGGCTTGTCTAGACGTCTACTAACTAGCCAGCCTGTCTGAAGCAGCACTCGGCCTGTTAGAATCATAATATAGTTGTGTTTGGATTAAACTGGGTTTGGGTTCGATGAAGCGTTCTACCGTGACTTTTCCTAACGTACCTTGTGACCATTACTCACAGCTCATAAAGTAACCAGCACCCGTGTCCATAGTCCTGGAGGAATGCTGTCTCGTTGTGTATCTTATTAACGTTGCGTGGTTAAATGACAAATAAATGACTACTACCACTAAAAATACATACATGATGATAGTATGAGATGTTGAGCTCACCGGCTGACTTGAGAACCGCTCGTACCCATGACGACCCTGTGGTGTTGCTGGAGGAGGAGATGATAACAGGAGCAAACTTCTCCTTCCTGATGGAGAGGAGGGTGGGCGAGGAGGAGCACGTGCCCGGGAGTCTGAAGACGCCCGCCGCATCGCTCCTGGCTCGGATGATCTTCGGCTGGCTGGCCAGCGCCACGCGAGCCCCCGCCACCGGAGCCCCCGTCAGGGTGAACACCTCGCCCTGAAGCGTGTGGCCCTCACACACACACCGGCTGCAGTCTTTGCTGGGCTGACCTTCGCTACACACACGCTTGCACTTTGCTACACACACACAGACATAGAAGGGAATGATTTGAAATCACATTTATGAGTGTTGTAATGTAAATAATGATGTAATGTGTGAGTCAGCCACGCTACCTGGACAAGGTGTTTTGCCACATTTCTGGACTTCGACGAGCCGTCCTGCACAATGGACGTTCTCCGAGTTTCTCTCGCATGTTCTCCTCCGGATCCTGCGACCCCTGTCGCAGGTCACGGAGCATGCTCCCCAGGGACCCCACAGACTCCACTCAGCTTCACCAGCAACAGAAAGGATATACGTGGACAACGTTAAACAGCATTAATGTCTTTAAGAGCTGTGTGGGGCTGTGTTCAACGTATTCCAAAATGAAATTCCTCAGGAAGGCATCTGGATCGGACAGAAGAGCTAGAGAGTGACCTTGCTGAGGTGTCGGGTACACTAGTGTGCCTCACTGTTTTAGTGACGGAGGGAGAGACAGGTTTGTGTAGGAGAGAAATATTCCTGTACTGACAGCAAAGCCTTGATCAAAGCCACACAGACATCAAAAGCGTGTCAAGAGTGGTGACAGATAACTGGAGAGAAATTCGTTCCAGAAAAAAACATTCTCTGGTGAAAAGTAACATGACAACTTCGCAAGGCTTCCACATCTAAACACTTTAAATATATATTTTCTAATCATATTTCTAATATATATGTTCCTTCTGGTCGATTTCAGATATGGCTCTTTGATTTTCCTCCGCCAAGGAAGACCATCACAATTCCATTTAACATTTCCTGTGATGCGTTAAATAGGAACATTCAAACCGAAAAAACCTATAAAAACGGAAGAATAAGTTGTCTCCTGTGTGTTGTGTTGCCATGGTACCTTGGCACGGAGGCGTGGCACACTCCCTCCTCTCTGAGTGGTGTCCTTGGCAGGGCGGGGCCAGCAGTGGCGGGAGGGGCTTGGCGCTCTGACACGCCCTCCTCCGGACCTGGATCCCAACATCACTGCAGGCGGTCACCGAGCACGGCTCCCACGCCCCCCAGTCTGTCCAATAGGCCTGGACTGCACACAGGAAGAAGGAGAAGAATGAGGCCCGCTTTAAGTGTGTGTGCCTGCAAGGTTTTATGCACACGTGTGTGTGTGTGCACTCCTACCCGGAGGACACTGGAAGCGGACGTGGTAATTGGAGCAGATGCGCCCGTACGGCTGCTCCTTGTTGATGCACCAGAATCCTTTCTCCAGGCTGGAATGCACCACCTCTCCAGTCTCGGCTGCGTCCACCCAATCAGTGGTGCGCGCTTCCATGGCGACCGGCCGTGTGCACACCCTCTCCCTGTAGTAGAAGCGGATGGCCTCCAGCCTCTCGTAGTCTCCGTTTCCCCCTGGATGGTCGATGTTGAACCAGGAAGTCCATTCCGTCACGCCTGCCGTACATGAGAGAGCAGACACAGGTCAGGACCAGAACAGACCGGGGGGGGGGGAAGGGAGGAAGGAGGGGAGAAAGTTTAAGAGAGGAATCTGCTTCTGTCGTTTGAGCTGAGTTGAGTTGAGACGCCCAGGGGAGAGAGCGCAGTCCGGAGTCTTTCCAACTCCCGAGGCTGCAGGACGCAGAAGGAGAGGAGAGGAAGAGGAGGAGAGGACGAGGAGGAGAGGAGTCACATGTTCCACTCTCACAGAATCGCCACTAAAGAGGACAGGCCAGGGGAGGGGAGGGGAGTGTTCCTGGACATAATCACATCCACACTTACTCTCTCAGAGCAATTAAAAGGTACTTGAATCTTAGCTCTGTGCTTTGTATCAACGCTGAAGTGACACAGCCACTTGTTACTTGCCATTTTTCCTTGTCTTTGGACTCTGCAGTGTGAGTGTTGGCTGTAATGCGCAGCCTTGACAGGTAATGAATAGTCACTGAGGTGAAAACCGCTCCCCAGTCAGCTAGCGGTGTCCCAATGCGCCTCTTTAACACACACCATGCACTTTACAGTCGCCATAGATCATTTAGTAAAACAAACATGGGAAATGAAAGTTGAAACTTTTCTTATGGAATTGCAGCAGGTGCTAAGGCTCTGTTAGTGCGTACGCTGTAGGAAAACAGCAGCCAGGTTATTTTCTCTCTCTAAGTGGGTAAGAAGAAGAGTCACCTGCAGTCTGAGAGTCGCTCAGCGTGTTGTATGCCAGCTTCCTGTTCCTGTCCGAGGAGCTCCACTTCCTGAGCAGTGAGCTGTTCCAGATGGGGCCTGATGGAGATCAGAGAGAAGACATCAATTAATCTGGTCTGGTCTGGGTTGATCTGGTTTTATCTGGTTCGGCCTGGCCTGATCTGGTTTGGTCTGGCCTGGTCTACCCTAGCCTAGTCTGGTCTGTTTGGACATGGGAGCCCTTATCTGCCCACACCACTAACACTGTAACACTGACCTCAATAGGTCTGGTCTGTTCTGTTCAATAGATCTATTACATTCCCAGGGAGACCCTGGGGTTTATGGGGGCGTAAGCATGACGAGTCTCATCGAGAACGTGTCTAAGGACCTGTTTCAAGGCATATTTTCCTGGTTGTCTGAGTGTCTGTGAATGTGGGGGAACGTCTCACTCCAAAGAGAGAAGGTGGAGGACAAGGGGGGAAAATCCCGCTTGTGAAACCCAACCTCGCTGTTCTGTCTCTGGGGCGTCTGCGTTTCAAGAGCCCCCCACCCTCCCCGTCTCCGTGCCACCAGGCACCCCCCGGTCACCTTTCACTGGCCGCTCAAACTCAAGTGTCCAAGAGGACGGCTTGGTGGAGATCCAGGTAGAGTGTGGGTACATGAGTGTGGAAGGAGAGAGCGAGTGAGAGAGAGAGAACATCTGATGAATATGAGTTTCAGCACTCTTACACACACACACACACACACACACACACTCCTGGACAGCTCAGCTCACATGCTCCTCACACCAGCAGGCAGTCTGGGCACGTCCTGTCTGCTGATCCAGACACACTCTCTCTGAGCCCTGAGAGAAACACTGCATGTCTGCTCTCATTAAGGACAACCCAGCTCCATGTGGAAAAGCCATTTTGATGCTCTCTATTTCTCTCTCTCACTCTTTCACACACACACACACACATTGAAAGCCTCTGGACAGCAATCTTCCACAACCCTCTTAATCAATTCTGAAAGAATCTGGAGACAGTGCAGCCCAAGAGAGGGGAGGAGAGACGCTAGATGAGAGAGGAGAAGAACTACAAAGGGGTTATGAACTACAAATCCCTCCGCCTCCTTTAAGACGGCGGAGAAAAAAAAGTGTGCGTGCGAACCGCTCTGACCGTGTGTGAGAACACGTCTCCACCAATGAGAGCCCAGAGCTAAGGAGGACTATCAAGACACAGCTAAGAGACATCAGGGCATGTGAAGCCATCAGTTACAAGTGACTAGTCCAGTAAACACAGCCAAGAAGCATAACCATATCCATGTTCCCATCCTCCTCATCACAAACACCTACAGTAAGGCGTGACTGTGAGTGATGCGTCCTGCTGAATCTCCAGGCCAAAGGCAATATATCACCGGTGTCTGCTTAACCACAGGAGACATCAGTTCTACATCTTCTCCTCTTCTTTCTCTCTCTCTGCATCTCATCTTTTCATTAGGCAGCTGGGCTGCCGTGCACTTGGCAAGCCTCCTCTTCATCTACACTCACGCCCCCCTTTTGGCAAGGTTTGCCATACAGCCCCAGTGTGTGTGTGTGTGTGGATGTCTTAGACCCTGGATGAAGCTTTACCTTTACCAAACCTCCATCCTACACCTACAACAGCCCTCTTCCTTCGCTGTACGCTGTACGCTGTACGCTTGATGAGTAACAGTTGAATAAAATATACTAAAACACTTAACAAGGAAGCTGGTTTGTGTGTTGGTGGTTAATCAGAAGGGTTAGGGTGGTCCCTGGGGGGTAATCAGGGACCTAGAGGAGGGAGGGAAGTCAGAATCAAGAAGTGTTTAATCAACAGCCCAAAGAGCCAAATCATCACAGAAGGGGACTTAGTACGGTGTCTTTATATAAACTGTAAAGCAACTTTGAAGTGATTTTTTGTTTTTGGACAAAGGAATTCAAAGGGATCTTGTGTCAGAATATTTTCTTTGACGTAACTTTTTTTTTCTTTAACCTAATTCTTTTTCTGAAGAAAAAAATATATATAACGCATGTAAGAAGACTTTTGTTATATTTAGTTCTTGCTAAGACTATTCTGGAACACTCCTCGTCTCCTCGGATGGATCTTTAACAGTAGCTTGGCACTGGCCACCATTCCCTCAAACTATATGATAATGAAACCAAGGCAGTAAATATTATACGAGGGTATTTTACGAGGTGCCTAATCACATTATAGGTTGAATGTCTAAATGAATATGTGATAGGAGAATGAGGACATGGCAGTGACCTCAGTAATGGCCGATGTCTACACCCCTGGATATACTGGAACACGGCACTTAAAACTCCCCTTTGAATAGCTTGTTAACACTTTATATATGTGTTTAAATAGCAGAGTTATGTGCTTCCTCCACTCTAGTGGCAAAACTTGAAAATGACCTCATTTTATTTCTATTTAGCTTCAGGAAAACAGGTTTAGATTTTTTTTTGGGGGGGGGACTTCTCAAAAGTAATTCTAGCCTTGTGTGCTCCACACACCGCATGTCCAGTGACTCTCATATAACTTGAACCTGAAACCAGCCCCACAGGTCAGATATAGCCAGTGCAATGGAAACAATACATTTCAAACGACAGGCCCTAAATATGTCTGGCTGTCTGTTTAACCCATTCTAAATACAGACCCCCTCATCCATGTCCAGGTTTAACTACAGGAGAGGATCCGGTCACCTGTGTCTGTCAGAGAGGCTATTTAGAGTGAGGGGATGTTTCACAGGAATCATCAGGCACGTTTTGAAATGCAGAGTTCTGTTTCAGTCAATGTGTTACACACGTTCTCTCTGTCTCTCTCTCTCTCTCTCTGTCCTGTCTCGCTCACTTTTCCTTCCTGCTCTCTCCCACATCACTCCCTCCATCTTCCACCTATAAAGTGTCTTGTTTTTTCCTGGACCGAGCCAGCTCGCGCCAGATGCTAATACAAAAAAAAGTTACAAACGAGAAAGAAAGAGAGAAGCAAAAAATGTTGATGAAGTCAAAACTGGAAAGATGGCTTCAGTCACTCCTGACAGGCGTCCGTGTGAGGCCTGACTTGGCAGCGCCTCAGGTCCATTTCAGCAGGTCTGGATGTTGTTTAAAATATTCCAGAACCTTACAAGAAGAAAATCAAAGAACCCCAAAAAAGTGTTGGGCTTCTGTGTTATGTAACAGCATTGGATCAAGTGCAGTTCTCTCAGAGAGTGTCATGGTAGGACAGCTTTTTCCCTTTTTTTTCTAATTTTATTATTTCTGCCCTGCTGTTTGCCTGCGCTCTGTACTTAAGCTCTATAACAGGAGCGTGCAGTGAAGTGTTAGAGGGCTCGGAAACATCTGTCCCGGTCTGGCCTTCCTGGGATCGAAGGAATAAGGAGGCGTTTGTACGAAATCAGAAGCATTTTATGTAGACAAGGATGTGTGGCTAACCAATGGTTTGAACAATTGAAATCCACCTTCTCATGTGGATTAAATGATTACCTTGGTGTGTGGTGTGTGTGGTGTGTGTGTTTGAACCACAGGCTTACAGACGTGAATGCTGTTTTGTCTCTTCCTCGTCTCTCTCTCTTCTTCCCTCCCTCCCTCCAACCCTCTCTCTCCTACCCCCCTTACTCTCCTTGTGTCTGGCTGCAATTCTACCAGGATGACCACAGTCTGATTTGTAGAGCATCTGTGGTCTATTACCCAGCATGCAGTTTTGCCTGACATTAACTAATGATCCAAACCAACCACAAGATTTCGGTTGGATTTAAAGAAGGATAACAGAGGCTTTGTGTTCTCCGCAGAATCTGTCTACCACACAGCATTTCCTGGTTGGAGCAGTAAAAGCGTTCATGAATGCCTTGGTGTTTCCACATGAATGGCATTGAGCGCTCCTGCCAGTCCCCAGTCTACCAACGAGCAGCATCCCCAACCACTGGGAGGCTCACACACACACACACACACAGACACACAGTCCAGAATCAGCAGACAGTAGCAAAGAGAGAAGCCAGAGTCACTTGATTTGAAGTGGGAACTGTAAGTCAGGTGGCTGAGCGGTTAGGGAGTCTGGCTAGGGATCAGAAGGTTGCCGGTTCGATTCCTGGTTGTGTCAAAGGATGTTGTGTCCATGGGCAAGGCACTTCACCCCTACTTGCCTCAGGGGGGAATGTCCCTGTACTTGCTGTAAGTCGCTCTGGATAAGAGCGTCTGTTAAATGACTTAATGTAATTGGGATTGGCTGAAATCCTCAATGTCCCTGTTTCTCCTGTCAGAGTCAACAGGCTAGACATGTTCACCCAGAGGCCCAGACGCCCAGGCTGGACCAGTGTCCTGTCTGTTCCAGTCAGATGGAGAATAAGGGATACCAGCCAAACACTGGCTGAATGAGGTCAGGTTGCTGTTGAGATGGATGGCAGAAGGGTTTTTATGGCTTTCGAGTTAGAAAAGGGTGTTTGGAAATCCCTGTTTGGAAAATGTCCCTTGATGAAGTTACTGATTCTGGTTTGAATTAGCTGGGGGAAACACAGCTGCCTGGGTTTTGTGTTGGCGCACGCTGGTCTGGATATGACTTGGTGGAGGACATGCATGTCAGTCAGTTATCAATGTTCCACCTCTGAGCAGTGGAAATGTGAACATTTCCTTCGTCTAAAGAAATTAAAGATGGCCTAAGTGACGGAGAAGAGAACAGACAGAGAAAAGGGTGTTATGGTCAATTTGAGTCTGTGTGTGTGTGTTTGTGTGAGTGTGTGTTTGTGTGAGTGTGTGTGTGAGTGTGTGTGTGTGAGTGATATGGAGAGACAGGATGACACCAAAAGAAAGACAAACAGACACAGAGAATGAAAGAGTGAGTCGTTAGCAGGGGTCAGCACCCCTGGAAGGACGGTAAAGTCATTTCACCTGTGTCTTTAGTCGTTTAAACCGCTGCCCAGTTTAGCAGCCTCAGCAGGTGAGGCGGAACGCTTGCTTTGTTATTCTGACTCGTTTCCCTGACGACAGAGGGCCCCCTGGGAGATGCAGTGTTCTAGGTGAAACCAGGACAAAGCGTCCTTCACCTCATCCAAACAATACACCAGTAAAACAATCCTAAGGCAGTCCCAGTCTGGTAGAGGCCCTGGTATACGCACACATATACACCACTACACCCACACACTCACTAAGAGAAATATACTTATTGTATTTCCAGCGATACACACCCAAGAAAAAGCAGACGGTCAAGAACCCACACCTTTGAGACTGTGAGCCGCCGAAGAGCTACGTCACAAACACGTACCTTGCTCAACAAGTCCAGAAGAAACAATGGAGAGAGAGAGAGAGAGAGGGAGATGGAGAGAGGGAGAGTGAGAGAGAGAGATGGAGAGAGAGAGAGAGCGAGAGAGCAGATAGAGAGAGAGAGAGCAGAGAGAGAGAGAGAGAGAGAGAGAGAGAGCCTTGACTTCCAGGTCTAAGAGCATCCAGCTGGTGCTGGTTACCCTGTGATGACCTCACACCCTGCATTAACACCTCACGTGGTGGCCAACAAGAGGTGCTTCTACTTACTGTAGAACCGCAGTTCCGCTCGTTCTACCATGTGGAGGAACCGTCTGCTGAAAACTTTACCAAGACTGTTTTTACATTCAGTGTTCTGTGAAACACTTTATTAAACGTATTTCTTTTAGACGTTTTTTAGGCGCACACATATTTGGTGCTCTTTCTGATCAAAAGAACTTGATGACCACACACACATTATTCTTTCTAATGCGATTAGCAGTTTGAACTCCTTTGTTGAAGGTACGTCAGTTAGAATAATTTATATACAGTATATAGATGAGTGCATTTATACCATCACACATGATCGTAGAATAACAATAAAACACAAGTAATAATCTTGCTGATAGTAAACTGAAAATGAAAAATCTTCAAATTCAGAATCCTGTAATCCCAACCCTGGTGTTTTTAGACAAGGATATTGAGATAAAGAATTTAAGGTAAAGCAAAACATCTTAAAAAGGAGGGCAGAGACCCACACAGTGCTGTCTTTAAGCACTTCAACCAAAGGTCACAGTTCAACAACGTACCTTGTGCCAGGGCCACTGCAGTCAGACAGGCGGTCAGGAGGGTGACCTCAGTAAAGTCCCACATGCTTCTCCTCTTCAGCAGCTCTTCCTCACCAGCTCTGCTCCTCTCCCACTCTCCGTGAAGGCAGGAAAGGGCCGGTCAAGCAGGCTGAGCTGCGGGGCGTCCGTGGAGGGTGGATCTCAGGTGGGGGTTCTGCTGCTCGTGCCTGAGGGAACCTTTGCCTCTTGTCTCTGAGCTTCTGAAGGGTTGGGAGTGAGTTAGACAGTAGGAAAGCAGCTCTGGTGTTATAAATACAGGGAGACCCACAGTGGACTGGGCCAGCCCCTCTCTGCTCTCCATTGGCCAGTGTTTCCCCAGATCTGTCCCCCCCCCCACCCCCACCCCATATCACATCCAAAGAAAGACAGAGAAGAGAGGGAGGGAGGGAGGGAGATAGAGAAAGAAAGACAGAGGAGGAGAGAGAGTGGGAGATGGGGGGAGAGAGAGGGAGTGGAAGAGAGAGGGAGAGAGTAGAGGAAGAAGAGGAGGAGGGAGTTGGGGTGGGAGGATAACCCATTAAACGAAAGAGTGAGTTTATTTAGATTATTTTATATAAAAGATCTTGTTTGTTATGACTTCAGTGCTCTCTTTATTTCCCCCTGCTCACGAACACGTTCCTGTGCTGGTGTTCAGGGTCAACCCCCCCCCCCCCCCCCCCCCTCTCTGCTGAACAGGTGTTGATATTACAGGAAGGAGCAGAAAAGCCAGGCTTTAGGAGCCAAACTCTTCACAATATAGCTGTCAACAAACGTCTTCTTGGACTTGTGGTTCGATCGTAATCTTCAAGATGAAAACTCCAGGTTTGTTCCCTCAGCCCAGCCCAGTAGTGGCCCCCTCTCAGGGGGTTCTTCCCCCGTAGGAGGAGGTCAAGGTGGGATAAACAGCATGGCTGAGTTCCAGAGCTGGTTACCAACGACACGCTACAGCTGAACTCTTCCCTGACATGTTCACAGACTCGGCTTCGGAATTAGAAATCTGTCGGATGCAAAAGTGACGAGGAACTTGCCCGTGTTCTGGCCATGTGCCGTTCATCATAAGAACCAAAAGGCACGCTAGAAATGTTTCCACTGCTAAATTGGACAGCAATAACCAGAGAGCAAGTTTTTAGCTGGCTGAGGCAGCTGCGACTGTGAGCAGAGCTCTGTGTCCGCTGAGCGCTCGGACTGCCCTGACGCTGCCAGATGTTCCGCTTCTGGTTTTGGTCCTGATACACCGCTGAACAAACAACAGAGAGGAAGTGATGTCACGCACGGTGGGAGACGTCCTTGTGAGCGAGCGTGTCTGACTGTGTTCAGTGGAGGTGTACACCGTGAGGGGAGGACAGAAAATACCTGTTAAATAATCGATTTAAGTAAGGAATAGTTCAATAAAGTAAGGAATAAATCAATAGAAAATACAGCATAAGACAAAAGACAAAAACTAAAAAGGAAGGTTGGTAATAAGAGCCATGACAATCCAGTCATGGTATTAATAATCCTCTGTAAATTGACCCGACATGGTGAACTCCGTCTACACAAGTAGTTTTTCACCCTTTCATCCTGGTGTCTCACCCTCAGCTGTCAGAAAACACAAGGTGTTCAAGATGCTAAGTGATAAAACTTTTATTACTGGACCAAGAGCTAAAGCTACCGCACATGTACAGACATATGCTATTACGTACTGAGTCAAGGAAAACACATCGGTGTGGATTGAAGTCGGAAAATAAAAAATGCATCAGAACACTTTTGTTGCCCCGAAAAATCGTGGAAAATCAATAGAATTCGGAAATCTTCAAGCCAACACAAGTTGTGTGTCTAAATCAGTCGGCTAAATCCTGAAGGTAAAAGGTCAAAACATTCACCGTCCATCAGCGGGGATACTAACGTCTCAGAGCTGAAACAGTGTGTGACACAGAGGGGGAATGTTGTCATATACATGAAAATTCACAGCAATAACTTCTCACACTGTCAGGAAAAAAACCACTCAAACCACTTGAGAACTAAAGAAGATCTTCACTGTACTGTGTTTAGCAAACAGAGCAAAATTCGGACAAAAGCGCAACCTGTTCTATACCCTTTGACAGAGATAGCACACTGACAATAAAGCACGGTAACAATCTATAAAATACAAAACATAAGAATCATATTTCTTTTCCAAAATGAAGACTTGCAGGCTTGTTTACAGTTCTATAAGACAGTCAGTACCAGGGTATTCTGGCAGGTTCAGATCGTACTTCTTTTGGATGTCATAAGGCAGGAAGCGACCGGCCAAGAAATGCTTCCCCGAAAAACTAGTGGCACACTTCTTTGGTGCGGTGAGCGAGATTAGCACCTCTGGGTTGATCCCATCCGTCGTGACCTCATCCACATCCCAACCTGGGTGGGGAACAGAGCGACAGATAGAGAGAGACAGAGAGAGACAGATAGAGGGAAAGAGAGAGAGAGGGACAGAGAGAGACAGAGAGAGAGAGAGGGACAGAGAGAGAGAGAGAGAGATAGAGAGAGAAGGACAGAGAGAGAGAGAGGGACAAAGAGAGGGAGAGAGAGAGAGAGAGAGAGGGACAGAGAGAGAGGGAGGGAGGGACAGAGAGAGAGAGAGAGAGAGAGAGAGAGAGACAGAGAGAGAACATAATACAGATTCAGTATTAACCTAATGAAGGGCACTTGCATAACTATATTGATATTTTTACTTTAAACTTTCTCGTAGTTTAACCCACAACAGATGAAACTATGGCTAAGAGAAGGATTCCTGGAGGACAGAGATGTGGAGAGACTGTGATTAAATGGCTGCTGCACACGCCAAATAGATGTACTGCACCTCAGTACACTGCTGACTGTTCTGGATCCACAATGATCTGGCCAGCTGCTACCTCTAACACTACACTCACAACAAAGTTTTATGTTCATACAGATAGACGTTTATATATAAAACAGTCAAAGTTTTCCTCAGGGCATTCAGGGTTATGTTGCATAGATCCAGACAAGCCTTTCAGCTGTGCACCATCAGCTAAGCTAATACAATAGAGGGTCAAGAGGAAGTGTTTCTCAGCAGACTCTAGGGTGCTTCAGGGTTCCTGCCCCCCCCCCTCCTGCAGTCCTGGGATTCTGGAGGGTGTACCTGAGGGCACGTCCACGCTGGCGATGGGGATCTTCACCTGCTTGAGCGTGACCAGGATGCCAGCGTAAGGCTCCTTCACGTTGGCATGGTCGGTCTCAGGGCCCATGATGGCGTCGATCACCAGGTTGTAGGCATCGTTGATCAGCTGGACCTGAACACACAAGCGCAGCACAATGTGGGGAGGGGGGGAGGGTGTGTGTGTGTGTGTGGGGGGGGGATATTGACTGAGCGACTGGAAGGTGCCAGGGACATTGAGAGAGGGGAGGGGGCTCACCTCCGTGGGGAGGTAGGACAGGAAGGGGATGTCCATCTTCTCACACTGCACGGTGAAGTCCTGGTGGAGGCTGTGTTGGGAGCGCTTAGGGTAGTAGATGGTGGGCTCATACTCCTGGGAGGGTGGAAGAGGAGAGAAAGGTGCTGTTTATACCAGGAATACACCTGCAGGGGTCACAGCCTCCAATCCATATACATTTACATGTGGTCATTGAGCAGATGCTCTTATCCAGCGTACAGGGACATTCCCCCCTGAGGTAAGTGGGATGACCCCCAGGTATCTGAACCTCAGGTACGCACACAAGGTCATGTCCAGCAAGATACCAGTGAGTTCTCCTTCCTCCTTAATGTAAACGCTGGAGATCAGAGGAGCTGCAGCCTCTGCTAGCACCACACACACACACACACACACACACACACACACCACTGTTCTAATAAACCATGACTGATGATGCTATGATGAAAAGCCAGTGGAAAGCCAAACACCTGTGGCTTCAGCGTTAGCCGACCAGCATCAACGCCTCATGTTTCTCTGCCTCCTGTCTAGGTAACAGGAAGTGGTCTGTCAGGTAGTCCTACTCCTACTGGCTCCTGGGGGGCTTTTAAACCAATCAGGTCTTAACAGGGAAGGGGGGAGTGGGCAGTGCGTCATCTCCGTGGCGATGGCCAAAGACTACAGAGAGAGGTTGTCGGTTCCCTCCGGGTCAGTCGAGACGCCTGTGCGCCCTGACCCGTGAGCGCTGACATCATCAGCGTGAGACGGGATGATGTATGCACCAGGGGCGCTCGGCGGTGTCGGGCAGCCGTGAGCAGAGCAGGGATGAGGCATGAGCAGCGCCGGATCACAGACGAGCCGCTCCACTGACATTAAGGAGCCTCCTGTGACCTGGACTTCTTCCAGGAACAAGTTCCCTAGGGGTGGGTCAGGAGGGGACAGGAGGGGGGTAGGAGGGGGGCAGGAGGGGGACAGGAGGGGGGCAGGAGAGGGGCAGGAGAGGGAGTGGCAGTAGAAGGCCTGCTCTCCATCTTTTCTTCATTCGTGCACACACACACACAAGTTTGCTAGCTTTGAGTGGGATTTGGATGATTCGTAATGAACCGATTAGCTGTTTAACCAGTTTCAGACACCATGAAAGAATGAGAGGACATCGTGTTTGTTGTTCCTTTACACAAATTACTGACCCAAACAAACAACAGCAGGCAAAAAATCCCAATGACAGCTGATACCAAACACGATTGATTGTGACTGGAGAGCCGTGAGCCTGTTCCAAAAACGTGGCTTTCTGTTTTTTTTCGTTTTGTCTAGCAGTGGAAAAGAACAGGGCCTGAAGCCAGACTGTCAGAGAGACGCTGGCTCTGAGGAAACGGGTGCTTCAGATAGCTGCTACTGTGCTAACCAGGTTAAGGTACTTTAAGTCAAGGGGGCTGATAAAACCATCGACTTGGGTCCTGTTGAATCTTCGCTTGGCCTCACACCCTGCCTCTACCTCTGCCTCTACCTCTGTCTCTACCTCTGCCTCTACCTCTGCCTCCGTAGCTGGAAGCTCCAACTGACTCTGGGAAAAAAACAGCTTTCGGTTGAGGATGAATGACTAGGGCTGGCTTTAGAGGAAATTTGTGTGTTCATCAAAGTGTCAGTTTGTAATTCATTTACTGAGGACCTCCCACTGTGCTCTGGCTTCCTGAGAGGGAAAATCATCTCAACCAATCATCTTGCACTATGATTCCTTTTCGTTCGATCAAAGTTATGGAGAAGCTCTCTGCGCATTCCTGGAACGATGGCGTAAAATATATCTGTGTTTTGACCCCCTGACCCGGAGCCTTACCCTAGAGCCTTGCTCACAGCCGTCCTACAACTTTAACAGGTTCCATCAACGTGTTTTGAATCACAGACACCGATGCGTCATAAATCTAGCATCTCGGACACATATGGTGAAGTTATATAGATACATTCCGTTCCGACGCCAGAATCCCAAACACATCGATGGTTTTCCCCTCTGACAGGATGAAGACAGTGTACCAGCGCCCAGACAGGGAGATCACCTCAGCTCACTCAAACACGGCCCATCCAGTGCTTAACGTTCGCACAAACACATCCACCTGTTCACGCTTCACTCTCATGTTCTCTCTTGTAATCCCAAACAATCACATCACCCCCATCACATCGTTTCCAGGTCTGCCAAGCCACGAAGGCCAGAAGCTTTTAATGAGAGTGACAGTGCTTCTGTCTGGATGGCTCAACGGATCTAACCATTAGCAGAGGAATTTACATGGATATTTTGGAGTTGGAAGGTACCTGCGGTACTCTGAGGCCGGGTGGAAGGAAGCTCTGCCAGCCAGCTGCCTAATTACAAACCATGGAAGGTGTAATTGGCTGTAAATGAAGGGTTGGTTCTAAATGATAGGTGAGGTGTGTTGTCGCGCTCTGGTTTACAGTGTTGTGTAATGTTGCAATGCACTGTAGTAAAGTTAAGTAGTGTTTAAAGTATTTTTTTAGTTTAGTATGATGGGATGTGTGTGTAGTGATATAGGTGCATGGTAGTGTTGTGAAGTGTAGCGTTGTGTATCTGATGGGCTACAGTGTGATACATTTACAGTAAGTCATTTAGCAGACGCTCTTATCCAGAGCACGAAGCCACAGCCGGGAACCAAACTCGGAAACCTTCCGATCACTAGGCCGACACCTTAACCGCCAAGCCACATGACTCCCCCTAGTTATAGTCAGCTGTCGACTGGTGTTCAGTACTCACGAATATGCGCAGGTGTCGGGCACAGACCAGTCCAATAGAACCGTTCTGCTCAGGGCCGCAGACCACCAGGACAGTGGGCTGTTTCTTCAGGGAACTCAAGGGGAAGGCCTGCGAGCGGAGGAGAGAGGATGGAGGGATGGAAGGAGAAAGAGATGGAGAGGAGGAGAGAGAGCAGGGGGTGGGAAGAGGGAGAGGGCGTGAAAGAAAATGAGGGATGGAGGGAAGAGAGGAATGGAAGAGAGAAAGAACGAGAGGTAAAAAAAAAAGTAAGAGAGAGAGAGATGGACAGATTAGAGAAATGTTGAACCACACATCCTTCAGTCACAGTCAGAGTGCTGCGTTATCCTGGCCTGTGCTCCTCTAGATATGACCCTGTGACTGTGGTTCATCTGCCTGTGCCTTCAGCGTGCCAGGGAGACCAGAGGGGGCCCAAGCGGCCGGTCCTCACTACAAGAAAAGCCCAAACCCATTAAAATAACCCTGGCAGGAATGGAAAAATACCAGCGCCCACGCCACAGGACGCATCCCTCTAAATAGCTCTTTCCATGGGGCAGGCAGGAGCCATCCTCCAGGCTCCCCAGGCTGGAGGAATCCACCTCACAGCTGCTGACGCTCCCCTGTAAAGAAAACTCCCCTGGCCAGTTAAAGCAGGCAGGTATTTGTCTGTTTAACTCGGGAGGGAACAATGTGGGAAGCTGAGGGGATGATCGCCTGATTTAAATCTGCCTCCACCTAAATAGAATCAGAGGGAGGGGCTGTAGGGCTTCCTGAATACTTTGTGTGTGTGTGTGTGTTTGTTCATGCATGTATCTAATTGAGGGGTTAATCATCGTCTGTGGATTAATGTTATTGAGAACCTCAGGGGAGGGGGGGTGAGGGGGAGAGAAAGGGAGAGAGTGATGACAACAGTGAGAGCAACACCCTCTGCTCTCTCTCTCTCTCTCTCTCAGTCCACAGTCCATCTGTCTGTCTATTGGCCTCTTTGTTAGGCGGTTGCTTTCTGTTTAGCACTTTTCTGGAACCTTCTGGCAGAATGTTATCTCTAGCTCTCTATCTCACACACACACACACACACAGACTCACTCACACACACAGAGCTGTGAGTGGTTGCATCATATTTAATCAGGTCTCTGAGGTGTAGCCTAGTCTAGTGATAACGAGAAACACAGCAAGGACTCTCATACAGACACACAAACACACACAGACACACAAACACACACTCACAATCACACAAACACACAGAGACCTCCAGATTCATGCCTACGTGTGAGTTCTACATGCACAAATGAAGAATGATAACAAACACACCTACAGTCGCTTCCGTAAAGGTTGCTGAGACGGATAATGAGGAGTTTGAGACCCAGAGTGGAAAGTGTGGCACATTCAGCCAGGACTGCTGATGGTGGCGGGGGGGAAGTACGACCCTGTCTGTCTCATCAGGTGTTGAAGGGCCTCTGCCTACTGTCCCAAACTGGGGACGAAGGCAGGCGCCAGTCACACACACACACTCTGTGGCCCTACTGCTCTACAGAACACCACCCCCCCCCTCGTCCTCTTCCGCCAGGGTCTGTGTGGCCCTCAGACTGCTGGAGTTCCTGGCTGAGGGAGGGCTAGCGGTGAGAAGCTATAATCTCACAGACCACAGAAGCAGCAGAGTGAAGTCAGCCCTCTGCAGGCTGCACGCTTCTTTAAATAACACTGATGTCATAGATGTTGCTGTGGCGGGAGCGGTAGCAGAGCCGGGGCTGGGGGGCCGGGGGACTGGGGGCTGGGGGCCGGTGGTGGTCCAGCTAGGGTATGCACACCACGACCTAGGAGGCCCCGGGAGGCAGCCAACATGGCCCACTGGAGGCTGGTGATAATAGGGCTAGCTGGATGTGGTTGAGGTCATTACCTCCACTGCAGGGAGCTGTCACTCTCCTGCTCCCCGCCTTCCCCTGCTCCCTCAAGACCGGCCGTCCTCATTCTTTCCCTGCCTCCCTCCATTCATCTTACCACTGCACCCCCCCCCCCCCCCCACCCCACACACACCCCCCAACTCCCTACAGACCAGAATCAGTCAGCATCTCGTGTGTCTGGAAGCCTGAGGAATGTTCCTCTCATGGTGAGCGTGGAGGAGATCACCGCAGGGTTAAATCAACTTACAGTCTGGTCACACGAAACTGTGGCTTCTACCGACGGCTCCGAGCTAACAGCCCCCGTCCTGAGACACTTCAGAGCAGGACAGACCCTGTCCCCCCCGTCCCCCCCCCCGTCCCCACTGTATGAGAGAGCTGATGTAAGGCTTGTATGGTGTCCAGACATGAGACGTGTGACAGGGTTTATGAAGCAGGGAGCAGGACTGCTGAGGCTCCCCCTTCTCCCCAGAAGGGTCAACACACCCCAGACCAGGAGCCTGTGTTACCCATGACCACACAGCTACGTGCTGGAGGGCTCCTCTAAGAGCTCCTGCCTAACGGTGGAGCTTGAAGAAAGGCAGGGAGCAAGATCAAGGAGGAGAGGTGGCCTGGATGGATGGATGGAAGTGTAATAGGGCTTCAGAATGAAGGGTTGGATGGCTTTTTGGTCGGCAGAAAGCCTTTCTA
This sequence comes from Protosalanx chinensis, assembly GCA_030340685.1. NCBI lineage: Eukaryota > Metazoa > Chordata > Actinopteri > Osmeriformes > Salangidae > Protosalanx > Protosalanx chinensis. The sequence goes on from CM059340.1 coordinate 6,900,325, forward strand.
CAGCTGACTGGCTGACTGGTTAATTGGCTGGCTGGCTGACAAAGCGAATGAGAAATGGCTTGACAAACTGGATGACTGAATGGAGAACAGGCAGACTGATGGAATAATGAACGAACTATCTGATGTATGTTCTGGGGGGGTGGTAGGGGGGGAGCCAGGTTTCCAGGTTACCTTGGTGATGGCGATGGCGCAGGCGTGGCCCCAGATCTCGATGAGCTGCTGCTGTCCGAACCTGTAGTCACTCAGGAGCTCCGTCTCGATGGCCGCCACCTCCACCTTACTGCGGACACACAGCAGAGGAAGGACACATCACAACACAGCCAGCGTCAGCAGACATCAACATCAGCAGCTCATTCTTCTGGTGTCTTCCCTGGGCCTTTGTGGACTCTCACAGGGCTGTGTCTGTAGTGTCACTTGGTGGTGTATTGCTAGTACTGCAGCTACCACATCAGTAGTTGGGTAATGTAAGTACGAATTAGTATCATCCATCTACCTTTGACTTGTCTGTGAGGATGATCATTTACAAGGTCTTCTTTCTAAAAGGACGATTGGTTTTGTCAAATATTGATTGATGGTATAATTGCAGCGGAGGTTCAATGATCTTTGAGGCTGTAAATCATCTGGCTGCACAAACGTTAGTGGATGTTTAAGATTATGTGGTTTTGTTTCCAATAGAGAAGGGGAAAGCGGGAATCTTTTTTTAAGACTGACTGGCTACGAAGAACGAACAAGCTCACACACTTACATCTGACAGATCAACTCAGAAAACAAGATATGGAGATTGTGAGTGTGTGTAGGTGTGTGTGCACTCGGGTGCGCTGTGTGAGTGTTGGATGTGTGTCCTCGCAAATGTGCTCGTCATGAGTTACATCATGTGTTGAACTAAAAGGCCTGTTGCTGTATGCTGCGGACGTTGTTAGCCAAGAGGGACAGAGAGAGAGAGACAGAGAGAGAGAGAGAGACAGAGAGAGAGAGAGAGACAGAGAGAGAGAGACAGAGAGAGAGAGAGAGAGAGACAGAGACAGAGAGAGAGAGACAGAGAGAGAGACAGAGAGAGAGAGAGAGAGAGAGAGAGAGAGACAGAGAGAGAGACAGAGAGAGAGAGAGAGACAGAGAGAGAGAGAGAGAGAGACAGAGAGACAGAGAGAGAGACAGAGGTAGAAGGACACACAGTGGGCGACCATCTGTCAGAGCATCAGGCTGTGTGGGCAGGTACTGAAGTCAGGCTCACCTCACCAGGTATGAAGCAGAAGGGGCCCTTAATGACACGCCTCTCACACAAAGACACACAACTGGTGCCCTGTGCTGGAGGGACAAGCCCCTCCACCTCCACGGGGGAGACCCCGCCAGCTCAAGGCAGCTTAGCGTGAGTCGAGAGCGCGGTTCACATGTAAAGACATTCATCCTCTGGTGCATCCGTTCTCTTGCAGATTACGGTTGTGTGCATGAGGCATGTGTCACAGCTTTAAAAAGAGCGAACACAAACACACGCACATGCTCTGACTTCCACACACACACACACACACACACACGCGGAAGCTACAGTGTTTGTGGACTATGGATAGAATCCCAAATGATCCAGTTAAACTAACCCAGATAGCCGATCAAGCAGCGTACCATGCAAGCTTGTTAACAAGCTAAACCCATTGATCAGTCATCCAGCTATCCAAACCAACCAACCAACCAAAAACCAGTCATCCAGCCAGTCAGGCAGCTGAGCAGCCAGTCTCCTGCTGACCTGCTGGCATTCAGACAGGCTCCCCCAGGTTAGCTGGTCATACAGTTCTGGATGTGGTGGTGAACGATAAACACTAGAGTATGCAGGGGGAGTCCAGGTGGCTCAGCGGTTAAGGTGTTGGGCTCACGATCGGAAGGTTGCGAGTTTGATTCCTGGCTGTGGCTACATGATTTTCTGTCCTTAGGCAAGGTATTTCACCCTACTTGCCTCAGGGGGGAATGTCCCTAAGTGAGGTGATCTGGATAAGAGCATCAGCTAAATGATGAAAATGTAAAGCTCCATCGTGGTCAAGGTTTTGGAGGTGAGCTTTTCTCTCCACCAGGAGGCGCTTGCAGAGATCAGAACGAATGAAGACCCTAAAACTAACGCCTCTTGTTTTGACAGGGGGAATCACAGCTCAAATCAGTCCCGCCCGCTCTGCCTGTGGGGAAACACGGAAACCCTCTAATGATGACGGCTCCACTCAATCATCCCACTTCACTGAGGAGTGTGTGTGAGAGCGTGAGGGTGTGTGTGTGTGTGTGCGAGCGTGAGGGTGTGTGTGTGTGTGTGCGAGCGAGTGCTCCGAATGGAATCTTCATCAACCACCCCAAGTGTTAACGGCTGGACGTTGGTTTGAGCGCTGCTGTGTGTGTCAATGTGTGTGTCGAGTGTGTCGGGGGGGTGGGGAGGGGCGTGTTGGCTGGTGTGTGTGTGGAGGCAGGGAGGGAGGGGGCTGGATGTGTGTGTGTGTGTGTGTGTGTGTGTGAGTGGCGACAGTAACAAGCTGTCAGCCCCCCAGGGGGAGCCTTCATCCCTGCACAGACGCACCAGCGCCCCCTGGGGGGATCCTGTGCTGCTCAGCTGGGCATCACATGCCTCTTAATGAGCCTGTTTACCTCAGCAGCCTGGCCTGAGGAGGCCTGGGACACACACACACACACACAGGTCCACACAGGCCAGTCACAGCTTACGCCTGGAGAAAGCCCGCACACGCTCCCTCTCACCATCGTTTCATCACACAAAAGCGACTGTTTCACACAACCGGTCACACACACACACGTATTAACACCAAACACATGACTGCACAGCTCCTGCTGATACCCTCCAACAAGCAGGCGCATGACGGCATGACTACAGAGCACTGAGATTATGTAAAAACACACACACACACTCTCTCACACACACACACAGCATAACACTATACAGAGCCTGCAGCCTCTCTCTAGAGGGTGATTAATCCAATAAGAGTGACTAATAACAGTTGTGGTGTTGGTGTAGTCATTGAACACAGTCCCTCTGTCCTAATCATCTCTTAATGGGTAGGGAGGACCCACTGAGAGTACAAGCAGACTGCCCCCCCCCCCCCCCCCCCGCCCCCCCCCCCCCCCCCCCCCCCTCCAGGAACAAGGACGTGGTTTGCCCTTAACACCGGACAGCCACCTTACATAAACATCCCTGAAACCAAAAATCTGGGTCCCCATGGCAACTCGGTCTTCTGAGGCGGAAGAAGAGGGTTGGCTGGATAATTACCAGACTCCTATTCTGGGTGATGCACAGACAGCTAAATATCTGGTCTTTAGTTGTGTCTGTGTGTCTGTCTGTCTGTCGGTCTGTGTGTTGGTCTCTTTCTGGACTGTTAGATTATATATCTGGTAATGAATTCTTGGCTCAGGAAGGTTGGGACACCATAGCAACCCAGACAGGCGTTGGAGTGTATCTAATCCTGGAATTTGTTCTTGATTACAGCTCACCCTATCGACCAGTTTAGATAGCCCTTCCATTCCACCTGGGGTGTGTGTGTGTTTGGTTGTTGTCACGCAAGGTGATTCAAGGTGACACGGCAACACACTTCGGACAAACCCCTCGACAAGCTCTGTCTGTTTACTCTGAAGAGCAACAAAGGGAAAGGGGAGAGAGAGGGAGAGAGAGAGAGAGAGAGAGAGAGAGAGAGAGAGATAGGGAGAGAGAGAAGGAGAGAAAGAAAAGGAGACAGACCCTGACCCCCACCACCAACACGGCATAGCAACTGACCACAGGAAACCCCTTTCTGAGGAAGCTCTCTGAACCCCACTACACACACACCAGGAAGGGAGTAGCCCCTGAACATCTCCATTTTAAGATTCACCTCAATCATTCAAATTCAGATAATCCTATTAGGATCTTGACTGCATCACGGCTAGATGGATTTGAGCAGAAGTTGAGCTGAGTGATTCTGCAAAATTGATTGATTTTTTTACTAAGCACCACTTAGAGACAGTAGAGTTGAATCATATTCCTTTCTCTGCTGAGCACACGGTCGATCGCAGATCACCAAGATGGCGTCCATTATCAGGATAATTTCCATCTTCCTTCACCTCACCTCAACCCTTAGGCCATCAAGAGGAGAATGGTGTGTGTTTGTGTGTGGGTGTGTGTTGGATGTGGGGTCTTCTAGGTCACTTCAGGACACACAGCCCAGTAATCAGCCTTTCAGTGGAGAGTTAAGGAGGAGGAGAAGGAGGAGGAGAAGGAGGGGTTCACTTAAAGAAAAGAACGAGGGAGGAAAAATGGAGTCGACGGTGAGAAGGAGCAGAAGGAGATGAGATTAGAGATACCATCCATCTTTGTCTGCCCCTGGTGATTTCACCGTCTAGAGTGTGTGTGTACTACCTTACTGGTGTGAGTGTGAGTATGAGGTAAATGTGTGTGTGTGTGTGTGTGTGTAGTGTGTGTAGTGTGTGTAGTGTGTGTAGTGCGTACTGAGAGGGCAGGAGTGGGGCAAGATCACGGGGAACAGGTGCTGAATCTACAGTGTCATTACATCACCTCGTTTGCCACGGCAACAAACAACCACTTTCACCTCCTTCTCTAATACCTCAGCCAATGAGAGCTCTGAGAGCAGCAGCAATATAGCCAATCATCATCATTCAGTTTGTTTATCAGCTTTGGGAAAGCTGCAGCGTGTGTGTGTGTGTGAACTTCCGTCCCAGGTGGTCAGGTGGCCTCTGAGTAGATTTGGTGATGTCTTAAGTGTGGGGGTGGAAGAGGGGGAGGTGGGGGTGGAAGAGGGGGAGGTGGGGGTGGAGAGGCAGTCCAGGTGACCCCAGGGGTGATGAGTGTTCCGACAGGGCAAGGACAGAGAATCAGCTGGCTAATTCGCCTCAACGTGGCTTTTATCTGGATGGATGAATGCACACAGAAAGTGTGTGTTTTTGTGTGTGTGTGTGTATGTGTATGTGTGTGTGTCATTGGTGAGCACAGTCTTAGCCTTTGTGGACTTAGATTAAAAGCATTTGTCAGCCTCACGGCGTGGCTCATGCTTGATGGATGGCAGCAGAACAGCGGCTTGTCACATCCCACTGGGTCTCACTGACCCTCAGCCCTCTGTACCATGTAGCGGGGAGGGATCGGGCATGAAAGCTAACTGAATTTAGAGAGGAGCGCTGTCACCCAGAGCACAGGAGAGAGTAAACGCCCTGTTCTGATGCAGCCTGACCTGGGACACAATAACAATGCGTCCACTGTTCTCTTTAAAGAGGGAGAGGATGGGAGGGAGACTCTCTCTGCTTACACTGTTTCACCAGTGTTCATGCTCTCCTCTCTTCTCTCCTCTCCTCTCTCCTCTCCTCTCTCCTATCCTCTCTTCTCTCTTCTCTTCTTTCTTGTCTCCTCTTCTCTCCTCTCTTCTTTCTTCTCTCCTCTCCTCTCCTCTCTTCTCTCCTCTTAGTTCTTCTCTCTCTCTTCTCTCTCCTCTTCCCTCTCTTCTCTCTCTTCTCTCTCCTTTTCCCTCTCTTCTCCTCTCTTCTCTCTTTCCCCTCGCTGCTTTCTTCCTCTTTCTTCTACCCTCTCTTCTCTCCTCTCCTCTCTCCTCCTCTTCTCTTCTCTCCTCTCTCTCTTCTCCCCACTGTTGGCTTCCCAGTAGCCACATACAGACCCCCCCCCCCCCCCCCCCCCCCCCCCCCAGGATATGATTACACTCTGCTGCTAGGCTTCTTAACAAGCACTTTGATGGCACATTTGGACCGCTGGGGAACCACCACTGAGCTACAGAGGAAGTCGACCACAGATGAACCACAATCACACTGTTCAGCTGTAGCTGAGGTCTCCATGGTAACTCTGGCTCTGATGATACCATGAGTCTAACATCTCCAAGGGTTTACTGCCCACAAAAACAGCATGAGCTGAGTACCATGAGGCTAATATCTACAGGGGTGTCCCGCCTACAAAGCAGCTCTGTAGCCACTAGCCAGGTGTGGGTCATTGTGTGGTCCAGGGGCTGGGGGGGGGCTGAGTGTGGGCAACTCTAATTGAGGGCTTTTGAAGTGCACTAATAAGTGACATTTAAATAATGAGGTTTGATTGTCTTCCTTTTAATAATAGGGACATCACAGGGGGTTAAAGGGAAACTGTGGAGGTATTTCGTGGGGGGGGGGGGGGGGGGGGGGGGGGGGGGGGGTGAGCCAGGTGACTGTGGAAGAACGTCAGAGAACCAATCAGGAGAATGGAGAAACCATATGTGTAACCCTGTATATTATTTTGAGTGAATATAAATAAATAGCCACTGTTGAGAATGGTTTATTCTTCTGTTTGTTTTTGCTGAAATATGTTAAAGAATTATAATGTGAAGAGTTTTCTAAGTTTTGTTAAGTAGGTATGTTTTCTGTATAATACTTAACCTGGATCTACCTTTAAAAAAAATTATACACATTAGAAGTGTTGCACTGTTCCTAGGGTTTTTGTTTCGTTTGGGATGTAATGTATTTTGGTACCTTTTTGCTTGCTTAGTAAGGAGAGAGCGAATCAGAAGTGAGAGAGAGAGTCATGTGACAGAGGTAGCGAGAGCACCAGGTAGAGAGAAGAAACGTTTGGAGCACGTGACAGAGGAGAGCTGCCAGTTAAGTGTTACTTATAGTAAAATAATAGTGACAGACGGTTTTATTTGTACATTCTCACTGCCGCCGGTTGTATGACATAGCACTGAGAAGACGGTGGGAGTACTGTGGAGTGTCAGTGCCTCTCGACAAGATTGCACTGTGTCATTCTGCAGATTGTAAATTTGTAATTAAGCTAGCTAGCCTCGGTTAGCCTGAAAGTTGAGGCTGGTTGCTAACACAGCGGCTGCTGCATTGGAAGAGTGGACCCTGTTTTCTGGGAGGACTACGAGGACTGTCTCTGCCTAAAGACTGTGGAAGAGTTGGTAAAATCTAGACTCGTCAGAGGATCTGTCGCGGAGCTGGGACCGGGACAATTAGTAGATCGCCCAACCGTGAGTAACTCTCGTTTCGCCAAAGACGCCATCTTCTGCCGGACTACAACAGGCCTGCAACGGTTTAAATTAGATGCCCGGCCTAGGTTATTAAGTGCATTTTAAGGTACTTGAAGTTATTGAAGTATATTGCCTGATTGATTGTTTTCTTTAAATGCATGTCTAACTAAAATCTTTACAAATTAATCTGCTGGTGTCTGACTCAGTGATTAGAATGCATATAGTTCATGAAAAAAGGTGTACAGTAATCCCTCGCTATATCACGGTTCACTTTTCACGGTTTCGCTACTTCACGTTTTTTTTTTATTGTGCATTGTGTTCTGCATTCTGATTGGCTGAACAGTCTCTCCATTTCGTCTCTACCTGTGCGTCAATAACGTTGCGGTTTACTGTAATACTGTATGTACTGTACACATGCAAAACAGTTAGCCAAATAAAATACACGTAAATGTCTCTTGTACAAGCAAATTATCTTAACCAATAATGTCAACAAAACGTTCTGCACCGACAAAGGCACCTGTGGTCGGGCCCAAAAGGCAGAGGAACTTCTGGGACATGCTAAAGGAGGGTAAAAGCTGTGCGGCTGTAGGTCGGCATTACGGAATGCATTCATCTTTAATTTAAATGTAATTGTACAGTATAATAATTGTTAAAAAAATTCAACTTTTTCTACTTCACGGATTTCACTTATCACGGGTGCTTTTTGGAACGTAACCCCCTTGAAAAACGAGGGATTACTGTAATTCATAGGTTGGGATTGATTAAGAACGACTAGGATCAATTAAATAACTCATAGCTTTCCTATCTTAGATCGGATAAAACGGGCTACATATGCAACTCAGGAGCTCTGCAGTGATGCACACGGTACTGGATACCATGGTAACAGAGCGAGGGATGCAAGAAAGGAAAGAGAGGGAAAAAGAGAGAGAGAGAGAAAGGTGGGGTTGACAGGGGGGGGGGGGATCTGTCACTTTCTGGAGACTGAGGAGAAAGCAGGGGGAAGTAAAACTATCTAAGGCCTCCATTAACACCTCTGCTGGAAACTCAGGCAAACACGCTGGCTACACATCAGCTAATGGAACTCTCCGGAAACTCATATAGAACATTCCTGCTGTTTCCGCCAGCGTACAAAGAGCAACAATTACTCTACTCAAACTGCACCCGCTCATTGTTGTGTTTATCTACCGTGTACAACTGCCTCCGCAGATCCCAGAAGAAGACAAAAAAAAACTGCATAATTATTCTGACTGCTGGAAGAAAGGCTTTCATTAGCACCGCGCAACATTAGACAGACGCTTTGCAAATAGAGGCTGGCTGTGGCACAGCAGGATGGCCAGACTCAGGCACAAGCTCCAGAGCTGGGCTCTCATTTAGAAAACTGTGCAGAGGATTCTTACCGAAAGTCCAGGCTACCACAAGCTAATTCTCTGGGCATTTTTAAGGGGCTTTTTCCAATCTGTGCTTTAAAATGTAACTAAGTAATAGCTGAGATTTGAACCTTCAATCTTGCTACTTTAAGGCAACCACTCTCCTCACTAATGGCGCTTTTCCACCGCAAATGTAGCACGACTCTACCCGACTATACTCGGTTTGTAGTAAACTCCTGAACCCGTGGGGTGGTTTTCCACCGCAAATTGTACCTCAAAAAGTACTCGGCGAAAGGGGCGTGACGTAGGCCCTGACGTCTTTTTGTACGCAACGTAAATAACACCAACGCAACCCACAAGTGGACAGAACCCAAATTATAATTTTAGCCATGTTGACGAACTAGTCTTTTGTAACTTATCTGACTTTTAAAAAGCTTGTAGACTGTTGGTGTAATGGACTGTATCTGATAGTAATAAGTATTAGCTGCGGCGCTGTTGCTTTAAGTCGCTCTCGTGACTTCGTCACACTTTCTGGCCAATCAATGGCCGGCCGTCTGCCGACGTCACCTTTTAGCTCGACTTAAGATCGCCTGGTACCTAGAGCAAGAAGGTACCAAAAAAGTACCCGCTAGCCAGGTAAAAAAAGTACCAGGTACCATGGACCTGCGGTGGAAACGCCAAAAATGCGAGTAGGGGCGAGGCGAGGCGAGCTGATTTCATGCGGTGGAAAAGCGCCATAAGAGGTTCCAGGTTCCTGCCAACAGATTCTCCAGGCGTTTTTCAAGTGTCTCTTCTAATCTGGGCTTTGAAATGTGTCCCCATAATGGCTGTCATTCACACCTTCAACTTTACTGTTATAAGGACCTTAAAACAGACACTGTGATAGACTGCTTTAATTTTCCATTCACGTCTGACTCAGCACCTCATGGAAACTTGGTATAAAAAACAACTATATTGGCATCTATTGACAAACCTACTGCCCCTAAGGAGACGTATAAAGGAGATACAGTAGATCACTCTTCTACATCTGGTCCTATTGAAATTGCCTGTTGTCATTCACATTTAGTAGTTTTCTCCCAAGTGACTCATAAACATTGATTTGAAGCTATGATTCGAGTCTTTCCGTCCTCACTCCATTACCGAGACATGATTTATTTAGTCACGTGTTAAAAAACGTGTGTTATGAATTTTGGTACGGGCCAAAACTGCTCATTAAAAGCAGCTTGAGGTGAGCGGTCCCTCGGATGGCGATAAGCCTGGAAGGCTGGAGAGCTAATAAAGTAGCGTCAGCGTCTTGAGCTGTTCTCAGCACTCGAGAAGAAAGGAAAGGTTGCTTTGACCCCGAAGTCAGCTATTTTGAGGTGAAAAACCGAGGATTTTTGAAGCTAGCTGGGAGACGTTCATTACCTTTGACCTTTCTTTCTCTGAATGCATCTCCATTTGGTTTTAATCTCCATTTTGTTTCTGTTCTGTTCTCTCTCTTGCTTCTCATTTTTGCCAGGGGGAGGCATGGCCAGTTAGCCGTACTACGATCGCCCTCTGCCTTTTTGACTTGCATCTCTCTGGTGGTTGAACCTCGACCTCCCCCCTCCCAACCCCCCCACCCCCCCTAAAACACACATTGTTGTCTTCACCTGGTGAAGAGAACAAGATATTGTGGACCACTTCTGGGATTCAAACCCAGGAATCTCTCTCTCTCTCTCTCTCTCTCTCTCTCTCTCTCTTTCCCGCCCTCTCCCTCTTTCCCGCCCTCTCCCTCTCTCTGTTTCTCTTTCCCCCTCTCTTCCCTTCTCTCTGTTTCTCCCTTCCTCTCTTCCTCCCTCTCCCTCTCTCTCTCTCTCTCTCTTTCCCGCCCTCTCCCTCTCTCTGTTTCTCTTTCCCCCTCTCTTCCCTTCTCTCTGTTTCTCCCTTCCTCTCTTCCTCCCTCTCTCTCTCCCTCCAGTTGATGTTCTCCTTCCTCTGCCAGATCCTTGAGAAGCAGGAGATGTTAGCTGCTCCAGCAGAGGCGTTTCCCCAGGGCGCGTCCTGCCGACATCATCTCACTTCAGCTGTCTGTCAGCTCCTCAGTGCATCTTCACCTCCCCATCCATCCCCAGGAGACTGAACTCAAGCTCCGCTGCGTGGCTCCAGAGTGCTTTCCAGAGGTTACTGTAACCTTTGGAACTGGTGCTTCCTCTCTCCGATATCCAAGATACTGACGAGGTCAGAATCATTTCCCTGTTATAAACACAGCAGAACGCAGCTTTTCCACATGTGTTAAGAAGGCGGTCGTAAGAAATATTTAAACAGCTTCTCCTGGGGAACCAGACCTAACTTCTAGAGGTTCGGATGCTTTCAGAGAGCTTGTGAGTCTAGCAGAAGGAGGAGAGAGGTTCATTTAGAGCAGCTTCTCCCCCTCTTCACATGACTGATGATCTGTGTGGATGGACTCAGTGGCCAGGCTCTCCTGAGACGGCCCATAAAGAGACAGGATGAGACGCTCCTGGACGCGGGCCAGGGGACGACACAGGAGGAGAACACCGTTCCGAGATTCCCTTCGGGGGGGAGAACCCAACAACACAAACAAGAGGCGCCTGTCTCACTTCGCCCTACTGATATCCCTCATCAGTCATACGGATTCGATACGCTGGGCGGCAGGGAGGGGGTGTTCCTCTGGGGGGGGGATGAGAAGTGGGCCAACACAGCCACTGACACAAAGACATGGCCATGTACAGCTGACACCTGTACACACACACACACACACACACCTGGTGAGGAATCTTTGCTGCATCTGTCTGCTGTGTGTATAATTGATGAGAGGAGCAGTGGGGGGGATCTTCCCAGCCTGGCTGAACCCCGCAGCGTCTCCCCTGGCTCCCAGCCGACCTTTGACTGCAGACGGCTGGTGCACGGCTAGGTGACAGTACCGCTCCTTCAGCACGCTCGCTTTTAGTGCCGTGAAGCAATTTCAGGGACTGTCAAGGGCATCAAAGACGTGTGTCTGGAAACGGCATTCCACGTTGAAAAGGTATGATTTCTAATTTCGTCTCCCCCCTCCCCCCACATTTGACAGACCTTTATTTAGTAGTTGAAGCGTTTCACCTCAGGGGGGCGGCTGGTTTTCTCAGAGCGCCCCCCCTCGCTTGCCCCTCCCTCTCCAGATCACTTCCCTGTGAGGTGTGCTAGCAATGCTGCCAGCTGAAGACACCAGAACGTCTCATTTGAATACAGGATGTGAAGAATGTCACGGGTGTTGGCTCTTGGGGAGCAAGGTATGGTGTCTGTGTGTGTGTGTGTGTGTGTGTGTGTGTGTGTGTGTGTCTGTGTGTGTGTGTAAGCCACAGGTCATGGCACCCAACCCCCAACACACTCTACCCTTACAACTGCAAAAGCAACACTTGTACAGTTTACACTAACCAGGAGAGGGTGGACCACTTTACACTGCTAAGAAGGAGAGATGGATCGTTCTTGTCAGCAAGGGTTGTTTGTGTGTGGTGATGTGTGGTGATGTGTGGTGATGTGTGGTGATGTGTGTGTTCAGGATGTTTGAACAGCCCATTGGTCGCCCAGAGAAGCTGAGCTAATGGGCGTATCTACAGGAGGACAGGAAGGAAGCTAAAGTGAGCTCATCACAGATACACCTGCTCTGGTCCACATTGATCCAGCGTCTTCCACTCTCATCGCTTTCATTCACAACAATACACACACCTCACAGAGGAAAAGAGTGAGAGAAAGAGACCCATGTAGATAAACAGAGAGAAGGAGAACTGGAGAAAGAGAGAAAGAGATGGAGAAAGGGAGCGCCTTGAAATACTGACACTGGAACTTAACTGGATTAAAACATGGAAATAGCCCTCATGCCATAGCTTCAAGTGTAAACACCCTGGATCAGGAAGGAAGCGAGCGGGCATTATTAGGTTTCCACCTGGGTGAGATCGAGGTCTTTCAGGCAGCAAGTGACAACTAGACAACCGTGAAGACGAGACAAGTAACCACGGCGACAGGAAGCTCGTCGACGCTGGCGGTCTGGAAACCTGACTGGGACCTGAGTCCTGACACGCGGTCTGTCATGCTGCCTGTCTGGAGGGATTAACATCTGAGAGGACTCAGCCACTTCCACCAATCAGATCTGACTTTGATCGGCCGGCAAATATAGTGCACATCCTCCAGATGTCAATAGCTGGTATATCACCCCCCCACCACCACCACCCCAACACCATTTTCCCTCACGAAATCTCCTGACCTCAAATAAAGAAGGCTTTGGGGTGGAGAGGGGGTGGGGGGGAGGCAGGGTGGCACAAACTATACCCCCTTCTGGTCCCTTGGGCTGGCAGGGGGGTGTTATGTAACCATCTCAACATCTTGGGAGCGCTCTGTTCTAGCACTCCTGGTGTGTGATTGGCTGGAAGGCGGCTCCTGAGTGGCGTGTTGATTGGCTGTTTCCCCCGGCCATCCGCTGGCTGTCTCTCAGCGTTAGAGCCAGCGATCCAGATGGCCAGTGGGGGATATGGAACCTTAGCAACTGTCAATCACCCACAGCCCCGGCAACAGCACAACCCCCACTGAGCTAAAGGTATCTAAATGGATAGAGCTCTGTTGACTGTCTCTTACTGTGCTGTATGGTACATGACTTTAAGTGCTTAATCATAATCATCATAATTACAGCACATCCTTAAATGTAAACCATTTAAATACTGGACTTGTGCATTTCTAATCTTTCATTTAAGATGTTTCTACTAAATGTGTTACGTCTACATCACTTAGGATAACGGTGTCTGCTAAATGAACACAGGGAGAGTTTGTGGGCTGTTAAGGAAGCAGAGAGATGGTCTTTTCCTCGCTAACACAGGGAGGTGTGATGAACACAGGGTTTGTGAAAGGCACAACGGTCGTTTACATCATCAGACATACTTGGTATTCTGTGAAACAAGGAAACGTCTGAACTCCAATCAGAAACCAGCAGAGCAAGACGCTGGAGCCAATCACCTGGGTGAGTCTTCCTGGATGTCTTTTAGTGGCAGCATCACACACACTTGTCTACACTACTGGATATTAATCAACTAATTAACTAATTAACCAACTTCATAGACACAAACACACATCAAGACACACACACAAAGGGAGGGACAAACTAAAGAGCTTGCAGGAAGTTAAACCGAACAGCGCCCTGTCTCCTCTTCACAGCTTGTTTGCCGCCACAAACGCAGAATCCCACCGCTCAGCGTTCTACTGGCAGTTACATCATGTCTTCAGACTCTCCTGTGTTTGCTAAATCAATACACATTCCCTACAGGAATACTGAGCTCAACGCAAACAGCTAACACAAACAGATCTTCGAGCCCTGTTTATCCTCTCACCGCCAAGACGGGCCCACAAACCGTTACTATGGCAACTCCATCGTACACACGAGATTGACAGGTGTTAATGGCCGACGATAGGAGTGACATCTTCCAGGTTAGCATCGCTTAACGATTGCTCTCCATCTCTCTGTCTCTCTTGCTCTCTCTCTCCCTCCCTTTCCCTCTCTCTCTGTCTCCCTCTCTCTTCCTCTCTTGCTCTCTCTCCCTCCCTTTCCCCCTCTCTCTGTCTCCCTCTCTCTTCCTCTCTTGCTCTCTCTCCCTCCCTTTCCCCCTCTCTCTGTCTCCCTCTCTCTGTCTCCCTCTCTTGCTCTCTCTCCCTCCCTTTCCCTCTCTCTCTGTCTCCCTCTCTTGCTCTCTCTCCCTCCCTTTCCCTCTCTCTCTGTCTCCCTCTCTCTTCCTCTCTTGCTCTCTCTCCCTCCCTTCCCTCTTTCTCTCGGCTGGTGTTCCTTCTGTCAGTCTTGGTCTTCTTGTCGTTCGACCGTTCGCCTCAGCTCTTTATCTTTTGATTCCTCTCCATCTCTGTTCCTCCTCTTAGTCTGGCCACAGGCAAGGTTAAGGCCCTCTCTGGTCCTGCTGACTCACTGAGCTGACGAACACCTCCAGAACACTGTGTTCATTCTGTCTTCTCAGCTGCTCTGCCACAGCCCGACGGCGTGTCTTTGCCTTTGACCCCCGTCTATGATTCATGTTGAGGCTAACATCGGCCGCAGGCTGGAGAACCATGGTTACACCTCCAGGGTTCGACATGTAGAATTTGCACGGTTCTAGCCATCCGCTGCGCAAGCCTGGAATGTTCCTTCGAGAAAGTTGCTTTACGGGCCGGAAGTGGTCGGAACGCTGGGCGGGGCTAGTTTGTTGGCTTGCTTGACAACAGACAGGATTTAGCAACTTTTCATTCTGTAGTCGATAGACTCTCCAGTGTAAGAGTGATTATCTGGTGATGTTTTCTTCAGGCATGGATTTATTGTTGAGAAGGAAGGCTCCGGAATAAATCCTACATTGTAAAGAATTTTAAACCCCTAATCCATCCCCCAAAATTCCGAGACCTCCTGAAATAACTCCCAGGGACATGCACTGCCTCCGTAGTCCCTGCTGGAATTTTGGCATTCACTGTTGTCATGGAGATTATAAAAGAGAGGTTGATAGCGTCCCCACTGCTTCAAACCTCTATCAGGCAAAACACACACACGTACACACAAGAATGCACTCACACACACACTCCCTCACCCCCTCACACATGCTGCCAACCTTTGCCCACTATCTCTTGCCCTTCCCCCTTCAGTAATGCAGGACTCCTCTCTGTCAGATAAGGATGTGCCCAGCCTCTATAGAGTCATGAAAAACAAAACATTTTTTGCTGTCTGCATAGCTTGGAAGCTGATACGTTTCGACTGGGCTGAGTTAATATGGTCTGGCTTCTGAAACACACACAGGCTCTGCTAGAGAGCTGTCATTTAGCCAATTAACAGGCTTTCGCAGCCTGCGTTTGAGCTGAGCACTGGTTGTGCTATTGCTGCCACTCACCCGGCTTAAACACTTTGATGAGGCCTGAACATGGAGAGAGACCTGGGGGCGGAGAGGGATGTGGATTCCCCCCTGGTGCAGGAGCATCAAAGAGACAGGATGCAGCTCCAGAGTACCCTAGGTTGTCGAACGAAGCGCACCTTCCTGGAAGGGTCAGTGGAGCTGTTAGCCAGGGGGTTCGCTGAAGTGAAACCAGCAGTTACACATCACTAAACCTTCTGCTAATGCTGTGCTTTACCTTCATTTACCCACATGATCAATCAGAGAGCTTTAAAGCCTGCTGCTTCAAAGCTCTGGCTCAGTCTCTGTTGAAAATGGGGGGGGGGGCCATCTATCTGAGCTGCCTAATGATGGCGGGGCTTCCATGGAAATGCTTAACGATTCCGTTTTTTCCCGCTCGTTACTCCTCTCGTCCACACAGGAGGAAGAAGAACGTGTCGAAGTTCTCCATGTTTGAAGTGGGAGGACTGGAGAACCCACAGGGACAACAACATCCACGCTGCAGACGTGGTACAGTCCACCCACGTCCTCCTGTCCACCCCTGCTCTAGAGGTACGACATGAAATGTTCCACTGGTCCATGTTGTACTTTGTAAAAAAAAAAAATCTTTTTATGAAATTGTATACAGATTTGGGCTTATTGAAATTTTGCATATTCTATGGTAAAGTACAGTTATGACATTGTTGTGTTTAGGGTATACATTTTGCTCGATCAGCATTTCAACTGCTGTCTTTTCCACTGGTTCTAGGCAGTCTTCACTGATCTAGAGATCATGGCTGCTCTGTTTGCCAGTGCCATTCACGATGTGGATCACCCTGGAGTATCCAACCAATTCCTCATCAACACAAGTATAGCCTCCTCCTCCTCCTCCTCTTCTTAGCCTTCCTCTAAGACGGATCTCAAAGTGAAGTGTCTAAACGGTCATGCTTGTGTCTCGGTCCCACAGACTCCGAACTGGCCCTGATGTATACCGACACTTCGGTTCTGGAGAATCACCACTTGGCAGTGGGATTTAAGCTCCTGCAGGAGGACAACTGTGACATCTTCCAGAACCTCACCAAAAAGCAGAGACAATCCTGCGCCCAGAGAATTTGTTTGCATTAGCCTGGAAATGGCTCAGTGGGGAGAGAGCCTATCTTGAAACAACAAGGTTGACGGTTCAAATCTCAGCTGTTTCTGAGTCAAATTTTAAAGAACACATTTGAAAAGGCACTTGAAAAACACCCAGAGAAGTTGTTTGTGGTAGCCAGGAAATGGCTCAGTGGGGAGAGAGGCTACCTCGAAACAACAAGGTTACGGTTTTGAATTGCAGCTGTTTCTGAGTCAAATTTTAAAGCACACATTGGAAAAGGCACTTTAAAGACGCCTGGAGAAAAGGTATGTTACTACCGAGACTCCGTGGCCTAGTGGTTTGGCCAGATGCGAACAATGAAAAGTCAAGTGGACTTGGCGACTGCAAACGGTGTTCGAATCCCAGGCATGGATGATCGTCTCATGGGGAGAGCCCGGGGTCAGGGGGGTGTTCCCCCCCCTGAAAAATGGACATGTAAAACAGTGGGGTTATATATCTGACCAAGTAAATAACTTATACTAATTTATATACCCAAAAAAGTATAAGTTATCTTATAACTTGTTCCACAACTTCTGGAGTTGAAGGAGGGAAGTGCTGGGTGGTCAACAGGACACATTGGGGTACCCAATTCAACAGGGTAGTTGGCACTCTGCCTTGTGCAGGATTTGAACCTGGGTTGCCAAGGTCTCAAGCATGTGTAGATACCACTACACTATGAGACCTATCTACCACTCTGCTAGACAACCTATATACTGCTAAATTGACAATCGTTAAAGTTAAATGAATTGGTTTGAGCGGGATTGGAACCAACAATACCAGGTTTGGCATTAAACCTTAACATGCATGCATAGACCCACTGAGCCACAGAGGAGTCTTCTGTCCAAACAGACTAATTGTGATTTGACACATATAGAGCATTTAAATAAATCAACAGTTGGTCTGAGCAAGACTTGAACCATGAACGCTGGAATGGCCCTCAGACTAGGTGATACCCATGCTTACCCACTGAGCTACAGAGGGTTACTCTAACAAGTCGATGAAATGGCAATCCATGGTGCCTTGTGCTGGATTTGACCCTGGGTTGCCAAGGTATCAACCAAAACACCCAGAGAAGTTGTTTGCGGTAGCCTGGGAATGGCTTAGTGGGGAGAGAGGCTACCTTGAAACAACAAGGTTAAGGGTTCAAGTCTCAGCTGTTTCTTAGTCAAATTTATAGCACACATTTGAAAAGGCACTTGAAAAACGCCCGGAGAAAAGGTCTTACTACCGAGACTCCGTGGCCTAGTGGTTTGGCCGGATGCGAACAATGAAAAGTCAAGTGGACTTGGCGACTGCAAACGGTGTTCGAATCCCAGGCATGGATGATCGTCTCATGGGGAGAGCCCGGGGTCAGGGGGGTGTTCCCCCCCCTGAAAAATGGACATGTAAAACAGTGGGGTTATAGATCTGACCAAGTAAATAACTTATACTAATTTATATACCCCAAAAAGTATAAGTTATCTTATAACTTGCTCCACAACTTCTGCATTTGAAGGAGGGAAGTGCTGGGTGGTCAACAGGACACATTGGGGTACCCAATTCACAAGGGCAGTGGCCACTCCGCCTTGTGCAGGATTTGAACCTGGGTTGCCAAGGTCTCAAGCATGTGTAGAGACCACTACACTATGAAGACCTACTTGCCCCACTGCTAGACAACCTATATACTGCTAAATTGACAATCGTTGAAGTTAAATGAATTGGTTTGAGTGGGATTCGAACCAAGATTCCAGGTTTGGCCTTAAACCTTAGCATACAAGCATATACCCACTGAGCCACAGAGGATTCTTCGGTCCAAACATACTTATTGTGATTTTGACATATTTAAATTAAACATTTAAATAAATCAGTAATTGGTCTGAGCAAGACTTGAACCATGAACGCTGGAATGGCCCTCAGACTTGGTGATACCCATGCTTACCCACTGAGCTACAGGGGAATGTCCATGCACTTGCTTTAAGTTGCTCTGGATAAGAGTGTCTGCTAAGTGACAAAATGTCTGATAGTTACCCAGCGAAATCTATTTACGTCTCTCGCACACGTCTTACAAAAATGTCCTCGATGAAAAAATTGTGTTCTTATGGTGTGTTGGATGCTGACATACATATCAGGCGCAGGGTAAATCAACAACCTCTTTCGCTGTTCATGTCTAACGCCTATCCAAACCCTGCTGTGCTCAATCTCCTGGTTTTGTCGTTTCCACAGGTCGGCTTCATTGACTATATCGGGCACCCTTTGTGGGAGACCTGGGCTGACCTGGTGCACTGGAATTAGGCAGGCGATGCCGTTACCCCACAGAAGAACCAGGCAGAGAGAAGGGGGAATATCTAACGCCCAGGAGGAGAGATGGGGAAGGAGAAATGAGGAGATTTTACCCGATTTGAAACGTATCTAAATGACCTTTAACGTTCCTGTTTGAAAAGAGTCTGTGTTCTGCGGAGGAACCTTCTGTCTGCAACTAGATCACTGGGACGTTCCCTGGGGACCACATGTTTCCAAACACACAAACACTTTCTGTCTGTCTCAGGGTGACTGTTCACTCTTAATGATCCTTGCTTCAGCCAGTAACACTCATTAGAGACATGAGGAGGAGAGGGGAAACCATCTTTCTTTATATTCATAGCCTCCAGCTCTATATTTTTCATTCATTCACACAAAGGGAAGGAATTGTTCAATATTGGATATCAGTTTCTCTGCTATCCAAATTCATTCAAACGATCAGTTAGGAAGTAGAACCATGAAGAGTATTGCTTATTCATACACACACACTCAAAGACCTGCCATCATTGCTTAGGCCAGTGGTTCCCAAACTGGGGGGCGCGCCCCCTAAGGGGGGCGCGGAGGTATTGCAGGGGGGGCGCGGCAAGGTTTAGAAACAAGGGATTTGTATGTTTGTGTCAGTCATGGGCGTCGTTAGCCCTGTTTTAGAGCTGCCGAGTGGTCAGAGAAGCAGGAAGCTTCCAGAAGCCCCGAAAAAGAAAATGCTTAGTTAGCTGCAGGTCTAACTGAACCACACCCAGAGCACCTGCTCCAAAATGGATGCTCTATCTGTGTGTGTGTGTGTGTGTGTGTGTTACTCTCGCTTGTACTTAACAGCCCGAAAAGCCAAAAATCGAATCGGTCGAGGGCATCCTCTTTTCCGCCCTCTCTCATAATTCAATTCAACCAGGTCTCATTTGTAACCCCTCCCCTTCACCCCCCACGGCTGCCAACCGCAGCCCATATGCCGCTCACACTCTCACTTGGAACCCAGTAAATCGAGTGCTCTTAGGCCTAATGTGGCTTTAATGGCCCGAGCCCCCTGAACACGATACTGCGCCTGGTAACAAATCACAGGCATGCTCCTTCCTCCTCTGCCTTCATTATTGCATTTGGAGCTTGTAGCTATAAATAAACTCCTCAGCCTTCGTACAGACATTGGAAGCCCTGCGAAAACCAGCTGCCAACGAGGGCGAGGAGGAAGGGAGGTGGACAAATAACAACGTGAATCAATCAAACGGAGGGATGGTTTGGGGAGGCTGTGCTGTCGGCCAGGCAGAGAGTCACTCACCCAGACAGACAGGTGGCAGGCAGGCTCACAGACATATTTGAGGTAATTGATGACTTTATTCATGGGTAAATGTATGACTGATGCAATCAAACATAAGAGGAGGTGGGTGAGGAGGAGAGGGCAGTAGGTGAGGAGGAGGAGGAGGAGGAGAGGGGCAGGTGAGGAGGAGAGGGGCATGTGGGGAGGTGGGGAGGAGGCGGGTGAGGAGGTGGGGAGGAGATGGGCGGGTGAGGAAGAGGAGAGGAGGAGGAGAGGGCAGTAGGTGAGGGGTAGGAAGCGACCAGCAGGTTGTGAGGAGGAGGTACAGGGTCAACAGCTGTGAGGCTGAAGCAGGCGGGGGCCACAGGGGCACCGTCATTAGCCACGGTGACAGATGACACACAGACGTGAAGAGACTGACCTTTACCACTGCTCCTGACATTTCCACCGACCTACCTGTACTTCATGATGACTGGGAGGGAGACTGGGGTGGTGTGTGTGTGTGTGTCAGAAAGGGAGATGGAGAGACAGAGAGGAGGGAGAAAAGTATAACGAGAAAAAATGTGAGAAAGAGTGAAAAAGAGAAAAGCATAAAGAATAACTAAGAGACAGACAAAGAGAGAGAAACAGAAAAAGAGAGAAAGAGGCCATCTATTTAAAAGGTGGATGTTGAGGGGAGCCCATGTGAGTGATCCACATCACAGAAGACACTGATTAGAGGAGACAAACAGGCCAAGAGGCAGCGAGCCACAGAGCTGCCCAGCTGATGCTCGGCTCACCCTGCTGACAACAGCATGCAGCCTCCTCTTCCTCAGTCCCCCGGCACCGGAGAACTCCCTCTCTCTGTCTCCCTCCCTCTCACCCTCTCTCCCTCCCTCTCTATCTTTCTATCTCTCTCTGTCTCCCTCTGTCTCCCTCCCTCTCTATCTCTCTCAATCTTTCTCTCTCACCACATCGTATAAAAAGCAAAATAGTGTTTTTTCCCTGGAAACTGGTTACATTCATCCCCATGTTCATCTAACGCTCTAGCTGGTCTCCAGCTGCGACCAGTTGCTATGACAATACTGTATGCACGAGCAGAATGTAGATGAACATCAATCATGAATGACATGTAAAATATACATTTCCTAAATAATTGATGTAATTTAGCGCAGTTAAGTTTTTTTTATTATTAAGGATTCCCTTTTGATTGGTCAGGTAGTAACGGTGAGCCCTTAAAGGAAACCTCCAAAGTAAGAATAAACAGACTCAAAGCCACATTAACAGCTTGATACCTGATACAGTTCAAACTGAAGCTACAGCCTTTCACTTCTGAAATCCCCACAGGGATAATTCAGCTCTCATATGGACGACACACAGTGCAGACAGTGTTAGAGTACCTGATGAAACACAAATCTATATGTCTGACGCTCCCTCTCTTTCGCAGTTTCTCTCTGTCTCTCTTTGTATCTCTCTCTCTCTCTCTGTGTGTCTTTGGCTCTCATCCTCTGTCTCTGTATCTCTCTCTTCCTCTCTCTCTCTCGCTTCTTCTATCTTACTCTCTCTATAAGACAGATGCCCCTTCACTGGTTCAGATATGAGAGTGTGTGGGGGTGGTAGGACAGAGGTCAGGGCACCAGAGTAATAATCACCTCTACACAGCATCCACACAAAGCTGATCCTCTCTCCTCCATCATGCTGCACACACAATGCCATTTTAGCAGCCTCCGCATCCGCTGCGTACTGCTCTACAGCCATCTTACACCCATGTGTGTGTGTGTGTGCGCATTAAGTACTCCTTCACACACCTTCCCAGCAGTAGATCTCTATAAAAAGCACCCTCTTGATAATGGCATGCGGGGTGTGTGTGTGTGTGATAGAGAAAGAGCATGTGATCACTTGTGGTCTCTACATGTGTGTGTGTGTGTGTGTGTCTTGGAGTGCATCCAACATGCCGCCTGATTAAAAAGCCTGATTTACTTTCTATTGAATCTAATGAAGAGCGCTGAAGAGCAGGGGGGCTGTGTACAACTCCTTATTTAACAAGCACTGTCTGATTTAATAACTGCAGCCATAACAGTCACTCAATCAGGAATCTTGATCTGGAGACAGAAAAGACTTCGCAAAAAGACCGATCAGATCATTTGATTATCTGTACACTGAAATTGTGGCCATTTATAACATGCAGAATTGAACCTTGAAATTGGTATTACATTTTATATCCCTTATTTTTCCATATACAGACACTTTCATTCAAAGAAGCGTTAACAATCTGTACATACGCTGTATCAAGATCTGTGTCCTGTATAAATAAATAAAAAATTGTGGACCCTTGGAACATTGTGTTGCGTTGTTGTGTGAACCAGAGGGTGTTAAGTGTGTAAAGTTAGACAGCAGAGCCCACAGGTCGTCCTCATTACAGAACCATGGCTTTGATAGCCTGACAGACCTCAGCTGAGAAGGCATGGACCAGCACTCCCTGTACCCATGTTCTCTGTCACAGGTGGGCATTTGGACTTGATCTCTCTCTCTCCGCGTCTCTCTCCCTGCCTCTCTCTCTCTCCCTGTCTCTCTCTCTCCCTGTCTCTCTCTCTCCCTGTCTCTCTCTCTCCCTGTCTCTCTCCCTGTCTCTCTCCCTGTCTCTCTCTCCCCGTCTCCCTGTCTCTCTCTCCCTGTCTCTCTCTCCCTGTCTCTCTCTCCCTGTCTCTCTCCCTGTCTCTCTCTCCCTGTCTCTCTCCCTGTCTCTCTCTCTCCCTGTCTCTCTCTCTCCCTGTCTCTCTCTCTCCCTATCTCTCCTACGCACATTCAGACACGCTGGGGTAGCAGTGGTTTTTGGAGTTTGTGTGCCAGGCTGTCTCATCTGCTGAATAAAACCAATCTGCACATGATGACTATGCACCTCCAACAGCACACACACACACCCACACGTCTTAACACTCAACCAGCTGTGCCACACACACACATTTCGAAAACTTCTGCGCGACGCACACAGAATCCCACAATCCCCTGCTTCTCTCACAAGTTCACCAGCCAGGTGTGAAACATTGGTCACAGTTAGCGCAGAAATCATGGCTGTTCTAAATCCTAACAGAGCTGAATGAGTCCAGGTCTAGGATGTGTGGATCAGCGTATCCCCCGGATAATATGCCTCCTACCTGAGATAGCGTAGAGCCTCCATGCTCTCTGGTTCTATGGAGCTGTGGTTCATCTTGTCCGTCAGGCTGCGAAGATTCAGCAACAGGGGAGGGGAAGAAGGAGCTGCAACGAGACGACACTCTCTCTCTCACTCACTCTCTCTCTCTTGCTCGCTCACCTGCGTGTGTGCCCTCGCTCGCTGACTGGCTCTCTATTGCTTTCTCTCTCTTACACACTCTCTCTTTCTCTCTCTCTCTCTCTCTCTCTCTCTCTCTCTCTCTCTCTCTCTCTCTCTCTCTCTCTCTCTCTCTCTCTCTCCACTTGGCTCTGCCTTACTCCCTGATAAAGCCAGCTGGGTGTTCGTCTCAGCTGCTCTGAGGGAGGCAACCAATTAACAGGCAGGGAGACACCGTGGGAGAGAGACGATTGGTCCAGGCTGCAGCGCTCGTAGAAGCTCAGTCAGCCAGTGAGGAAGAAGGAAAAGGAGAGTGAGAGAGAGAGGGAGAGAGACAGCGAGAGAGAGAGAGAGAGAGGTGTGGGTGCAGAGATAGATAGCAAAAGAGAGAGAGTGAAAGAGAGAGACAAAGACAAGAGAGAACACCCTCCCCCCCCCCAACCTCCCCCCCCCCCCCCCCCCCACCCAAACCCCCCCCCCCCTCTCACCCAACACAGCGGCTCAGAGAACGAGCCGATGAAGTAAGAATCTAGAGCAGGGTGGAGCTGCATCACTCAGCAGCTCTGACAATAACATTCATCACAGTAGCAACGTCCACTATTATTACCATCATCGCAGGGCGCTCGCATTCTGCATTCTTCAACTGCAGCATTAGAAGGGGGCCATGATATTTTTGTGCTCAGTCATACTGTCACCTTTAACAAATGGCTCATGTGGATGAGCACAGCGTGGCTGAAGGATGACCCCCAGCCAAGGGAACGAGATGCTCTCTTTAAGATGATTATTTAAGTTTATATGGGAGGTGTGGGGGAATATGGGGAACACACAAGCACATATACGGTTGTATTCCCCATGGCTAAAGACTCACATCCTGTGCCAAAGCTGCCAAGGACTGCAGTGTCTAGCTAACTAGGTCGAGATAACAAACAATAGCTCACATTCTTCAACAAAGGTCATTCCTGCTCTCTCTCTCTCTCCCTGCATTCCAGGGACTGGATGAATATAGAGTAATGACTTGCTGGGAGGCTAAATCAGTCAAGTCTTGTTTTCTGATCGTGATGAAAGTTTAAAGTCTGTTATTTTATTTTCAGTTTCTTAAAATTGGAGGCCAAAATATGATTCATATATCCCTGTACTGTTCATATTGGTGAATCGTCATATTATCATAAAAATACAGCAGCGATTTTCTTTTCTCTGCTAATGGGTTATGCAAATATTCTCCATAATAAAATTCGAAATAAAAAGAACGTCTTTCTTATCTGATATTTTTTTTAACAGACGCCACAACAGTTCTGGTAAGGATTGTTGATACAGTGCGCCACCCTGTGGCTGACAGCGGTATAACATGCTGTTGATAAACAACTGAGGACATAGTTCAATTAAACCCAAAAGAATGAAAATAAACAATTATTTTCAGCACAGAGTGAGTCCAATGTCGTCATAATGCCTAAGTTCCATCAGATCTCTAAATAGAACAAATCTCAAAGGAAGGTTCAACATTCTGATGACCTCATATCGCTGTTCATTTTCACACTTTCGTGCTTCTGTGGTTCCAGTCACATCAGACACCAGCACCTGTTATTCAAGTCATCTGCTGACTGTTCTGGGGCTGCGGTTTAAGATCCCTACTGATGTCTACATGAACTGCTCAAGTTTTGAAGATCAGTAACTCAATTCACCTGTTAACTTCAAAGATGCACACTGAGAAAGTTCTGCGTGGGATGGGATACAGTCTGGGGGCGACGATCGGTGAGGGAAGTTATTCCAAAGTCAAACTGGCCAGCTCACAGAAACACAACTCAGAGGTCGCCATCAAAATCGTGGACCGTAAAAATGTACCTGTTGACTTCCTGAGCAAGTTTCTACCCAGAGAACTGGAGCTGTTAAGGGCTATAAGGCACCCCAACATAGTGCACGTCCATGAATTCATCGAAGTGTGCAACGGGAAACTATACATCGTTATGGAGGCAGCAGAAACGGATTTACTGCAAAAGATCCAGCAGGTCAGACGCATGGCTGAAGACCAGGCCAAGGTCATGTTCTCCCAGATCATCAGCGCTGTGGACTATCTTCACGAAAGCAATTTCGTTCATCGGGATTTAAAGTGCGAGAACATCCTGCTGACTGCGGACAGTCAGGTTAAGATCACTGACTTTGGCTTCGGGAGGTCTTCTGCAGACCCCCCTGATCTGAGCAGCACCTTCTGCGGATCCGCGGCCTACGCTCCGCCCGAGGTGCTCTCTGGGGTCCCGTACGACCCCAAGAAGTACGACCAGTGGAGTCTGGGGGTGATCCTGTATGTCATGGTCACCGGCTGCATGCCCTTCGATGACAGCAACGTCAGGAGGCTCCCGCGGATCCAGCGAGAGGCCTTGGTCTATCCAAGACAGGTGGCAGTGAGCGAGCCCTGCAGAGGATGCATCCAGGCTCTGCTGCAGGTCAGCCCCCCCAGCCGCCCCACCATGAAGCAGCTGTTACAGCAGTCCTGGCTGCAATAGGCAGGAGGCTTTGGGACTAGTGCATCATTAAACGTGACATCTTTCTTGATGTGTTGTCGAGATTTGTTTTGAAGTCTGTTAGTTTTGGCATAAGGTCAGAGTTTTCTAAAACAAATGTTGAACAATAAGGCAACCTGAACCTGGCAACTACAAAGATAAGCAGGCCAGTAACAGGTTAGGACCATGGCAACTATCTGAACTGTATGTTTACATCCGTAAATCACGATATGGTTGCCTAATATGCAATTCGTTACACACACACACACACACACAACACCGCACAAATCCAACACTTAGTCTAGGAAGCCAAACGTTCTGGGGTGAAAATTAAAACGTGAATATGTCTAAGGAAAGACGAAAATCACTCACAACCAACCACAACTACGCTCACAAAGCCAACCAGAGAGAGAAGACTGCGTGTGAGCTGAGTTTCAGAGCCATTGAAGACCAGAGGAACTCTGCGCTGGAGCGACACGACCGACAGACTGACGCACACCGCTGCAGACTGGCGCAGTACAGCGCTGCGCTGTCCAGACCAGGCGGGATGGAGGGGGCCACTGTGGAGGGCCCCAAGGAGGGACCCACGGCTGGGCCCACGGCTGGCCCGAACCAAGAGAAAGCGTCCAGCAAGCAGACTCCCTCTCAGGTGTACCTGTCCCGTAGAAGATGGTCCACGGCGTTTTAAAGTGGTTTACTGAACATGGGAGACTGCATTCAGGAAAGTATTTTTTTTTCTAGTGAACTCCGCGAAGTGTTTTACTTTTTTGTGTTTTTGTAGAAATAATAATCAAGATAGCCGTGTTATCGTGTGGAACACGTCTTGACATTGGCAGTTTTTTCTCCCCATACTGAAGACTTCGAAAACGATTTAAGGATTGATTCAACGATAACGAACACCTGATTCTCAATAAAAGTTTTTTGCATCGTATCAACGTCTAATTATTCGCTGATTAAAAATCACAAGAAATGGGATTAAAATGAGTTTATTATTATTACTTGATGAAGCAGAAAACAAACCCGAAAACAAATCGGAACATTTCTTGTACATAGTTTTTTTTTCTCCATTTGGAACAGCGCTCCAGCACCCACACACACACACACACACACCCACACACACACAACTACACACACACACGGAATGGTGTCCTCACACAGCAGCAGGCAGGAGCAGAGCAGCACTTCAGGAATACAGCTGATCCCCAACACAACTGCTGTTCATACGGTCTCCCCCCCCCCAACACACACACACAGGTAGACATGCAGTCTACCCGAAACTAGACAGCCTGTCTGGTTTAAGACCTTGACAGGAGACACTAACAGGGAGATGCTTTTACACTACGGAGACACAACCCAGAAGTAAAAAAAAAAAACAAAAAAAACTTCAGTGTACTACTTTGATCTGTGAAAAGTCAAAAAAGTCAAGAAAAAGTAGTCCACTGCATGGGGCTTCTAACCAAGGTACGGTTATCTAAAAGGCTTCAGGATAATGATAATGGGTGATGATAACCAGCAGTATTGCTTAAGGGTCCTGAACCAGAGGGTGTTGACAAACACTGAAGTTGTTCACTCTAAGAGTCCATGCGAGCACCAGCACCTTTAAGATTTCAATAGACCGAGGACCCACAGAGCCCATTTGTTAAGAAACACACACACACGCACACACGCACGCACACACACACACACACGTAAGATCTGGAATACATTACACACACACACACATACACACACAGCCATCAAAACATATCAAGAAAAAGATGGAACATTTATTAGAGGGGGAAAAGGAGAGAAAAATGGAGAGGGAGAGTACAAAAAAAAACACAAATGAAATGGTGCAGCACAGAGTAAGAAGCTGAATTCAAAGCCTTTGTCGTTTCATATGTTCTGATTGGCTGTCATGTCTACAAGGCCTCTGAAACTCACTTTCAGCCTCGGCAGTGTGAATCAGGAGAGGAAACCGAATCACAACTCTTCTGGGAGTCGTTCACATGGACAGCTAGCTTCTTCAGGCCTCTCACAGAAGGAATAACATCGTCCCTGTATGTGGGCTCTCTGCTTCAGATAACCTAACCCTGGAACTAACCTCAAACTCATCCACTCAATTCCTTGTAAAAAAGAAACTCCTAAAGCTAAACGGTTTAAGCAAGGCTAAATTGTGAAAGCTTGTCCAGCTTAGACAGAGTTGGGCTCTCGGGAGTGACCGAACATTAAGAAAAAGAATCCACCACAACCGCAGGACTAAAAGCAAAACAATGATGTCACGTAAAGGTGACATCACTTTAACCCCCCCACCTCGCCCTCCCAAACCCCTCTCACTTCTGAAATTTCTTATTTTAACATCAAACTGAAACAACGAGGGCTTCATGAACCTCTTCACTGTTTCTTTGGAAGGTTTCCTAGGCGACAGGGTAGATGGCTCCTTTGTGTTTTAGTTCCCACAATGCTTTTCTTCACCCCCCCCCCCCAAATAAACAAACAAACAAACCCCAAAATGTTTTAAAAATTGAACTGGACACCAGCAGATGTAAAACCACCTTATCTGTAACATTACCCTTTAAACAGGCCTTGAAAACAAGCCACGTCCAAAAATATTAAGGATCGCAACATCTCTTTACACAGTATTACTTTACAGAAAGAAGGGTTCGGTTTGGGGTGGGGGTGGGGGTGGTCAAATATTCTACCATTTATCCTTACAAAATACTCCCCCCTCCCCCCACAGCCCCACACATCTCACTTACCTCCTCTGCTTGTTGCCTCATGGTTACAGAGGCAGTCTGTGCACACGTGGAGACAATTCAGGAACCTTTTTTGTACAGTTTTTTTTTTGTTTATACTTTTTGCAACGCTGACGTTTATAAATCTGTATGAAGTTCGTGGTCCTTTGAACTCAACCACAATCCCTGCCATGATGATGTCTGCCCCTCGCACCCCTCACTGCTGTGTGTGTGTCTGTGTGTGTGTGTGTGTGTCTCTGTGTGTGTGTGTGTGTGTGTGTGTGGAGTAAGGCATCATCCACAGTGTATCATGTTAACAGTGCAGTCACCAGGGGAAGCCAGCCCAGCCAATCAGAGGGGGGGGATTGTTTGTGGACAGGGTGAGATCACTAAATCCCAAAACGTTCTTTACTGACAGATGCGAGAGGCTCCTTCTGTTTCGCAGTCCCACCCCCCACCGTATGACATCCAATACCAGCCGGCTCCGAAGTGGTGGGGCTCTCTCATTGGTCGATATAAAATAATCCCAGGTTGTTTTTCATCCAGCGCAGATGTTAAGTCTGTTGTGCGGTGGCTGATGGACACCAGCCAGCTGAGTAAGCTTTTGGGAGGCTGGGAGGCTGGAGGCCAGGAGGCTGAGGGGCTGTCTACTTCCATGTGTTGGCTGTCTGGGAAAGGGGCCTGGAGGGGATCATATCCAGCAGGTACTCTCTCTGACGCTCCACAGCTGAGGAGCTGCTCTTGTGGACAGACAGGCTGGGGTTGACGTAGGCCATGGTCACGCCTGGAGACACACACACACGCTGGGCTCAGCACACTAGGAGATCTCTCTCTCTATCTATCTTTGTTAACACAGGTCATCACCCATCACCAGGTAGAAGAACACAAGGGGGTGGGAAGAGAGAGAGAGAGAGAGAGACAGAGAGAGAGAGACAGAGAGAGAGACAGAGAGAGAGAGAGAGACAGACAGCGAGAGAGAGATAGAGACAGAGACAAGAGTGAGAGAGAGACATTGCGTGGGAGAGATAAGGTGGGTCTCTGCAGGTTGTTCAGTACAGGGGGAAGGGGGGAGAGCAGAGGGGGGAGATCTACCTGTGTTCCCGCCGGTCTGCTTCCTCCAGCTGCTGGCCGGGGCGGCGCTGCTGCTCACCTTTGACCCCTGCGCCGGGCGCACCACCTGCTTACCTGGCCTGCTGACCAGCGCCGCCGCCGCCGTCGTCACAGCGTTCTGCAGCTGGGAGGACGTAGAGAAGGTGTGGCTGACCCCGCGTGACCCCATGGCTGACTGGACACTACGAGACAACTGACCAGGGCTCTGAGAGAGAGAGAGAGAGAGAGAGAGAGAGAGAGATGAAGATGGAGAAAGAAAGAAAGAAAACAAACACACAGAACAACCGTACTTAGTTTACTAAATCACTGATGGGTTCAGAAATGCCAGACAGACAGGGGGTGGGGGGGGTTGTGGTGTCAGAGGGCAGCAGCCGACCTGCTTGATGGTGGAGTGGTGTCTGACCACAGGCTGGCTGGCCCTGTGCTGCTGCTGCTGCTGCTGCTGCTGCTGGGAGCGGCCCTGCTTGTACTGCTGCGACACAAACGCCTGCTGCTCGCTCTTGGCCAGCGCCGGGGACGAGCCGCTCTTGGCGGCGGCCGAGGCGGAGGTGGCGGCCTGCTGGAGGATCCGCTGCTCCATCTCCTGCTCCTGCTGCAGAGCCTTGACGAACGCCGCCTTCAGACGATTGGTGTGCTCGGCCTTCAGGGACTTCTTCTGATTGGAGGACATGCACTGGTCGCACATGACCCCCCCGGCCTTCTCCTTCCTCCAGCGGGATGTGAAGTCAGTCTTGCACTGGGAGCAGCTGAAGGGCTCCTTGGGGGAGGGGCTGGACAAGGAGGCTCCCAGCTGCTTGCCTGTCGGAGGAACAAAGGACCAGGGGGGAGAGGAACCAAAACTGTTAGTATCCTGTGAACCTCCTCTCCTCTGTCACTGTCTCTCTCTCTCTCTGTGTCTACACCTAGAAACACCAGGACTAACTAAGTGGAAAATAGCTTGTGGGTTCAAGACCACCATATAAATAAAAAACAAAACTTGTATCTGGAAAATCCATCTACACAGGAAGGGGGGCACCCACCTCTGCCCAGCGTGTCCAGCAGGTTCTGCACCACCTCCTCCAGCCCCACCAGGTAGATGAACTCATTGTTGGCGGCCGAGGGCAGGAAGTTGAGCTCGGGGGCGGGGGGTTTGGGCGGAGGGATCTCCAGCAGGGTCTTCTCCAGCTGCTTGCACAGGGCCAGCTTGGCTGCTGCCTGCCTGCTAGCTGTGCTCTCCTTGCTGGGCTGGGGAGAGGCCTTCAGGTTGGTCGGGGAGGCCTGGGGCAGAGAGACAAGCCAGGAGAGACCTCTTTAGAACCCCCGGAAACACACACAGAAGCCCACCACGTGTTCTACGTAGCTGCTTCTAGAATGTTCCGGGGGGCCGGGGGGCGGTCTAACCTGGGGGATGTTGACCATGACGTTGGTGTTGGGTACGTTGGCCACGCGGATGAGGCCCTGCTGGATGATCCTCTGACCCTGTACCTGGACATTGGGCACGGTGGCCCTGGGGGCCAGGAGGAGGGGCGGGGGCCCGGAGCCTGAATGCTGCTGCTGCTGCTGCTGTCGAAGCGTGTGCATTTGCTGTGGAGACACGGCCAGGGGCTGACATGTCACACACACACACGCAGGGATACATTACACACACACGCGCACGTGCACACGCACACACACAGGGAAGGCAGAGAGACAGAGGAGGTGGAAGAGATGAGACAGAAACACAAACTAGAAACACAAACCAGCACCAAAAGTGTTGAGAGTCAGAGGAGGCTAGTTTGACGTACATGAAACAGGATGTAGCAAGTACACCAGCGTGTGTGTGTGTGTGTGTTACCTGCGCCCCTCTGACCAGGGGTGGCATGCTGATCTGGGAGTTCAGTTTGGACGGTACATGCTGGCCCCCCCTCACCAGCGGGGGGGGGATGACGGCACCAGAGCCACGCCCTGACGACACCTGGGGGGCCATCATCATCATCATGTTCAGCCACTCTATCCTTCTACTGGGATGTGGACAGGGCTCGTGGGTAATGTAGTTCTTGGAGGCTGTGCTGGCTCTTACCTGGAGAGGCCTGCTGCCAGGGGTCATGCTGCCCCTCACCAGAGGAGGGGGAGTGGCTACTGTCGACTGGGGGGGAGAGAGGAGGGGAGGGGGGGAGAAAGGCCTGGTGACAGAGTTCTGTGTTTGTTTAGGTGTGTGTCTGAGTGTTTGGATAGAGGTGTGTGTGTGTGTGTATCAGTGTGTGTGTGAGTGTGTATCAGTATGTGTGAGTGTGTATCAGTGTGTGTGTGTGTCTACCTTGGGGGCAGCAGTGTCTTTCTGGGTCTGACTATGTCTCAGTTTCTTCAGCAGCACCAGTCTGGCCTCCTGCAGACGAAGCTCCTCCTTCAACTGCTGGATGAAACGCTCCCTCTCATCTGGACTGCTCTGCTGCAGGGGGAGGAGGGGGGGGAGGAGGGGGGGGGAGGAGGGGGGAGAGGAGGTCATGTTGACATACCCAGACTACAGTACGTTTCTCCAACTCAGTTCCTGGAAAGTGAAAAGGCTGTCCTGTCGTCTTTCACTTGAACCTCACAAGCTTCTGTCATCACACAGGGAGACTGAAGCCCTGTAAACAACCTGAGAGAGACAAGGAAAGAGACCAGGAGAGAGACCAGGAGAGAGAGACCAGGAGAGAGAGACCAGGAGAGAGACCAGGAGAGAGAGACCAGGAGAGAGACCAGGAGAGAGAGACCAGGAGAGAGACACCAGGAGAGAGACCAGGAGAGAGAGACCAGGAGAGAGAGACCAGGAGAGAGAGACCAGGATAGAGAGACCAGGAGAGAGACCAGGAGAGAGACCAGGAGAGAGAGACCAGGAGAGAGACCAGGAGACCAGTTGAGGGCTTACCATGAGTTTGTCCGTGTCGGTCTTCTTGAAGAAGTGGTTCAGGCCGTTCACCGGGGGGCTGGGGGGCTCGTTGTCAGACAGCACGATGACATCATCAGGCGAGGGGGGCTGCCGCTCGCTCTTAATGTCGCTGCAGGGGGGGAGGGGGGAAGAAGAAGCGGGGGAAAGAAGGGGGTTGGGGGGAGAACTGTGAGATTGTTTGTCTTTTCTGCTCTCTAACACGTCAGCATTCACACTGAACACCACAGAAGAACGACCACACAGAAATCCAGTGCTGCAGTTTGTCCAGAAGAGGGCGATCAATAGTGGGTTTAGCTCATGAAAGGCTGCAGAGCAGACAAGAGGCTGTTGATCAGAGTAGTTGATCAGACAGAGACAGAGAACGCAGGCTCACCCTGACTGTGTGTGTGTGTGTGTGTAGACGTGAGTGCAGAGGAACAGTGTTGTGTGCTGCGTTTGGGAGGGTTGATTAACACAGCCTTCCCTAAACAGTAAGAGGAGTAATCCACATCGTGTGTGTGTTGTGTGTGTGCGTATGTGGGGGGGCTACTTCCAGAGGAGCAGCAGAGCCCAGGGCAGCGGGGTGGGGGAGGGGGGACCTGGCCAGGGGCCAGCCTATTGTGTATTCCCTCGCTCCAGTCACCCATTCACCCAGTCAGTCATTCAGTGACACTGTCACCC
Organism: Protosalanx chinensis; assembly: GCA_030340685.1. Taxonomy (NCBI): domain Eukaryota; kingdom Metazoa; phylum Chordata; class Actinopteri; order Osmeriformes; family Salangidae; genus Protosalanx; species Protosalanx chinensis. The sequence goes on from CM059340.1 coordinate 6,933,312, forward strand.
CCCCCCCCCTCCCCCCCCCCCCTCCAGCCACCCCTCCCCCACCCGGGGGACAGTCAAGCACAGACCAAGACAACAGCCCTGCTGGGCCAGAGTTCCAACATGGTACTGCCCTGAGGCCTGGGGGGCACGTGTGTGTGTGTGGGAGTTAAGGTGTGTGCACGTGTGTGTTAGGGTGTGTGTGTGCGCTCGAATTAGGGTGTGTGTGTGTGAGTCAGGGTGTGCATGCGTGTGAGTTAGGGTGTGGCGTGTGTTAAGGTGTGTGTGTGTGTGTGTGTGTGGGGGGGGGGGGGGGTGTGCCCACACATGCCACATGCTTCCAGCACACTCAGCAGAAGACAGCAGCAGCTGCTGATCTGGGAGCAGCTGCCAACTCCTGCAGCGTTCAGCATGACTGTGGAGGCTGGCTCCAGGCTGGCCTGAGACCAGGGCTCTGACCCAGCATCTGGAAGGGCCATGTCTAGGCTTGTATCTACATGTATCGATTTGAAGAAGTTGGAGAGACAGCGAGGGTAAGTACTGCTACACTCACACACACACCGTACAGGAAGACCAACGCTCGCAGGTTGCTAACCTCTCACCGCTACTGCTCGCTAACTAGAGTTCAAAGTTCAAATCGAGGTGAAGTGATAGGCCATGAGCAAAACCACTATCACCTGAACAGTAATAATCACTCTACCAAGGCATCACGTGAGCCATCTGCCTGTGTGGTCACGTGACCCCTCCCACCCACCCACCCGGCCGGCCCCTCCTTCCCCTAACTGCTCCCTCCAACGTGGACACCATGGCAACGGCCGGTTGGAACCAGTTTGTGACAGGCAGGCTTCAGAGTGAGGTGTTCAGGTTCTGGAGGAGCAGGGAGGTCGAAGCTTCCAACTCTCTAAATGGGGGCGGGGCCAACAGCGAGCGAGCGCTCACTTCCTGTGTGACTCCCTGTCTGCCGCACACACTGCGCCGCGAGCACTTCCAACACACACACACGCACGCACACACACACACCTGCACCGCAAAGTAGGTTGAACACTTTTAGTTGCGTTTGTTTGTTTGGGTCCCTGAAGTTTTTTGCTCCCCTTCTGTTCCCTGACCTCCCACAGCACGGCTCTGCTCAGCACAGCACAACAGCTCTGCACTGCACAGCTCTGCTCAGCACAGCTCTGCTCAGCACAGCTCTGCACAACACAGCTCTGCTCAGCACAGCTCTGCACACAGCTCTGCTCAGCACAGCTCTGCACAACACAGCTCTGCACAACACAGCTCTGCTCAGCACAGCACAACACAGCTCTGCTCAGCACAGCACTGCACAGCTCTGCTCAGCACAGCACAGCTCTGCAAAACACAGCTCTGCACAGCTCTGCACTACACAGCACAGCTCAGCACAACACAGCCAGGCCTAATCCAAACCTTGACTCTGTATCTCACCATGACTCGTATCACAAACACTTCAACGCTCTCCAGTAAATACTTTCCAACCGTCAAGTATGAGCTGAACGATTCTACGACCACGTTCTCTACGGTGATAGGCTGGGACAGGGACCAGTTAGACCAGTTGATATTACCAAATATCTTGAAATGCCAAAGAGATCCGTGTTCCTCCCCAGCTGGGAGTACCAGGCAGCAGACTGTGCTGGGCCCCATCTGCCCAGATGTCCCAGCAGGGGATTAACACAGCTCTGTCCAGCACCACAAACAGGGACTAATCCCATGCAACACACAGCCCAGGACGTCAGCCTTTGGCTGGGGTAACCATTGGAGACGTCAGCCTTAGGCTAGAGTAACCACAGAGATCTCACCTCTTGTACGTGCTCATGTCCACAGGCTCGTCTCTGGTCTGCACCTCCACCTTGATGGTGGCCTTCACCTCCCCGGACCCAAGCAGGCTGGCCGCCACCCTGGGCCCCTCCTCGGCCTTCTCCGGGCCCCCGTCTCCTTCCCCGGCCCCCGCGGTGCCTCCCTCGGCAGGGTCGCTGCCCTCCAGCTTCACCTTCTTGTCCCCGGGGCTGGTGGGGGACACCACGTCCTTCTCCAGGGCTCGTTTCTGGCTGCGGGTCTGACGCACCGCCTCCTCCGACATGACTCCACCTGCAGGGGGACAGAGAGAGCTCAGAGGAGGGTTCTCTCTTGTTACACACACACACACACACAGACACACACACGCTGCAGAAAGATGGACACAGTGGAAACACGCATGCAAAGCATGAAGACAAACACACGCCTGCAGACTCCCCCGACACACGGACGTGCAAAGTGCAGACAACGCACATGCCAGCACGTTCCCTTAACTTGGAATGCGTGTGTGAGTGTGTGTGAGTGTGTGTGAGTGTGTGTGAGTGTGTGTGAGTGTGTGTGAGTGTGTGTGAGTGTGTGTGAGTGTGTGTGAGTGTGTGTAAACAGAGGCAAACTTAGTTGGGGTGATGGAACAGGGGTGGGCAGGGGGGTTGAAGAATAATTCCTGTCCCCTATCCCCTTCCCAAAGCAGCTGACCACAGCAGTTTCTCAGTCTACGGTGACATCATAGATAAGAATGACTGGCTCATCATAGCTCCATTACCAGACCATTCAAAAGAGAGTTATTACAATTGATCAGAGCGCTGTGGCCAGCGTGGAACAGAGTTCAACAGACGCACATTTCAGATCTGATAGTGAGCTGACTGCAGGGCTTTTATCGTCCTCTGTGACATCAGCACGGCTCCACATGACCCTTCCCAAGATTCCATGGGAGACACAAAGCACTTCCCTGAAGAACCGGTTCAAACTGGTCTGCGAGTGAGAGGAGGCAGGGGCAGGTTTTAACCCCTGGAGAGACGGACTGGCAGGCAGAGAGACAAGAGACTCCGGCCGCCATGGCTATGGGGGGGAGGGGGCGGACGGACCAGGGAGCGTGGAGTTCGGAGTGGAAAAGGGGGGGGGTTACGCCATCTTCAGCATTCCAAACCCCATAAAGGAGCGAGCTACCCAGAGAGCAATGCCCCCCCCAGGCGTTCAGAGAAAAATCAAAGACATCAGAGACTGCAGAACACCCTCCATGGTGAAACTGTACAGTCACTGACCATGATATATACTAGCACACCAGCCTAGGTAGGAAACCATGACACCCCCACACGCCCTGGAAGACAGCCTGGACAAAAGCTGTCGTCTGACGTGAGAGAGACCCAGCGAAGAAGAGCCAGACAGATTTCCATAGCGACCCCAAGGCACAGACAGACTGCCAGGGAGGCCCAGGGACAGACAGCCAGGGAGGCCGGGGGAAAGACAACCCGGGAGGCCCAGGGGACAGACTGCCAGGGAGGCTGGGGTGAGGAGGCTACGAGCCTCTGACTGGAGCTCAGAGGAGAAACCGTAGATCTGTGGCTCTGCTCCATAACTAGGACAGATGTGCCCTGTTGTACCCTACCCTCAGCACAAAAGGCCATCTATCTAGAGGGGTTGCAAGCGTGCGTGTGTGTCTGTGTGCGTTAACCGTGTTGCCTGCCTGCCCTTTTCATAGGCAGCTAGGACCGTCGCGATCCAAAATGGCATTATGGCCTAGGGTGGGGAGTGCTGCCGGCCAGGTCTTGGCGTGCGATTCACATGAGCCAAAATGGCTTCCTCTGTTTACCTGTTCCCCCATGACATCCAGAGGGCTCATTCGAAGCGAGAGTGTTTGTTTCTCCAGGCGTGCGGCTAGTGTGGTCTCAGGGGAGACGGAGAGCACCGTGTAGCCCAACCTACGGGCTGTAAGGCCTGCTGCTAAGCAACAAAGGGAGAAAACTAAACGTGTGTGTCTGCGTGTAACTGAACTCTCCAGAGAGACATGTAGCCGTGCCCACCCCTTACATCAGCCATGCCTGTCCTCCCACCGCTCCCCAGCCCTGTGTTACTCACCCAGCTTAACCTACCAGACCAACAACACTGATCATCTAAGCTCAGCCACAACCTCTGGGGTATATGGACAGACAATCTTATAACAGCTAGGCAATAGGAAGAGCTATCCAGCCCTTCTAATTCCTCAGAAGGGGGGTGTGTGTGTGCGTGTGTGGGGGGGGGGGGATCAATAGTAATGGGCTTTCCCGCTGGGATTACACCAGGTAGCTTCCATTATCTGATGTCTAATGCAATGACCCCCACAGCCCACCCCCTCAAAACCCTTACGAACGCCCACCCCCCCATACTCTAAACACACAAGCACAGGGGGGGTTTCAGGTTGGATTCCTTAAGCTGTCTATTTTTCTGCCAATAGGATGAGGATGGAACTACAATAGACCAATAAAAAAAAGAGGCTGTAACATTCTAACGTGGGTCTTCTATTCCTTCAGCATTCTAACTATTCCCGGAAGCTTCCTCCTCAGAAGGACTCGTCGCCATCAGGAGTTCCAATAAACTGGCTGCTGTTCAGAAGGAAGTCCTCCGCTAAATGAAATATGCATCAAAGACAGAACATGACGCTGGAAACTGAGTGGCAGATAAAAGACTAGAGGGTTAAGAAAGACAGGTAGAGATAGAGAGAGAGAGAGAGAACAACAGAAAGAAAAAGAGAGAAACAGAGAGAAAGCGAGAGAGATCAGCTGACAGGGTGGTGGAGGGAGGGGAGAGGGAGGGGAAAGTGCCTAGCTGGCCCAGCCTTGGATCTACTGTAAATTCACTGACACAAATACTCTTCCTCTTCCGTGTACTCCCTCTCCCTGTTTGCTCTCAGGCTGGCTGGCTCGCTCTCTCCCTCCCTCCCTCTCATTGGTCCAGGCAGACTAGAGGCTGTGAGGGTGCCTCTGCTGGTGTAGTCCTGAACGCCAAGGGTTAAGCCCCTTCCATTTTAACGCCACTGACAGATCAGGCCATTAGGGTGTTACCTAACAAAATGGAAGTCCTTAACCCTGCGTCTGCCAGAGCGGAGGAGAAAGCCACCACCTGAACTATGAACCAGCTGGGGATCCGACACGTTACTTCTGACCCCCCAACACATACAGCACTGGTCACGGAAGCACAACAGGAATAATGGTTCTAGATGTGAAAAATACAGTAGCTCCAGCCCCCCAGATGGCTAACTTTAGCCTTGTGACTTGTGATGACAGGAAGCCCTGAGAAGAGTCAGTGACTGAAGACAAAGACACCAAGTTTACTCCTCTACCGTTTCCTGTTTACAGTCTGATGAGCTTGATACACTTCCTCCCTGAGAGAGATCTGTGAACACGGTGGACAGAAGCGGGCGGCTCGGGCCACCAGATCATCATCTACTGTATCTCTTTCCTTGACCAACTGCCGTTCCACACACACACACACACACACACCTGACCTTCGTAGAGAAGCACTCAGTGCTCAGTGACCACATCACCAACACGCTGTGTTCAGCGAATGCTGCTATCTGGTGCTTACTGCTCTGCCTGAACAAAGGCACCATATTTACTTTAATACTACAAGATGACATGATGAGAAACCACTGCAATACAGCAAGTAACTAACCACAAAATTGTATTTAGGTTGTATTGAAGACCATTACAATAGGCCAGTATGCAGTCATTTATAATCAATTAATCTATAAACCAACGTCTTTTGGATTAAACTGTTGCTACCCATTTACATGAACCATCTGAAGTTGTAAAGGAGTTTCAGATATAGAGGCAGGTTCCCCTTTGAATTCTAGATTGTTCCAATAAAGCCGCCACAAACAAAATCACCTGCGGGGCTAAAACTCTAGAAACACAAACAGTCTTTTCAGAACGGAGCCACAAGCCACAACAACTCACAATGACACACAGACAGAATCCCTGCTTTAACCTATACAGCCCACTCTGCTTTTGAATATCTGCTCACTGACTGTCTAACAGCATAACCAGATCTGCCTTCTTCAACGAGACTTCTCCATGTGTCTGAAGTGGACCTTGATGCTGTTAAGTCATGCTTGTCCCCAAACATCACACTATCATGGGGGTTTTACACAGGGGGATACAGCTCCAATGCCCCTCACGGGATGCAAGTTTGTCCTCTGCCACCGGGCAAGCGTGCCCTGTCAGTGTCCGAGGGTGAGGAGAACCAGTTCCAGCTGCACTGAACACCTACCCAGTTACAAAGTGGTATCAAGTCAAACGGGAACAGGAGCAACCTAGTTCAGATCTTCTCATCCACCTCGAATGAACCAAACACTTTATGATAGAAAACAAGCAGGTCACAACACTCCTGTTGATCAGCAATGAAGACGATGCTTCGCCAATGGGCACCTTGTCCCATCTTGCCCCCACCCCCCCACCCCCTCAAACAAGTTTGAGTTTTACATTTCAATCATGTTTTGAACAAACATTTAGCTTAAGTCAACTATGTACCGCTTGTAATCAGGTGATATCGAGTTCTTACAACGTAAATACGTGTTATTATAGCCAGTGAAGCGGCTAAATAACAACAACACAATACACAACAACAACAAAACAACAACAACCTGTCCGTAGTCCGTCCGGTTTTCCTCGAGCTACCGTGACTCCAGCTAGCCATCTACCGGAGCTGCTTAAGCTAAACTCGGTCTAAGAAACCCCCAGAAACGGTCCCAAAGTCCCCCTGAGGGAGAACATTAAAGGTGGGGTGTTAAAAGATGGGTCACCAGCTGGAAGGGGAAGGTTAGGAGATGAAAACACCGGGGGAGAACGACACCAAAGCGGGCTAAGCTAACGACAAGTCCTCGGACAGTTGGCCTGGCTGGAGAGACACACACACACACAGACCGACAAACACACACACACACACACACAACCTACCGGGAGGGGGGGATTCAGGATTCACAATCAACGAACGGTTGAAACTAAACCTTTTTACTTTTAAAAACTTTGTGATTGTTTGTTCAGTGTTCTTAAATGCTGGTTTGATTATTATTATTTTTTTAACCACGGTTTAAAGTTGTGAGTTTTACTTTGTGGTGGTTTAACTGCCCAGTCGATAGCTAGTGTAGCTAGCTAAGTGTGTGTGTGTGTGTGTGTGTGTGTGTGTGTGTGTGTGTGTGTGTGTGTGAGTGCGACACACACACCATCAGCTAGGCTAGGTGGCTAACGACTAAGCTAAGGAGTAAAGAGAGAGAGAAAGAAAAAAACTTATGGTCGTCGGGCTGAATTAAAACCCCCAATTCTTCATAACTTTCATCTTAAAAACAGAAAAGAAATGTCGTTAACTTACTAAGAAAATGATCCAGCGGAGCCGGTTTCTCTTGACTTCTTCAACTTGTTTTGACTTAATTCGATGAAGAAAAAAAGACCAAATCCCGGGGATCCCCTGTACTGCCCGCTGCCTGGAGGCTGCCAGATAATGAGCCGCTCACACACACACACACACGGGCAGAGTCACTGCCTGCTAGGCTGCCAGATAATGAGCCGCTCACACACACATCCCTGACACACGCACACACACACGGGTAGCGTCACTGCCTGTACGGCTGCCAGATAATGAGCCGCTCGCTCACACACATGGACAGCGTCACTAAGCATGCGCAGGTGGTCACACACCACATATGATCAAGACCACAGTCATGTATGACCATGCACACACGCGCACACACACACAGGCCCGGCAGGCCCATACAGGTCAACTGGCAACCATGTGTTTTTAAACAGAAGCAGAGGGGGTCAGCATCCACTACTGTTACCATAGCTACCCCCCCAACCCCCCCCCCCCCCCCCCCATTCCCTCCCTATTGGAAATAATAGGGAAAATTGCATTAATGTATTTATTTCGTTTTACAATGTACAATTATAATATTAAATAAGTAAATGTATGTGTAGATTATATACTTAGGAGGCAAACAAAACCTAAAAAGTGGGTGTTGGTGAGGGAGGGAGTGAAAGAGAGTGAAAATGTTTGAATTAATGGAACATCTCTCAAAACCTCTTTACCTTTAGCAAAAGTATGCAAGTATGCTGAGTGGGTGGGACATAGAGACGAGGTTAAACACCAAAGCGAATTGAACCCCCTACTGAAATAAAGCAACGCAGCAGGAAGTTTCCCTCCCAGTAATGAGCACCAGGACTCACTATTTGGCAGGAAGTGCGGTATCTTTATGCTGACACTCATCACCTTCAAGCATCTGTGTCAAACCCCCCCCCCCCCCTCCCCCCATGTCCAACACATCATTAAACTCTCTGAAATCAGCAGACATTTTATGTGAAATGACTTAGTCAGTTATTAGTTATGTTCTAATGACTAAATTGTTTGTTTAATTGATTATGTAAAAACAAGATTATTCTGTCTTCCTTCTCAGTTTAAGTTACAACTACTATGACATTAGGCCTTGTGAATTTCACTAAGTGAAAGGTGTGTGGCCGTCAATAATTGAATTGAAATCATAAGTAGATTACTTATTCAACATTCTGCATTCATTCAAATGTCATCAGTCCAGAAGGAATTTACAGAAGACAAGTGTCATTATATTAACACATTCATAAAAATGGCCAGTAGAGTAAAATGCACAATTATTGATCAAATATGATGGTGCTACTGATTTTATAATTTACATTAAACAACTTATTCAGACTTTTATTAAAAAGGAAAACTCTGAAGAACAAGTATTATTGTTCAAAGGAATTGGATTGAATGGCTCCAGGGATCAAGCTTTAGTTCCAGCAGAGTAACTTAAATATCCAGCTTTAAGTTGTTTATTTACAAATACATGATCCACTGCACATCATCATTTATAAAACCCAACAGTAAAGTTTTAGCAAGAGTCATTTATATACAAATATGTTGCAAAGAAAACTCTTGAACGGAACTTTAGGTTTAAAAAAGTTTTTATTAGAAAATTCATGCAATCAACTTTGTCCTTCTATGCTTAAAAATGTTTTGTTTTGTTTTTTGCATGAACTTTGCATCTCAGCATGGGAAATGGGAAGTCTCGATAAAACGATGTAATGCAAAGTTAGGGCTTTAACAGTTGGCTGCCAACTGGGACATCTGCTGGTCAATTAAGGTAATGACACGGCACAGGGCATCAAATACGTTTCCTTTCGGGGGTAAATCCATAGTTGTTCTGTCTATCAATTACATCTTTAGTAATATCAGAGGTCAGAAGTACTTGGTAGGTGCAACGCAATGAAAACATACTTCCCTGATGTAGACGGTGGCCAAGTTGGTCACAATGAAGGTCCACAGTTTCTATTGGCTCGTGAGCTGCAGGGGAGGGGACACAGGGAACCAAGTGACCAATCAGTGAGATCCTGTTTTTTTTCCTTAAATGAACATTTATTCCTGCTTTTAAAGATTAAATTAGAACAGCATTTGTTTTTAACTGGAGCACTTTTGACTGCCTCAAGCCACTCACCCTCAGAGCTGTGTTATACTGCATTGTCCATACAGTTTACTGAGATACAATACAGCCCCTGGGAATCAGAGGGAAGAACATGGCACAGTTATCTGTTGGGGCCGTAGAGGAAGGGAGCCCACCTCTCGGGGGGTGAAATCTAGGGTAGGTCCTCTGGGTGGATCCAGGATGAAAAGTACCGGTACATAGTGTGTGGAGCTGGGCAGCGTGGTTGCTGAATAACCTGGGAGACTGCTGGCACAGCTGGCCCGCCTGGGAGATCTCGAGCAGGGCGCAGAGAGAAGCAGTAATGAACTTAAAGAAGGCTGTTATTCATATATGCTCCATGGACACAGCCGTTATGGGACTGACTACCCCACAACTGCAGCCAGTACCTTCACTAGGTCTTCCTAATTACACATAACAATAACTATCCGCGAGGTACCATGACTCCGGAGCCTCAACGCTGGACGCCATTTACCCCCCCCCCCCCATAACAACACATTTTTGGCAGTGTGACGCTCCCTGGTGGTTAAAGCATGCCAGACAGCAGTGTGTTGTTGTCGGGTATTGTAGTTCGAAAACACAAGTGCGCCTGCCTGCCCTCGATCTGATAAGCCACCCAGAGCTATAATAATCTCGTGGGTCAACTCCAGGAAGAATTTTCTGCAGAGACAACACCTAAAAATAGTCTGATCGTCCGTGTGGATGCTTCTACATCTGTCCTTTTCCGTCAACTCGGACAGTGAAACAGGGGGAGTGTGTGTTGCGGGGGGAGTGTGTGTTGCAGGGTTGGACTACGTGCAGCCAGCAGTGTTTTGATCTCAAACAAGCAAACATGTCCAAGGATCTGTTCAGCTCTCAACGACGCGCTGATCATTGAATTGGGATTGTGAACACTGATACACATTTTTTTCCTACACGGAACATCAAAGGTAAGGATTGATCCAGTTCCACACATTGCTTTTTGCAGGTTTGTGCATTTTTAACTTGGTGCGTAGCAAAGTTGATCTACTGCCCAACAATGATATGCAAAGGTGGGATGTTTTTGTTTTACAACCACTCTTAAACATTGTATTACACCATATATTTAAACATGGATCAATGCATGTTTAAACCAATTCATGTAGACTGTTTTTTAACCACAATACGGCAATGTAACATGATATGTTTAGTCGTTCGCCAAGGAGAAATTCATTCATTTCCAACCAGTAAACATCCAGGACTTTCAGTCAAAAGATAAAAGCGTGTGTAGATGAAGGGATGTCAACATGGAAGGGATTTTAGTTTTTAGAAACGGGTTGAATTTATTTATGAGTCTTATTTCTGTCTATAGCCGTGGAATCTTCCAGAACTGCCTGCCCCCACCTCCCTGTTTGTTTAAGAAACGGGTTCACAACCACGTAAAACACGTACCAGTATGGCCCATGGAGTCCCAGACCACCAGTCAGCCCTGCCTGTTGACCAGGCCTCTGTGCTGGCTCTGCCCCCCTCCACACAGGCTAAGGTGAGTCCCTCTCCCCAGCTGGATGTTTACCTCACAATAACCTTGCTGCATGCAGATCATCTTAATTTAGTGTGATGTGAGGCAGTACTCTATTCTTAGGTCCTAAAATGTACTTGTTGCATATCTGGCACATGCCTTATTGGTCAATCTGCCTTTTCCTTAGTAAGTATTCCCTGAAAGTAGGACATAAGTACGTCATATTTAAATCAGTATTGTCCTTATCACTCAAAAAAACTTGGACTTCCTCATTACTGTAACTGTAATACTTGTTATAGTATTATATAATATATAATTATATAAAATAATATTTGTTATTTCACAACAGCATCAACCATGCAACCCTAATTTATCTTATCAGCCAGATACTTTATGACCTCATCAAGGTTTCTCAACACGGATCCAGAATGAGGGCCAAATCACTCTCATGTGTCACCTTATCTCTGTGTAACACGTGTGACAGGTGTACATGTGAGGCCCCACAGGGGAGCTGGCTTAATGATAACACTTTACTGTTGATAGCACCTATGGCACGTTTGCTTATGATTGAAGGCCTGCGCTCACACGAACGAGAAGGCTAATAAAAACTACTGAAGGAAGGGTCAGGTTTCTCTTTACTGGCAACTGAACAAAGTTATAGCCAGGACTAACATAGGCTGTTTACTCCTGGGTGCCAAACTACATACAGGGATATTCCCCCTCTGAGGCAAGTAAGGTGAAGTGCCTTGCCCAAGGACACAGTTATGTTGACACAGCCGGGAATCAAACTGACAACCTTCTGATCACTAGTCCGACACCCTAACCACTCACCCAGTTCTCCAAAAAGAACTCCTAACAACATCTGTTGTAGCCCAGAATAAGCCATTGGACTAAAAGGGACTGTTGATATAGGCTTCTGTTGCCCAAACTGCTGTTGTTAACCTTGTGTTGTTTCTGTTGTGCGTGTCTGGGGCAGGATTTCAGTCTGAGATGGACTGTGCTGGACTCTTTGCTCTGCGGGGCTTTCGCAGGTGCCGTGGCCAAGACGGTCATCGCTCCGCTGGACCGAACCAAAATCATCTTCCAAGGTGAGCTCAGTTTCCTCCCACAGGAGGCTCTCCTGTTACCCAGCATGGAAACACTGGACAATAGAGGGAGAGAGCACATCTAAAGGCAGCGTTTCACAGTAGCTTTACTCTATTCTGCTCTTATCTTTTGAATTTTTGCGTATTTATGTCAGTGATCTAACGTCTTTTATCGCATTTCTTTTACCTCAGTGTCTTCGAAGCGATTCTCTGCAAAGGTGAGCCATTTTCCTTCATTATATAATTCCCACAGAATGTGCGGCTCTATTCTATTTCCGGAAGCCAACTTGGCAGGATTGAGTGGTATTAGTGTTTGTGTGTTCCTGGGTTCTTGTAAGCAGCATTATGCAAACATAGAATCTTAGACGTAACACACAGCAGTCAACCGCTTAAACAAAAACGTATTCTATACTGAGCGACTTAGACACAGACAGCCGTTATGTGTTGTGGGGATTTCAAACATGAGTAAACTAAATTTGTTGTTGTGTTCGTGCTTTGTGGCTTTCTTAGGAGGCCTATAGGTTGGTTTACCACACCTATATGAAGGATGGCTTCTTCAGCTTGTGGAGGGGCAACTCAGCCACCATGGTGCGGGTCATCCCCTACGCTGCCCTCCAGTTCTGCTCTCATGACCAGTACAAAAGACTGCTGGGCGGTTACTACGGTTACCAGGGCAAGTAAGTAACTGCCTGTCGACTATCAAGCAAGTTGTGGTATTTATATCAGACATCCAGCCTTTTATATAGACTTATATGTATTCATGTTTTTATATTAAAAAGATGTTTGGGGTCGATAATGATTGTGGTAAAATGGGAGATAGTTCTCCAGCTCTGACCTTGATTCTGAGGTTACAGAGCCGCCTGAGGTTAGTCTGTGATCTGTAACACGATCTCTCTGTGTTCAGAGCGCTGCCGCCCTTCCCTCGCTTCCTGGCAGGCTCCCTGGCGGGCACCACAGCTGCCATGCTCACCTACCCGCTGGACATGGTCCGTGCCCGGATGGCCGTCACCCCCAGAGAAATGTAGGCTCTCCCCTCTGCGCTCATTTTAAACATGCCATCATCCCTGTATGCATGTACACTTACCTTAATCATTCCTGAGAACCACTGTTCCGTTGTGAATGTTCCTGCCTCTGTCTCGTCCAGGTACAGCAACGTGATGCACGTGTTTGTCCGGATCTCCCAGGAGGAGGGCTTTAAGACCCTGTACAGAGGCTTCACCCCCACCATCCTGGGCGTGGTCCCGTACGCCGGCCTCACCTTCTTCGTGTACGAGAGCCTGAAGAAGATTCACGCAGGTAACAAGGCCGCTTGTCCAGGTCCAACCTTGACCTTTTGAATGGCGACAACTCGCATTGTTTTAACATTCACCGTTCATCCTAGTTTTGTTAACTGATGGCCTTACCTGTCTCTTCTCTCCTGCTCCCCAGAGAGGACAATGCGGCCCCAGCCTTACCCGACTGAGCGGCTGGCCTTTGGGGCGTGCGCTGGCCTGGTCGGCCAGTCGGCCTCCTACCCGCTGGACGTGGTCCGCCGGAGGATGCAGACAGCCGGGGTGACCGGCCACCAGTACACCTCGGTCCTGGGCACCATGCGGGCCATCGTGCAGCAGGAGGGCGTGGTGCGGGGGCTCTACAAGGGTCTGAGCATGAACTGGATCAAAGGGCCCGTCGCCGTGGCAGTCAGCCTCACCACCTTTGACCTCACGCACAACCTCCTGCACAAGATGCATCAGGTGGATCATTACACCCACTAGTCAGCAGGGGGAGCCGGAGATACAAGCCATGGTTGAATCTACCGAGGAAACCGCTCACAAATGAGAGAAAAGGGAGGAATGTAGTTTCCGCCTCTGCTCCCCGAACTGAAGTGGATCAGAGCCACTCCGCCTGTCAGACAGGAGGTGCAGAGTGACGAGTCTGGATGGGGAGAAAACACCGGAAGGTTTATTAAGCTGCTGCTCACAAGACACAAACACGCAGGCAGAAACATACATTTGTCGACTTCTTATGGAAATCATGGGGGATTTTCGTGATTTGAGGATCAGGCAGATTTGTGACTGGGGGGGTTTCAGTTCATGGGGGGGATTGGGGGGGGGGACCCTTGTCATGGCTGTGGACTATTTTAACTTGGAATAAACTCCCTAAAGATTAACAGTATCATGACGAACCCAACATTTCAGTTCCATTATCGGCTTTGGCCGGTTTTTAATTCAATTCCTGTTTTTAATTCAATGTGTAAATATAAATTTTGTATCCAACCATATCATGCTGCTTCCCTTACCTTTTACATTTTATTTTAAGAAATGTTCCAGTGAACATGTCAGGATTAGCAGGGCAGTGTTGCTGCTGGCTGCTTCCATGCAGACCTTGAGCTGCCCTGATTGGTCACCTCACGCTCCTTGCTGAAGGAAACAGAGATCACATGACACTTCGTAAGGTTCTCTCCTGGTTCCAAAGAAAGCTAGTCAGAATGTGAATCTGTTTTATATTTATGCTAAGCCTGTCTGGGTTGAAAGTGAGGGGATGTGGGACGTTGGCAGAGCCGAGCTGGATTCTGGTTACGACCACAAGGTATCGTTCCGATTAGTTTTATCGGGGTCTGCATTTTTTCAAACGTATGCAAATCTTTACACATACGCGTTCTGTTGTAGTATTGATAAATCCTCACTGTTCAGATCAGTAACTGATCATGTTGGTAAGTCATAGTGTGGTTTGTTGATGCCTACATTGTACATTTCAGAATCTTGATAAGATAAATAAGTATTTTTGCTGTTTATGGGGAAATAACTGGCAATCAAGTGTTGTTATTTTGCTTAAAACGTATCCTGGTTTGCTATTAATCTTAGATGTAAAAGTGCAATATTGTTGAATAAATAATGTCCATGTATGTGTCTAACAAGCAAATTTGCAATAAAGACTTTTTAATGTAACGTCAGCGTGGCAGTGTTGGTTTGTGTCCGCTAGAGGGCGCTCTGAGATCACTTAAGCTAGAAGCAGACTTGATGAGGTGTTTTAGCTTGGCGGAGACTTTCAAATTCCTGTTTCTATGTGCAGTGAGATGAAATGATTCTATATTTAGACTATGACGCACATGTTTTTTTTTTTGGGGGGGGGGGGGGGGGGGGGTTCTGTATTACATGAAATTGTGTTTTGGGCAAATACCTCATTCTGAGAATCGAAGTGTAATCCTTCAAAATGGTCTTCAAATCTTCCAGTATTTTCTTTGTTCAAATATCAAATATCTATCACTCATCGTCTACTCACTCTACTGCAGGGGTGGGCAATCCTGGTCCTCGAGGGTCGCTGTCCTGAAGGTTTTAGATGTTTGCCTGCTCCACCACATGTCCACAGAGCTTGATAACGACCCTTCATTAGAATCTGGTGTGCTGGAGCAGGGAAACATCTAAAACATTCAGGACAGCGGCCCTCAAGGACCAGGATTGCCCACCCTGGCATGCCTAAAGAAATCAGATTTTAAAAAGTTGCTGTTGTGTGTGTGGAGTACCACTAGATGGCACTAACCCCTAGTAAACCACCTGGATGGTGCATCAGAGCCCAAGTAAAGGTAAATCCCTACTCACAACCTGAACTTGACCTCCTCTCAGTTATTTCTCATGGTTTATGTCCGACTATCATCCCAGTTAAACACAGATAACTGTTACACTCCCCCATGGGGTGTTAAACTATCAAAACACCCGTGTGGTTAGTAATTAATCCACCAGTGAAAACTATACCTTAAACATGACTCTCTCCTTAAAACGAGTTATCTTTTTCTTTCATGTGATGCAGTGCAGCATTGCACCACTTCAGTCATATCATGCTAGTAAGATATCTCCCAACCTTGGGTTTTCTGCACCAAACATTTTCATAGAACAATTATTTTTCCAATTATGAGTCACCGACTTAGGGCCTTGAGGCAGCACAGAATGAGAGCCGGCTCCAGAAATAGTACTCATAAGTATAAGGGCAGTTGTTCTGCAGTGATAACCTTGACAGAGTCTAGGAAAGCAAAAGGCTCTTGCGTCTTGTCATCGGACCACCGTCAAAAACGACAGCATATCTAAAGTGAAGTGAGTTTGTCTCTTCATCTGTAGTGACGGCCTCTCTCTCCTTCAGGCCACAGGAGAACAGGAGCTATCGCTCTCTGATTCTGACACACCAGCTGGCTGGAGAAAACATCTTCCCCCTCCCTCATCTTTCAATCCATCCTCCTCTCCTTCCTTCTCTACGTCCTCATCTTCATCCACCTCTATTCCCTCTTCCATTTTCCCTCCCTCCCTCCCTCCCTCCCTCAGCCCTTGAACTTGGCTGTGCATTCCCAGCCACCAAACAGTAGCTGCAGGCAGGCAGTCCAGTATCGCGACAATCCACACTGCAGAATCACCGGGCAGGACTTGATAAAATGGATGGTGGGGTGGGCAGAGGGGGCGTGGGGGAAAACAGGCAGGCAGGTGGGGGGGTTGGGGGGGGGGGGAGGATGGGGGGCTGCGGGGGGTGGGACCAGGGGGATGGAGGCGCGGTTGCCATAGGTAACCTGGAACAGTGCCCAGAGCATAGAGCGAGCCATTTGCATGTATTCAAATCTGGCATGAATAATTCACTTTCCAGCCTCTGGAACTCAGCAAACAATGGCTGCCCAGACAGACAGACAGACAGACAAGCGCCCACAGACACACACACTCTCCCTTCACATCACATCACTATGAGAGAGGTGAGGAGGTTAGACTGGAAGGATAATGGCGGCTCCTAAATGAATCCGATTTGAATATGTCGAAGACGAGGAAACCGTCAGGCTGATATCAGTTCACACGTTGTCGTTCCAGCTGTCCGAACGCTCTGCAGCTGTGAGCGAGCTTCCTGTCTGGGAGGAAACGAGGAACAAGAGAGCGCTTCTTCGATGGTTTCTGTCTGAGCAGAGCACAGAGCAACAAACATGGCTGCCCTTCAGCACTGGTGCCACTGCAGAGGCATGATGGGAAAAAGTCTCCATGCAGTCACTTTGATAGCCAACCAGTGTCAGGTTCACAGGCACACCCCACTCCTACAAAGGCTTTCATAAATTCTGGCACATGAAAATGCCTGGAAACACATTATGGAGGACATAAATAGCCTTGTAAAATCAAACCAGTAAAAAAAGAAAACAAGATTCGAAAACCAAAAAAGGGACAGGAAAGGAATATCAAATCGTATAGAAATGTCATTAAAGTCTCGGTCAAAGGGAAAAGTCTGAATCTATGTTCATAGCTTGGGTTTTACAGAACCCCCCCCCCCCCCCCCCGCCCCTCCCACCCCAGCCCCAGTGCCCCCCCCCCTCCCACCACCTCCCTCCAGAACCTCCACCACCCTCTCCACTCTCTCCTATTCCTCAGTCTTGTTAATTTTATAAGATACAGCATATTGCCACTTATCGTCAGCCGGTGCCGTAAAAGCTCTGAGGTCACTGCATTACGGAGGTGCTGGGCTCAATACTTCCATTAGAGGGAGTGTTCAGGCTGTGCCGAGCTTCACTCAATCAAATACAGTCTCTCCCCCGCTCCCCCCCCACCCCCGCCCCCCTCCTACCCCTGTAGGCTCCAACACCAGCCCCAAGTGTAAAGGAGGGGGAGGGGGGGGCACACTCACAAATGGAAACTCACTTGCCAGGTCCAGAACTGTATACCACACATAAATCTATCACGCACACCCTTCCTCTACCCCGCCCCGCCCGCTCCCCCCCCCTCACTCTTGCCCTGACCCTCCTCCCTTCCACACACACACACACACATACACACACATGTTCCTATGCAGGATTCAGGATATACAGGGCCCTGTGTCATACTGGAACCCCTAAAGGTTTTTGATTCAAGGGTTGAACGTGTTCATTTACATCCCTGGATGTATCTTATAATGGACACGTCTGCATCAAGTGAGGATGTGACATTTTCCATATATGAAAACATCTGACATTTATGTATGAAATATCAGGTTATGCTGCTGGATTATGTGTGAGGCGATCAAGGCTGTGTTCCAGGAGGAGAGGAGAGCTTCACAGAAGCACGGAACGTGATCTCAACACTAACATTCAAATGAGAACAAGACGTCCTGCTGAGATGATTCAGCTACACAGAGTCTTGAAGTCACCTTTCGATTTCATACAAGGCCTTTCCCAGTGAACATTCACACGGTTTAACACAGCAAACCTGGCATATTTAGTGCCGTGTCGAAGCGTGTTGAGGCCTGGAGGGAGCTTCAGCTCCAAAAGAGTTTAATCAAAGTCAAAAGTTGGGATGAACGATGAGAAATAACGGCGAGAGTTTTGGCTGCGTTCATCCCACGCCTGTAAATTAGGAATCGACGTGAATCTATGTTCAGATATTCCAGTATCTCTGCCTTCCTGTCAGCCCAGTGAAACGCTGCCTGGCTTTCGTGCGCTCCACCACACACACACACACACACACACACACACACTCTCACACACACACACACACTCACACACTCACACTCACACACACACTCTCACACTCTCACACTCACACACACTCACACACTCTCACACACACACACACACACTCTCACACACACACACACACTCACACACTCACACTCACACACACACTCTCACACTCTCACACTCACACACACTCACACACTCTCACACTTTACACAGCCTTGTCCTGTGGATATGAGATCTCTAACCCACCCTCATTGAAACCAGGGTCCTGCATTAACATGCATGTATTTTCTGAAGAGCGTGAAGGGGTGGAAGTGGTGGGAGGGTGGAGAGGGTGTAGGGGTGAAGGGCTGGAGGGGGTTGAAGGGTGGAGGGGATGAGGGCTGAAGGGGGTGGAGGGATGGAGGGGTGGAGGGGATGAGGGCTGAAGGGAATGAGGGCTGAAGGGGGTGGAGGGATGGGGGGGTGGAGGGGATGAGGGCTGAAGGGGGTGGAGGGATGGAGGGGTGGAGGGGGGGTTCTCCTGAGAGAGGGTCTGAAGGACTTTGCATGAGAAAAGCCAGGGTCCTGTGAACCTTCTGCTCCCTGTGTCCACTTTCAATAGAACCAACATGGTTAGCATGACAAACTGCACACCCAAGTTCTAGGACGTTCTTGGAAGACCCCCCCCTCCTCTGACTCCCCCCCCCCCCCCTCCGACTCCCCCCCCCCCGACTCCCCCCCGCCCCCTCCCCCCCCCCCACCACCCCCACAGACACACACCCCTACCTACCCTCTGCGACCCCATCCCCTGCCCTTCATTCTAGTTTCCAGGCCCCCCTCATGTCACCCCCATGTGCACCTAGCTCCATGCACCCCTCTGTGGGACTGCTTGGTCTTATTAGCTGTCTGGGGCGCCAAGTTCAGTGGACTCTGGGATGACCCCCCCCCCAGCACCCCATCACCCCCCCTGTACACAGAGCCAACACAGACATCCATAGGGATAGGGAAAGGAATTTTAATACACACACACACAAACACGCTCACAGGAATATGTCAGAAATATATTTGGTTTTCAATGACTTCAGAATTGTTTGTTTTTTTACGCAATTATATTTCCAAAAGTTAACAGTATTACTGCATGCAATATCACAGTGGCTAAAATCCTGCTAAAACCACAAAGAGACATTAAAACTGAAGCTGAGGCTGTTTTTGGTAAACGGACCCACAAAAATATAAGAATAACATAAAAGATGTATGACTTTCGTTTAGGTAATCGTAATATCCGGGTTATGATAGGGTTAGAAATGAATGGTTAATGAATGAATGGTTAAAACCCAGAGATGATTTAAAACACCATCAATCTTCTACAGTGTTGTTATTTACATATAATAATCAAAGGAGGTTGTTTAGTAGTACAAGACAAAAATATAACATATTTTGGTCATCATTTATTACACGGATGCAATGGTATTTTTGTATTTAAGTCCATTTTAAATATTTTTCGAGAATATAAACATATCAATAGGTTACATTTAAAAGCCTTTGGGGATACATTTTTTAATGTGGTTATGATTCCAGAAATATGTAATAAATGTATCTGAATAAGAATCACCTGAAATAAAACCACTCAAATAAAAATCACTGAGCATCTTACATTATAAAATATACATTTTTTCTGCCATTATTATTCAACCAGTAGGCAAATATTGTGCATTTAATTGTGCTGTATTTCAATGTTTTTATTATATAATGTTCCAGTAATATAATCAGATAGATGCTTTTCCTGAGAGTGTATCTCCCTCTCCATTGGCCCCTCAGGCCTCATGTGAACAGATTCAGCCAATCAGAAATTGGGATACCAAGAAAATGGAAGGTCAGATAGATATGGCGTTTAGTATTCAGGAATACATCTTTTTGTTGTTGTTGACTTGACTTGAACATAGTGATTTAGGCAACTAAATACCTCAAATATCCCTTTGAAACTAACTAGTGCTGTTAAATGCATTCAATTATTATTATTATTTTCTTTCTTCACATAATATATGTTCTATAACACATAACATTTATTCCATGCAATTGTCAGTGAAACAAATTACTAAGTAAAGCATAATACATCAGAATAATATCCCACAATTATAACCGCGTAAATGGTTAAGACCCCATTGTGACATTCCACACTTCAACCTTTTAAATTGACCCCAAAAAAATATTAATTGAAATTATCTGATTGGAAACTATTTAACAGCAAACAGGGAAATAACAAAAATCAAATTTAATTCAATCGAACAAGGCAGTTATTCTCTGTCGTACATGTCTGATTCGATCCCAATGCTGTTAAACACAACACGACACTAAAGACTGTTCATAAACAGGCCTGTTTGTTTTTCCAGGACAGAGAGGCACCTTTGTTCTCTTGTCTGTAGTTGTAAAAGGCTTTGTGTGTCTTAGAGACCCTGGGAACTTAAAGACACTCAAACCACAAACAAACAAACGACCTGCCAAGCCTCAATTAAAGCACAATTAGCTGAGCCCTGGGTCTCTTTGTTTAGCTTCACAATAGCCTGGGCTAACAGACTGACCACCTCGGCTACGTGTGTGTGTGTGTGTGTGTGTTTGTGTGCCTGGTTTGTTTTTCTCCCAGAGAGCCCCAGTTAAACAGAGTCCCAATAAAGATATAGGTGGAGAGGTAGGAGATTCAGCTGTTGAAACCGATGGATGGTAATATCCTCACACGTCTGTGAAACAGCAGCTTATCGTTAGGATTGACCATGTGATCTGACTTGTGGGTTTACTGAACCGTAAAGACAAGGCGATTCCTTTCACACGTCGAACATTTAAAGACCCTTTAAAAATGTCCACCCAAAACACCCATCAAACAAATCAAAGTGACAACTCTGAGGGCAAAAACAAACCTCAACGAGGAGAACTGGAAGAGGTAACGTCAGGGGGACGTTCCCCCCCCAGACCCACCCTGACAGGACACATACCTCTATCTATAGGTGTTACACCATCATCTCACACTGTCTTTCCGGTGTGTGAGCATGTGCAGGACTAGCTGTAGGATGGCAGTGCAGGTCACATGACCTCTCTCTCCGCCTCACAGGATATAGACGATGAGACTCCTGCACTGGACACCATCCTAATGATACTCTCACTACAAGGTGTCCGCACTCAGGATAGGGTCAGCTTTACAGCATGTGTGTCTCAATGTGTGTGTGTGTGTGTGTCTACAGTACGTGCGTGTCTCAGTGTGAGTGTACATCTCAGTGAGTGTGTGTGTGTGTGTGTGGTGTCAATGCGTGTCTCAGTTTGCATGTGTGTGCATTTCAGTGTGAGTGTGTGTGTGTGGGTGTATGTGTGTGTCTCTGTGTGTGTGTGTGTGTGTAGCTCAGTGAGAGTATGTGTGTGTGTCTCAGTGTGTGCGCGCGCTTGTGTGGACACAGGACAGAGGGTCACTGCTGTGATGTCCAGGGCAGTGTTTAAGGTCTAAGACAGTGGAGGATACGGAGTGAGCCCTCCTCCTCCCTGGTGAGACTGAGAGCCTCTGCCCTGCTCACTAAGCATGTATATCAGGCCATCTCACGGCTGGCCGGACACTCCCTGGGTGGGCTCGGGTCAATACCACACTGGGGTCTGGCACCGCAGAATGGGATAATCTCCCTCTTTCTTTCAGAGCCAGTGGCCCCCGCCCTCAGATCCAGCCCTCTCCCTCCCTCCTTCCCTCCCGGTGGCCTGGTCCTGGTCCTGGTCTTGGCTACTTGGCCCTAATTCCAGGTCAGGCCCAGTCAGGGGGAGAGCGAGGGGGACTGGGAGCCCATTTCAGCCGGGGCACTGGAGCGCACTGAGGCCACTGGTGCATCACCTTAACCGGCTGTTGGTGGGGAAAACAAAAGGAGGTGTGATCACCACAAAACATGACCAAGGGTGTGTGCGGTGTGTGTGCGGTGTGTGTGCGGTGTGTGTGTGTTGCATTGCGATTGCTTCAGCTCCAGCAACTTGCTTCAACACCCTTTCTGCTCACACACACACACACACACACAGGGAAATAATTGACACCAAATATTTAGGCCACTTGGTTTAACTGCCACCCTTCCAGACTCCCTGAAACAGAAGCATCTGAGACAAGCCGTCACACTGAACCTCCTGTGTACTAAAGCAAGTGCATCGTAACACACACTCCCCTATCAGAACTACAACAGCTCAGTTTAATCTACACATTTCAATTTACGTCAAATAAAACCAGTAGAAGCAACATGGGTTTTGCATTTATTTCTTTATTAAAAGGTAAAAGCAAAGCATAATCAAGAAACACTGCAGAATGATTCTGTCCCACTTCACCTTAACATTCACACACGCAATTTGATTCAACTCGATCAAATACAAAATGTTCATTTCAACTTTCTGCAATAACGTTGCTCAGTGCACGATTGACTTGTAAATTACAGTGGGAATTCTGCAATCTTATGGGAACTCCACCGATCTCTTCCGGCAAATTAGTCTCTGAATGTTTAATTTACATCCAATATCGGCGATTTCAATAAATTACAGCTAAACATCATCTACATTAAACTGTTCAAGCAGTTGATTTCACTTCCACACTTACCTTGGTGTCTGTGCTTTCTGCAGCTTACCTGTGATTCGCATCCATCCCTCCCTCATCACCTCACACTACCTCTGGGACTGCTAGGGGACTCTAGTGGGGCTGTGGTTGAAGGCAGGTGTGTGTGGTGGGGGGTGGAGGGGGGTGGAGGGCGAGGGGGGAACATTCTAGAAGCTTGCATGTAGAACCTCAGCTGCATCCTGGTCAGTACCTGAGAACACATCAATAAACAGGAAGAGGATGGTTAGAACAGGAAATAGAACCTTTGGTTTCAGTCAACAGGAAGAGCAGTGGACTACAAGACGGACTACAAGACGGACTACAAGACGGACTACAAGACGGACTACAAGAAAACGACATGGATGTTCAAAACCGGGATTCCAGGTTTGAAGTATTTTTGTTGACTAAAAGACCGCCGCCCTGAATCAGACAGTTGGAGTGTCTGAGCAGCCAGCTGCTGTGTCTGCAGCAGTGCAGTCACCATGCTTGTGTTCAGCTGCAGTGGGGGATGGCTGCATGCTGATGAGCTCCACATGAGCATGCAGTATCTGCAGCCAGATCTTACGACACGCATGCCGTGTCACAGCCCGCGTGACGCTCCGGGGCTTGGCCCCGCCCCTCTCCCAGACACGCTAAGCTGTGCTTGCTTACTGTCGCTTGGAGAAAGGTGCATATCTGCGTGTGTGTGTGTGTGTGTATCAGCTGTCTGCATCAGCGATGAGTGTGACCCCTGAGCTAGTAGACAGCCAGGGGTCAGAGGTCAGGGTGGAGCCTGTCTGGGCACAGTGCCTGACCCCACTGCCGGCAGCACACACAGGACCCCCCCCCCCCCCCCCCCTCAGCATCCCACCCTACCAGACTAATATCACCTCAGGGATTAGGATCCAGACAGAAATAAATGGACCCTAACCACACACACACACACACACAGCTTCTGCTTGGTCATATAAACAGATCACGTGTGCATCCGATGCATGACGCAGGAGGCAGACTCCAGACACTCAACTGATCCTGCCGTTGAGAACCCAGACTGGTTCAGGGGTTTGGCCATATATCTCCCCCCGACCCCTCCCCCACTCTCAACCAACCTAAACCCTCAAGGAAGACAAGGAAAAACTCCCAGAAAAACTCACTAGAGGAGAAAGAAATGGTAGAAACCTTGGGAGGAGCAATTCAGTGGCAGCTCATTGTGAATAACAAGCGCATGTTCACCTCTAATAACTGTTCGATAAACATCTACAGCCGGAAAGCCGTCTGTGGAGACTCTTTTAAACGGTCTAGTTCCTCGTTTGACTCTGCATCATGTAAACCATCAGCCTGGGAGAGGCTGAGAGATGTGCAGCATCAGACTCCTTCTG
Source organism: Protosalanx chinensis (assembly GCA_030340685.1). Taxonomy (NCBI): domain Eukaryota; kingdom Metazoa; phylum Chordata; class Actinopteri; order Osmeriformes; family Salangidae; genus Protosalanx; species Protosalanx chinensis. The sequence continues at coordinate 6,957,485 of CM059340.1, forward strand.
TGAAGAAACAGGATTTGGTTCAGAGACTGAATCAAAGACATGAGGGATGTGGGTGAGGGCTGGAAACGGGGGGGGGGGGGGGGGGGGGGTCACGACTCTGACAGAGGTGCAAGCTGGGAGTCTGGTCTCGCCCATCCTAACCAGTGCTTAGAGCTAATCTCTGTTTAATCCAGCAGCATTAGCACAACATGTGTGGAGAGTGGAGAGGGTCCTGACTCCAGCACACGGTGGAAGACAATAACCTGGCTGGGGAGAGGAGAGGAGATGGAGAGGGGTTGAGGGAGGCTCTGCTGGCTCCAACCTCCAGGCTGGATGCAGCGGGGCGTCTGCAGGGCAGGGGAGGGTCTGACGGGGGACAGAGGGGCTGGGAGAGGAGGAGGGGACGATGGCTCTGCTAAATTTAGGCCGTCCATCTGACGTCCCATTAAGGTTTGGGACGGGGGAGGGGTTTGAGGGGGGGAGGGGGGCTGGAAGGGGGGCTGGAGGGGGGCGGTGATCCGCTCTACCCTCCTCTGCTCCAATCAGAACAACAAGGCTGACTGTCTGCTCCTCTGCATACTAATTCACCATCACCCTGAACGTGAACATGAGGCCTGGCTGGAAGGCAAACAGGGGCCTGGGGTGAGGAAAGAGGAGGGGGGCGGGGGGACGACAATGCCCCCTGGGGGGACAATGGAGTGATGCATGGGGGGGGGGTGGAGGTGAAGAGGGGTTTAGATGCAGTGAAAGACAGGCAAAGCTGGTAGCTGGGGGGGTGGGGGGGTGGCAGATGCTGGATATGTGAGAAGACAGGATCAAGGTTGGGAGGGAGGAGGGAGGAGGGAGGAGGCTGGGGGGGCGGGGGGGTGAGGGCGGGGGGGAGGGGCAGCTACGCGGCGGTGTGGACAGCGGGCTGGGTGACGGTGATGCTCACAGACAGTTTAATGACAGTTGTCACGTCTGGAACATACGACTTAGACGCTGCTGACACACACACACACACACACACACACACACATGTGTTTGCACCCCACACACGCCTGGATCGTGTGTGTGTGTGTGTGTGTTAACGCACAGTGCGCTCTGATTTCAGGTCACATGTGAGGAAACGCAGGTTCACAATCTCTGATGTCAGACGGTTTGTAACGCACTCTGACACACAGACCATGCTGCTATGGTATCACCATGGTAACCACCAGACTGTGGAGAGGAGACCAGAGAAGAAGAGAGGAGAGGTAGTGATGGTCAGAGGGAAATGTAGTTCTTGTTTTAGTCAAAGTAGTAAAGTCAGATTGAATGGTTTCCCTGGCCAGGCGTGGCGTTAACTTAACGCCCGCCTCAAAGCAAAGATGGCCTCATTAAAATGACATGTCATGGACTCACACCTAGGGAGAATAGTGGGGTTCCCCTCCCCTCCGTAAGTGAGCGTGACCATGGGGATACATATGGGGGACAGGGGGGGACAAATAGGACTGCCCACCAGGTCCCCATGGGAACAGCCCCTCCTCCTCCTTCTCACACACACACACACAGCAAGAGGGGGGCCTCATTACGAGTTTAGTCAGTGCGTTAACACAGCTCTGAGAGAGAGAAGGGAAAGAGAGAGAGAGGGACAGAGAGAGAGAGAGACAGAGGGAGAGAGACAGAGAGAGAGAGAGGGACAGAGAGAGAGAGACAGAGAGAGAGAGACAGAGGGAGAGAGACAGAGAGAGAGAGAGGGACAGAGAGAGAGAGACAGAGGGAGAGAGACAGAGAGAGAGAGACAGAGGGAGAGAGAGAGACAGAGAGAGAGAGAGAGAGACAGAGAGAGAGAGAGAAAGGGTTTGGCAGGATAGCAAATGAGACAAAGAAAACAAGATAAAAACAATTCCTAAGATGACATCACTCTACCCTCTAACCCTGTAAATCATCACAATCTCTCCCTCTTTACAATGAATATCTACAATATCTTAACACCATATCTTCCTTTCTAATGGTCCTTGAAGAACCTGTAAGAATGATCTGATTTGACCACAGGGACAAGCTCCCCCACTAGCTGCATCAAACCCCAGTCTGCCCTGGTCTTTGCTGCTGAGCTCCAGACAGATCCAGCATCTGTCCCCCCCTCCTCACCCAGCAGAAGGCAGCAGGCTGTGGGGGGACACAGGGCTCTGCCTCCCCCCTCCTGGACACGGCCCCGGAGAGCCACTCAGAGAGATTGATTCTGAATCCCAGCATAGTGACGAGGGGAGAGAGAGGAGGGAGAGCTCTGAGATACACAGCGAGGCATGGTGGGAGTGTGTGTGTGTATGTGTGTGTGTGTGTGTGTAACTCGGCTGTTGTGCTGAGGTATAGCTCAATATGAATACCAAACTGTTCTCCAGAGAAGTGAGTGCTAGCATGACCCTCTCTCTCTCTCTCTCTCTCTCTCTCTCCCCCCTCTCTCCCTTTCTACCTCTACCTCTCTCTCTCCTCCCCTTCCCATTTCCCCGCCCTCACGCAGTGAAGACCCCCCTGATACGCCTCTCTAGCTGTCCGCTGCTTGCCTGATGAAATGCAGGGACGTAGGGAGTACTGTACGGAGACCAGGGCATGAGCACATTTGTAAATCACAAGCCAAGTGTAAACATGGGGTTTAATAGGGGCCTGTTTGGCAGGGGTTCTTCTGCTAGCCACCAGCGACCATAACAGCCTCACACCTCCCCAGTCTGCTGCAGCCCATGGCAGGAAATCATCAAGATATATTTACATGTATATTGTACTTCACTGTGTTTACAGCAGGATGCCCTCCCCAGCTAACACAGCCATGGAGAGGTGGATATGGAGAAAGCAGGTTAACAGTAGTAATCATGAACAGGGAGGGGGGCAGAATACTGGAGCTAGCATCACACTGGGAGCTGAGGGGGGCTCAGGTCTACAGAACCAGCAACTCTGAATCCTTCAAGCTTTATCGAGCAACTGGATTTCAACTTGGGCGGATGTTCCTGTGCTTGGGATGAGGGGAGTGTTTAAGTAGAGAAGTGAAAGGAAGGACAGAGAGAGAAGAGAGGAAGAGACAGAGAGACAGACAGAGAGAGAGAGAGAGACAGACAGACAGACAGACAGACAGAGAGAGACAGAGAGAGACAGACAGAGAGAGACACAGAGAGAGAGAGAGAACAGAAGACAGCAGGGTAGTGACTTGAGGCAGTGGGACGCGGGTATGTGTGTTCATATGAGCCCCAGCTGAGTGGACATTTAGTTGACATGCTGATAGGGGTTTAAGCAGTGGGAGGCTGGTGTGACATACCAAGGTGAGAGAACAAGCACAGGAGCGGACCTGGGGGGCGGGGGGGGGGGGGGGGGGGGGACCGGAGGGGGCGCACAAAAGTGCCGTTACTAAGCTTGATTTCAGCGCGATCTGAGACGATTAGGAGCGGGGAGCGGAGCGGGGAGGGGGGCAGCCTCCGGGCTAGTGGAGAGGGGAGGACAGGTCTATTGAGGTAACCTGGGGGAGGGAGGAGGGGGTCCCCCTTTCAGACAGGCTAATGAACCAGAAGCCTCAGAGGGGGAACTGAACCAGACACAGGCCAGCTCCTCTCCTCCTCCTTCTCCTCATCCTCTCCTATTCTCTTCCTCCTGCTCCTCCTCCTCTCCTCCTCCCCCCTATACCATTACCTTTCCCTTCACCAAGCACATCATGAGATGAGGTCCAGCCCTTAAAGCTGTAACATTGTTTACGAACACCGCCGAAAAATTCCACTGTGGGGAAGAAAATAAAAACATACCAACACTATAACCTGGACAATTCACAATGACACTGTGGCACAAGTCTCCCCCCTGGTACGAAATTGTTTGCTTTGCCGTTTTGATAGAGTGTGTAAACAAAAAAAAGACTGCTGCTACCAGACCAGACCCACACCCTAATTTACAGGGGGCATCAGACTGAAACAGGGGGGGGGAGGGGGGATGGGAGGCAGGAGCTGGGCTGGGGTAACAGCAGAGGCAGTGTGTCCAGGGAGGCAGGCAATAAGAAGCAGCTTATAGAATAAGCAAACACATTTGAAGAGCCAGACAGGCCAGGCTGCTCCAGAAACGACCCTGCCCCTCCCCTCCCCCCCCCCCTCCCCCCTGACCTTGACCCCTGGGGTCCTTCCTCACCTGCCTCTGAATGGAGGCCTGCGCAGCTGGGCCGTCTAGCCACTGCCTGACTACAACGACCCCCCGACATCATCTCGCTGTTCCCACGCTCCGATACCCTCCCCCTCAGTTTTTTGTCTCAGCGGCTGAAAGGAGAGAGAGGATATTTACGTTGCACATTGTCACTGGTTGTCTCCCTCCTCTTTGACAGCGGGGAAACGGTCATATCTTCATGTCGTCTTTGGGTTCAGAGTATTTTTTTGTCTTAATGAAGGAAACTGCCATCCAACTTCCTGTTCCCCTTTTTGAACGAGCACAGTGATGTGAGATGTGTTAGCACCCTGCTCCTTTGCATTGTGTCATATGGCAGATGTGCTGATGTGTTACTGTGTCTGAGTGTGTGAGTGTGTGTGTGTGTGTGTGAGTGAGTGTGAGTGTGTGTGTGAGTGAGTGTGAGTGTGTGTGTGTGTGTGTGAGTGAGTGTGAGTGTGAGTGTGTGTGTGAGTGAGTGTGAGTGTGTGTGTGTGTGTGAAGGGGGTGGGGGGGTCAGGCTGCTCTGATCCTTCCCCCTCCTCATAAACAGCTTCACATTTTCATTATGAACACATCTCAGGCCTCCACTCTGCTAGTCTAGCCTTTCCTGGCAGGCAGGAAGTTTAATCACACACACACGCGCACACACACACACACACACACCCACACCCACACACACCCCCCACACACACACACACACACACCCATACACACACACACCCACACACACCCCCACACACACACACACACACACACACCCACACACGCACACACACACACACACACACACCCATACACACACACACCCACACACGCACACACACCCACACACACACACACTCTACTCCATTTTCATTTCCCCCTCACTCACTGTTCATAATTCTAACCCCCCCCCCCTTGATGCTGAGCGCTGGATGAAACCTCATCACCAGCGACCTGGGTAAACGCCTGCTGGTTTTCTCTCCCTGTGTGTGATCAGAGCTCCGGACCCTTTGATTGGCTGGCAGGTGCCGCTTTAAGAGGACTACTTCCTGTTCCAGCAGGAAGGAGGGCAGGGGAGATCTGGCCGTCATCCACACTCTTTTGTGTGCTTTTCCTGAACACCGCAACACAACAAGCAACCGAATACAATGACTAAACAAAGAAATATGGGTAATCTCTTTGGCAACAAAAAAATATACACTTTCAGGCATTAAAGACTTCAAGCACAAATGGGAAATAATGTGCGACCTTCAGTATAGTGACTAAATGTAATTGCTTCATATTATTAAAATAAATGATTTTAATTTTATTTTTACATCGTATTCGTTGTATACATAATGAAGTCATTATTACAATGTATGAAAATTTGGAAACTTCCCTAATACCTAAATAACTATCCATTTAAATGTTTATTTTTGTTCAATT
>CM059340.1:6963501-7029488 GCA_030340685.1 Protosalanx chinensis
AACCATGACTGTAGTCTTGCGTACCAAAGCAGACTACAGAAGGGTCTTTAGTAGACTGCTGCCGGGCTGTGGCGTGTTAGCATCCTGGTCTGAAGAGGCAGGAAGTGCTAGCAGACTGGAGTGTGCTGGCTCCTCAGCTCCATTGTTGCAGCTTCCTCCTCCTGCCTCCTCTGACATCAGGACAGCACAGGCACATCCCTCCCTCTGCCTTTGTACTCCCTAATTGCCACAATGCATCTTCTGGTCCAACTAATTAAGCGAGTCTCTCACATTGGCTACCTCCGCTCCCCCCAAACAACAGAGGGGTGGGGGGAGGAGGAGGAGGAGGAGGGGGAGGAGGAGGGGGGAGGAAGAGGAGGAGGAGGAGGAGGAGGAGGGGAGGGGGAGGAGGAGGGTGAGGAGGAGGGGGAGGAGGAGGGGGAGGAGGGGGAGGGGGAGGGGGAGGAGGAGGGTGAGGAGGAGGGGGAGGAGGAGGAGGAGGGGGAGGAGGGGGAGGGGGAGGAGGAAGAGGAGGAGGAGGAGGAGGGGGAGGGGAGGAGGAGGGTGAGGAGGAGGGGGAGGAGGAGGGGGAGGAGGGGAGGGGGAGGAGGAAGAGGAGGAGGAGGAGGAGGAGGGGGAGGAGGAGGAGGAGGAGGAGGGGAGGAGGAGGAGGGGAGGAGAAGGGAGGGGGAGGAGGAGGAGGGGGAGGAGGAGGAGGAGGGGGAGGAGGAGGAGGAGGGGGAGGAGGAGGAGGGGGAGGAGGAGGAGGGGGAGGAGGGGGAGGAGGAGGAGGAGGGGGAGGGGAGGAGGAGGGTGAGGAGGAGGGGGAGGAGGAGGAGGAAGAGGAGGAGGAGGAGGAGGAGGGGGAGGAGGAGGAGGAGGAGGGGGAGGAGGAGGAGGGGGGAGGAGGAGGAGGGGAGGAGGAGGAGGAAGGAGGAGGAGGAGGAGGAGGGGGAGGAGGAGGGGGAGGAGGAGGAGGAGGAGGGGGAGGAGGAGGAGGAGGAGGGGAGGAGGAGGAGGGGGAGGAGGAGGAGGGGGAGGAGGAGGAGGGGGAGGAGGAGGAGGGGGAGGAGGAGGAGGCCAGGGTAGAATGGCTTGTTTACAGACAGAGAACCAAGCCTGTTGTCTCTTGCTCTGGGAACTGTGGCAAGGAGAAGTGTAAACACACCTGGAAAGAGGAGGGGGACCGTATTGACTGTGACACCACTTTGGGATAATCAGCGCCCTGGATGATGTCACATGACCATGGTCTGTTTTACGACGAAGAGAATGTTGCTGTTACAGTTCTTAACGAGGACCAGAATCATTCAGTTCTTACATTTACAAAAATGTATGATTAAACGTATACGACATCACACCTTTCAGCTACATAAGTGTTGTCAACAACTTCAAAATGACTCAATTAGTCCTGAGAAAAGCAACACAACATGGGTGATAGAAACAGCTGTTCTTTTCACACTCCATGTTTGTCTCCCAGAAGTGGAGAGGAGAATGCAGTCTGAGTTATTGGAAGGACGTAGCTCACACATCTCATTTAATTCCTCTTCCTCTGCCGAGTTGCTAGGAGAGTGGCTATGTGTCTCTAAGGCCACCCAAACCCCAGCAAGTCTATTGTCTGAGGTGGAGCAGAACCCGGTCACCCTCCAGACCAGGCCTGGGGGATTCAGTCCACTCCACTGGTCCCCCTTCGCTCTCAGGCTAGACACACAAATACACCCCCCACCCCAACCCCCCCAACCCATCACCAAGGCTCTTCAACCGCACAAGACTCACACCCTCCACTTCATCACCCACTGCCATGCCCCCCCACCCCCCAGCCCCCTCACTCTCCCAGCCCCCTCCGTCCTCCACACAACCACCCCATTCCTCACACCCTTAACCCCCCCACCTCCCCCTCCTCCTCTCCAAGCTCTCCTCTTCTTCCCACAGTCAAGTTCCTGCCGGGGGTCCTGACAGAACAGACAGACAGGGTGACATCACAGCTGAGAGGCAGGGGGGCCGCCTCCGCACCCAAGCCAACACAATGCAGGGCATCTGGCAGTGTTGGGGGGGGGGGGGGGGGGGGCTGGGACAAAGACACTACCCCCCCCCCCCCCCCCCCCTGCTTTCTAGAATATGATTATATATTTAACATGAAGGTTTAGACATGAACATGCAGGGAGATTTTAGAGAACTGGGAGAAAACCTATGATTTAAGAACATCTCAAAAAGCTGAGAAAAAAGAACCTTTTTTTGTTATACATTGTTGGAGAGGCGACGTAAAAATTTATTTAACTATCTTTTTTCTATCTTTAACCTTCTTTTTTTAAAGCTAATATTGTAAAACCAACTATGACATCATCTATGGTGTGATGGAAATCAGAGCGGTTGCTCTTATGAACCGATCCAGTTCCTGTGGCAGTTTGAATTAAACCAATCACAGTGTCTGGTTCAAGTCCATGTCTGCCTTCCAAAACAGCCATTCAATTGAAGTGATCAGTTGGTAGGCAGCCTCCAGAATAATGAAGCAGGTGTCTAAATGTGTGTGTGTGTGTGTCTTACATGATACTGTAGAATTAAATAACTAAAATAAAGTAATAAAGTTATAATAACAATGTGATACAACTTAGAATCAGGGTGCACCTTCTCTTAGCCACACTCACACTCTTTCTCGCCTCTGTGTGTGTGTGTGTGTGTTTTTATGTGCGTGCCAGTGTGTGTGTTCATATTTGCTGGGGCCTGTGCGCCGGTGTGTGTGCACAGAGGAACTAAATGAGATGTGTGTGTGTGCATTGTATGAGTCCACAGGTCCAGTGCATATATTAGGAGTGTGACTTGACCCTGGGCGCCTGAGCCCGGTGCTTGGCGTCGTAGCGAGCGTGGGAAAAAGAGGAGCCCTCTATTCACAGCTGCTCCGTCCGTTGCACTAAACCAATGGAGGCCCGGACCCCCACTCCCCCTCCTCCCTGCCCCCTCTCTCCTCCGTTCCCATTCACCACGCAGCCTGCTGCTTTTCAAGGGGACCCCCCCACCCCCCACCCCCGACACCCCCCACACACACACACACACACACCCCACCCCTCCTCCTCTTTCTCATCCTTCACCCCCTCCAAGCCCCCCTTTTAATAAATACACCTCACTATTCAAGCCCCGGTCTGCATGGAGAATACCAGAGGCTTCCTGGAGTGTGTGGAGGTTGCTGCTGGCTGGGGGAACAACAGCCTGCCGTCCTCCACGTCTCCTCCAGCCTGTGGACAGACCGGCAGCCCTTGACCCCTAGCATCTCTCCACAAGCCCCAGAGCCTCAGCACACACTCAGCCCTGATACCTATGCTGATTGTCCTCAGGCATGGGAGGGGGGGCTTTCTGGTCCTGCAATTTGCCTCTCTCTCTCTTTTTCTCGCAGTCTCTCTCTGTGTCTCTCCCTCTTTCTTGCTCTCAAAAAAGGGAGGAAAAAAGCTTCATCTCTCTCTCTCTCTCTCTCTCTCTCTCTATCCCCCCTCTCTTTCTCTCTCTCTCTCACTAGCACAACAGTGCTAGCTCCCTACTGCAGATAGACTTTAATTTATGTTAACATACGCTCCCACCCCCCCCCACACGCTCCCCCTCCCCTCTCTCCCTCTCTCCTGTCGCCCCTCCACCTCCCTCCATTCACTGAATTCATTTGAAGAGATTTATTTCCTATCAAGCTGTATAATGCAGAGGGTATAATTTAAATCAACTTTTAAGAACAGGCCAGCAGAGCAGTTTATGCATACAGATCTGGAAAGCTTGGGAAAATGCAAACAGCTGGCTTTCAAGCGGATTGCTAACTTGGAGAGCCGTAGCTTGTCAGCCCACATGTGAAGATTAGCGGTTCCTGCCAGGCACGCCATCCCTCACCTTAACCATTAACCAGACCTGCCTTCATTGTTTGTTTGGAAGAAAGAAAAAACCTTTCTAAGCCTTTCACCCAAGAAACACTCTTGCGTTATCAGGTGGGCCAGTACTGGTAGATACCTGCTGATTTCCACCCTTCTTGACCACGGGAGGAGAGGGAAGGGGGAAAGGAGAAGGGCGGGGGGGGGGGCAGCTGGAAAGAATATGAAAGGCCTCCATCTCACCTCTCCATCTTGGCAAAACGGTGTGAAGGAGAGCTGAATTGGAAGAGAGAGAGAGAGAGATAGAAAGGAGGGGAGAAGGTGTGGAGGTGTAGAGAAGTGAAACAGGGATGGCGGGGAGGAGAGCGGAGGGATGAAGGGGGTTCCGAGTGAAAGAGCGACGGAGGGGAAGGCTGAAAGAGGAGATATGATGGAGGAGGTCTGAGGAGGTGTAATAGGGAGGATTAATGCTTTCATCCAGGTGCTGATCCATAAACATGGAGACTGTGTGCAAAAGTCTCAAAATCCACTTCCTGCATCCCCTTAACGCCTACAGCAGCTAAGAGATTTACAAAGTCGGGGGTGACAAACAGTGCAGTTACAACAGCAGGTGATAGTGGTCTTAAAAATGTACGATTTTGTTTGTGAATTGCTGATGTGATTAACTGACGTCTGGAATGCCCTCTGGTTTGACCCACCCCCAACACACACACACACACACACCCGCCTCAAGCCTCCTCCCCACCAAAGCAAGTCTCCATCGATCTATCTACTCTGCAAATATGATATTGACTAGGTATATGACAGCAGGAGCCCCGCTGAGTTTGAAAGCGGAGCGAGGTTGAAAGGTGGAGGGTTAGCACGGAGGAAGATGGCCACGGGGCTGAGGAAGAGAAGAAGAAGAAAAAAACCTTCCTCTGATCTTCCTGTGTCTGCCTTTCCAACAGTCATCCTGAGGGGCGATGCTGATATAGAACTAGGCCAATGTCACAGAATGTTCTGGAAGGCCTGAAGGGAAATAAGATTGTTCTGTTTTTCACCACCCCACCCCCTCCCCCTTCGCCGCCCCCCCCGATGAAGAGACTTCCGTCTGGGGTAGCTGGCCCAGCTCCTCTCCTTCATCTCCTCTTTGCCTCCCCAGGAGGGAGGCCTGCGTTCGGGGAGCCTCCCGCCTCTCGCTAGCCTCTTAGCGGCTAACAGACAGCGGGTAATATCCTCATGCCACTCAACTCTGAGAGGTGAGCAGACAAAGGCATCTCCAGTGTGACTCACCTAGCAGCTCCGATTTCCACCTATCAATCACCCTCACCGAGCGTTATATAAAAACACATGTTACGCATGGTAGACCACCTGACAGGAAGCTACCAGGTTCATCTCTACTATTTCAGCGTACACCTAGCACTGGATTCGTCGGCCTTAATGCGGCTAGTCGCCAAGACGTGAGCTCAAGCACGTCACATCAAAGGGGTGAAATGTTTACTGATTGGCTGTGGAACAGGTGACACCTACGAGACCTGGTGTTCTTCTGACAGAAGAGCGCATCGCTTTTGTATGTACTGCTGAAACGCCATGTCGCTACGACAACCGTCACGAGGAGGGAGGGGAAAGAAACACGAGGTGTGGGGGGGGGGTGAAGAAGAAGAAAAAACCCATTTGGTCCCATCCGGGTGGGGGGGGCAGCAGAGAGACCACAGCGTGGGAGAGACGGAGCGGTAGAATTTTATGTGCTGGGAGAAGAAGAGAAAAAAAAGTACTCATTTCTTTTTCAATCTGTGTTTCACAATGCATGTGTGCCTGGAGAATTGCAGCTAAAGTTCACATGGGGAGGGACGGGTGACTGCCCCCCCCCCCCCCCCCTACCGCTCGCCCTCCTCCCCACCGCTCACCCGCCTTGCGAAAACTCACCGGAGTGAAAAGAGAGGGGGGGGGGGGGGGACAGAGAGAAGTGCCATTGAACTTTGACTTGAGATTGTGCTGTTAGAGAAGGAGCAAGAGAACTGGTGAGAGAGAGAGAGGAGAGAGAGGAGAGGGAGAGACAGAGAGAGAGGGAGAGAGAGGAGAGGGAGAGAGAGGAGAGGGAGAGACAGACAGAGAGACAGAGAGAGGAGAGGGAGAGACAGACAGAGAGAGAGAGAGGGAGAGAGAGGAGAGGGAGAGACAGACAGAGAGAGAGGGAGAGAGAGAGGAGAGGGAGAGACAGACAGAGAGAGAGGGAGAGAGAGAGGAGAGGGAGAGACAGACAGAGAGAGAGGGAGAGAGAGAGGGAGAGACAGACAGAGAGAGAGAGAGGAGAGGGAGAGACAGAGAGAGAGGGAGAGAGAGGGGGGAGAGACAGACAGAGAGAGAGGGAGAGAGAGGAGAGGGAGAGACAGACAGACAGAGAGCAAGAGAAAGAGATGTGTGTGTGTGTGTTTGAGAGTGAGGGGGGTGGGTGGGTTTGTGGGGGGGTTTGCCTTGGGTTTAAGGGGGAGCGGGCCTGTCTTGTGCTGAGGGCTGGAGAGGAGGGGAACAGGAGGGGAATTAGAGGGTGAAGGACTACGCCACCCTCATAGTGTTTCCACATGAGCACACCACACACACGCACACACACACACACACCCTGCCAAGGTCCCCCAAAGTCTGTTAAAGAGATAAAAAGCACGGACAAAGGAATTAAAATATAGATTACACAAAACGGCCACCCTGCGACTTATCTTCTACAACCGAAGAATCTAACAAATTGGATCAGACAATATAAAGACGGGCCGAAGAGTGAGTGACCGAATAAAAATAGAGAGAGAGACAGAGAGACAGAGAGAGAGAGACAGAGAGAGAGAGAGAGACAGAGAGACAGAGAGAGACAGAGAGAGACAGAGAGACAGAGAGAGACAGAGAGAGAGAGAGAGAGACAGAGAGAGACAGAGAGAAAGAGAGAGAGAGAGAGGCAAATGACGTGTAAAAACACACATTAATCAGGGATATTGAAGAGCAGAAGGCCAAACACACATGTTGATGGTTCACGTCAAAAAACTGCCTTTTAGGAAACCACAATCTTTTGTTAGCAAAGAATTTACACAATTTGTGAAAATCAGTTGGCAATTGAATAGAATAAAAGCTACTTGAAATCTGAATGAATAAATACCTCACAATCATGAAGATTAGATGCTGTGTGCATGTGTGTGTGAGAGAGAGACACACACACACAGCTAGCTAACTACAGTTAGCATGGTGCTACAAGGATTCGCAGAGATGAGCCTCACCTGTGTTTCAAGTTCATGGCTATGTTGAGCAATGCTCTCATCCAGCTAGACCTGTCTCTCTCTCTCCCTCTCTCCTTCTCTCCCGTCTCGATGTCCTGGATGGTAAGGCCCATGGGGGGGGGGGGGGGCTCTGCCAACGATTCACAGGTTCCTGCAAACAAAACAGACTCGGATGAAAACAGGTGGCATGAAAACGACACACAAGATGTATCAGCGATGCAAAGCCAAGTGTTAGAATAATTCACTGCACCGAATCACAAGTCACTGGAAATATATGAGCTTCAGTCTGTAAGCTGGTCTGCTAGGATAAGCCTGACCACAATTAAAATAACATGCTGTGCAATTCAACATTCACTGTTGAACTATCAAGACGCCAGCACATAACGCCCATAAAACACAACCATGAATATAATTGTTTAACCCCAAACACACATACACACTTACACACATTTAAACACATACAGATCCTCCATGAGTCAATTAATACATGTTTGAAATACTATACAAGAAAACACTGTACAAAAGTAATAGCAAAAAAAATTATCAATTCAACTAGGAACAACAACAGGAATTGTTTAAATAAAAAAATCTAGATTATCTATACATATAGCCGCTGCCTGATATTTTGGCATTTAGCCGGTACATTATGAGCAAACGAATAATAAAATGTATTTGGGACTTTTAGAACTGCATGGTTAAAAAAAATGCATTAAGCACGTTCAATTATTGTCGTAATGTTCAAATAAATCGTGCATAAATTGGAATCATATTTGAAGGCCTAACGAAGAAAACAAATAGATGCGAACATGATTTATTCTAATTTTAAATAAACAGAAAAATAATTATTTTTTAATTTCTTCAATAAACTCTTAATAATCCAAACCCTTTTCATGTCCTATTAAACTTTCTGAAATCCACTGTACAACAACGTTGAATTATATATGACAACAACACAAAGACCAACAACAGATAAAGAGATGTCATTATGCAAAAAATGTGCCAACAAACAAACAAATGTTGACATCTAGAGAAAAGCTTAGGTCAAGGAACATTTTAGATGGAGCTTTTCACACAGTGGGACAGATAGGAGGAACATGAAGGAATGAATTTAAATGTTGTTTATACAGTAGCCCAGGTTAACACTTTAACAGTAACGTTAAAGCAACAGTGTTTATCTCTATAGTACCACACACACACACACACTGTACTTTAAGAATGACTATTGAACACAGTAACAGCCAGGCCCAGCTGTAAAGATTGTACATCCACTCTAAATTTTGGACTGCATCTTTAGAAATGGGAGTTTATCTGAATCCTTTTTTTTCATTACTTTTCAAGGGTCAGAGGCGGTTGCTAAGCTACCAAACTCAGGATTCATAAGTTCAGAGAGATAGGCTACTGGCAAAATATGTGATGGAAAATAGGGATGATGTAAGTTAATATCAGCACACTTGACAGATGGGCTATACCTCTAAAATGATGTTGCATCTACTTAAGTCAACGGCATAAGATATAATAATAAATAATACAAACTTGCATAAACAATACTGATAATACTATAGATGATAAGAACGGTTAATTATTGTAATAACAACGTACTGCATCACACACAAATTGTAGAAAAGGCCAGTAAGAAAGCGCCTTATCCAAATCACATATCCTAGACATGTTTAAGGAAATATTCCGAAACAGAAGCAGGTGAAATGCAAAACAAAGTGAGAACCTTTCCCATTAGTGACATCGAGCCTCAGAGGGCAAATTGACTCAGGGATGGAATCACACAAATTTAAGGAAACAGCATTAGCTAGTGTGTGATTTCACCCTCAGCCTAACATAAACACAATTTACTGTGTAAAATGGATCAGGTTGTCATGACAATGTATTGCTGTGTGTGTCATTGTAGAAGACATCACACTTACTGTACAAATGGCAAGTGACTCTGGGTATTAACATGACAAAGCCCTCATAGCCCACCAACCCACCCCACCCCACCCCACTCACATACACCCATCCACAAACCTAACCCACACTCTCTTGCACCTGCTTATAGATGTGGAGTCCAGTAGTCAGTAATACCAGGGGGGCATCACTGCTGTTTCTAACCCTGTAGGGTTTCCATCCAGGTTCTGCTCAGCTTTACTCTGCCCAGATCAGACAATAGACTGTTGCAAAAACAATGAAAATCCACGAAGCATTTATTTATAGTGATAGTGTTTTCTCTAATATAAAAAGGGGCAGGTGTGTGTGTGTGTGTGTGTGTGTGGGGGGGGGGGTGTATGTGTCAATACGGAACAGAACAGAGGGAGAAACCTATTGACATATCTGCCCTTCCAGGACATCACAGCCTGACAGGTTGGCTAGGTTAGAAACATGCTGCATGTATAAACAACCCTTCCACCTCCTCTCTCTCCATCAGATCTCCTTTCTCGCTCTCTTAGCCCACAGAGAATTCTAGTCTTGCCTCATATACATTTTCTACCTCCGGAGTAATAAAATGCAGAATAGATTTTGGGTTAAAAAAAATACAATGCACACAAAAAAAATTGACATATTTATGTTTGTTTTTTCTTTTTTTTCTTCTTCTGTGTTTTGATTAAAACAGAGAGGGTGATTGCAGGAGACAATAGAAGAGGCTTCATCCCAGGTGCTTCCCAGACCAGACTAGTTGAAAACAGAGAGGGTGATTGCAGGAGACAATAGAAGAGGCTTCATCCCAGGTGCTTCCCAGACCAGACTAGACCAGACCACAGGCTCCATCTGCTGTGACAGAGGCCTCATCATGGCAGACCAGACACATATTAATGTGGGAATCGTCTAGCCTGCCTCTCAGACACACCGCATTTAAATCTCAAAGGACCCTCCCCAGATCCTCCTTTTAATGCCCCTACAGCACTGCATGCTTTCTCTCCATGATTTGACTGCAGGGTGGTGAGACGGGCCCCATCGTGTAATTAGACTATATTCAGACAGTGTTGCCCTGATCACACTGTGGGTGTGGTAAACAGGGTTAGCTGTTGGTGGGGTGTGGGGGTAATTATATGTTCTTATGGATTTAAATGTAAATGGAGTCCAATGGGAGTCGATGTATGCAGGAGCATGCTAGGGTTGGGGGAATGTGTCAAACCTGTGCCTGTTTTATACATGCTGTTTCGTTCTCTGGGCTGTTACAGGGGGATGAAATTATTAAAAAATCATAAATAAATCACACTGAATTCGAACTCAACGTAATCATCAGCTTGAAAATAAATGACAATCACAAAATCAAGCCAAATGGAGCACAGATTAATTTTACCTTCCCTTATGTGTAATATTGTTCGGTAAAATATGCTTAAAAAGTTAACCTTTTTAAATTCCTTCCGCCAGGAATAGTTCAACAGTTCGTAACATGTTATGCAGTATAGCATCATCCTACTAAGGACACATTTACATTTTAATCAGTAAGCTTTGTTATAGGTAAATACAAATATAGAATGTATCATGGTTCTGTAATACTATGGTGCCACTTTAAGGTCAGAGGCCTATGTAAACCTGGCTACACACACACACACACACACACACACCCACACACACAGGCCCCAGATAGATGACTGAAGCCATATGAAAGGTTAGGAAGTGAGTGTGTTAGTGCAGGCCCTGTCTCTGGTAGTCTCTCTACCCCTCTGATCAACTCCCCTACCAGAGACACCAGGAACACCTCCTAGCCAAACCAGGCAGCCTAGCTAGCTAGCTTTAGCTTGCTCCAAATTTAACAGGCCACAGCTGCAAATCTCATCTTCCTGCCACAGAGGGAGCGAACTCGGTGGTTCGAGAGGCGAGATAGATAGACGGCAAGAGTGACACTTGTCCATCCGAGCAGGTTGACATAAATAGGCCTGAACAATCAGGTCATCTCTCACCACCCAGACAGTCTTGCCTCTCTCCCTTATCTCAGACCTGGAATCTCCATCTCAGCCAATATGCCTCCTCACTACAGCACAGCATCACTGCAACACAGCTGGCAGTGAAGACAGTGGGAGGAGAGGGCAGTTCCACACCCATAACCATGCAGCCCACTAAGGTTTCATTAACAACAATCAACAGCTTGTCAGTTGTCTGTAAAAAAAAAAAGAAGTCAAGCAGTCCATAGAGGGACAGTGTAAGGACTTGGCCAATCAGGAGGCCTTTTATGGCTAATGCAGATGTTAACATGATGCAGATGTGTTTGCATGCTTCTCTCTCTCTCTCTCTCTTTACCTCCCTTTCTCTCCCTCTCTCTCTCTCTCCCACCCCTTGTGTTGCGGTGGTCTCCAGCGTGGATAAGGCTGCTAATGTACAGTAACATAGTATCATGAGGGTTATGTACAGGGTGTATGTTTCCCTGTCTGTGAGCCAAGCCACCCTACAGATGCTATCTCCACATACAAAGACCTACGAAGGCTGGGTGGAGTTCGTCCTTCCCCCCAGTCTGTTTTAATGAGAACATCCATCCTCACTTTGGAAGATCAACCCCCTCGCAGAACAATCTTCCCTGATATTGTATGTTGTGTTGTTCCACTTCTGCAGATAGAAGACCTGCTAATGATGGCACAGCTGATAAGGCTGCTAGTCAAGATGTAGGCCAGAGTCCACACCGACAATGCACCACTACCCACCGCATCTCTGACCTCATTCCTCTAGGTAGAAATTAATAGCAAGTTTTATGCGTGCAGACCCCCCTCACTGGCATCATCATCAACTTTTTAGCGAGAGAATGAAAAAACGGCAATGCAGAAACATTGATCTCTCGTAGAAAGAGAGACACAGTTGCTTGCCAGCACGCATAAAGTCATCTTCATACATTATCTCTGCTTGTTATTCTCCCACATATTCGCATGATACAGCAGCACGCGCACGTTGGGGGCTGTACTGCCCGGGTGAGCACGTGACTCACAATAACGGACCAATCAACTGAAACACCTTATCTCAACCCCCACCAACCCCCCAAAATCCTAATGACATTAAATAAAAAAATCACGTCATACAAACACGTTTAGTACACCTGTCAGTTCAGTTCAGACAACACTGTGGATCTAAAGACTCCCCGTGCCACTGCCCCCCCCCCCCTCCCCCCTCAACACAGAATGAATGGAGGCTCTCTCCGGTAGAATGACGCGATTCTGTCTTTCAATTAACACTCTCCGTTAACGACATTCCGGTGAATACATCCGATAGAGAGTGCATTCATTCCCTCTACACCCCCCCTGGTCCACCGGAACATCCACGGCGGCGTCTCATGCAGCTGAAGCGGACAGAGCCCTCCTCTCGGTCGCCCTCCTCTCGGTCCCCCTCCTCATCCTCCGGTAGCTCCGGGTCCAGATTTGCTTCTTTCCACTGGCGGATTCTTTGAAGTCTGCAGAATTAGTTTCTACATTCGGTTCTCTAGCTTTATGACATCATAAACTCATACAGCTAGATAACCAAAGAGAGAAACTAACCCACGTCTCTTAAAGGGGCCGCCGTGCGCCAGAGGATGCTTCTGTTGTGGTCACATGGATCTCGTGCAGACACGAGCTCTCGGTATCAAACTCACTTCCACTCATACACACACACACACACACACAGACAAGCACACACTCACCCCGCCACATGCATGAGCTTAAGGGCCGCATGAGAAATATATATATATATAAAAAAATACAAATGGAAGCTATACACCAGTATTGATCATACGAGCATGCAATGTAAGCATTGTGCAATATAATGCCGATATCCTCGTATATTTTGCAAACTGTATATATGCATGAGTGTATCAATAATACATGCGTAAAGGTGCGGTCCAGTGTCCAGATATATATATATATATATATGTGACTCATTTGTATGCACCTGCCACTGCGCGTGGAGGGCAGACAGTACCTTCCCAAGTTCAAAATGTGCTTGAGTCATGGGTGAAAGGTCACTGGTAACTTAGTGTCTGAATCAGCAGTCAGGACTACACGAGAGTGTCACACTCAGTTTTGACTGCAAAGTTGAATAAGATCTCCCTGCCTACCAGACCAACTCACTATAGTGACTATAGTATATCTTGCAGTTTCAAATGCCAGTTCCAATCGATCCACTCGAACTATCTAGTCTAACAGTGGATATGGTATTGAGAAAATTAATAAAGCATGAAAAATAATAAAAATATGAGCTGCTTGCAGCTAAAGACTACCTACAAATGTCAACAACACACTAGATCATGGGCTCAAGAGAATGTTCCAGGACAACCATGACAGACTTCCTAACAGACACAGGCCTACCATATAACCTACAACATACATTAATTATAAATACAAAACCTCAAAGAATACAGTGTCAGCCTGAAGCATAGCTCTAAGGGAAAATACTGTCGAGTTGAAAATTCAATAGAAAAGTAAGAAATGTCTTGATCATGATATCTGTAAGCTGAACAGAGGCGGTTCACATCTCCATGGGGAATGTTTTAAGCTTTATGTAGTAGAAATGCATGATGCATCAAACCAGACTTTTTCCCCCTTACAAAGATACAACTTTCAAATTAATCTTCTACTGTTTGTTCTTCATTTGTGTCAATATTGTTGCTGATATTCTGGTTGCTGATATCAGCACAACAATAACTTGATCTTATAGCACGATGTCAATACAAAACATAGGTTACTCACATCAAAACTGGAAATTATTCTCCAATGTCCGGGGTCCAAACAAGTATTTTAATCTCTTCCATGACATTAGAGACAGATTATCCAGAGATTCTGTTTTCTCACTACGTTTTTTAGTAACATAACCAGTGTGTGTAGGACACAATGCGTTGCCAAAAAACGACTGCATGCTTCCCGAATTGAAGAGCAAAAAAGGAGAAAGACGAGAAAGGGGTCTGCCACTGTCAAGAGTGCCGGGTGCCTGGCTGAGGCTGAGGGAGGCCAGGGGCCCCCGGGGTCATGTGATGTCACAGGCATTAGACATGCTTATTGACACACACAGGCCAGCCAACATAAGGACAAGCGCTCTGTAATGGCACTAGGTTAAGAAAAAAATAGCAGAGAATTAAGGATTTGTAATAGTGACATTGATGAAAGATATTCTGTCTACGTATGAAACAGTTCAGTGAAAAGTGGTCTTAAAATAACAATTATTTAAAATATTGACACACAGACTATGAAAATATTAAATATTTAAAATACAAAAACCTGAGAATAACCTCTGTCCAAACTAAAAAATAAGACTTGTTTGCTCAAACTGGACGTTTTTCATAAGAGGACAATGTCATAGGCCTATACATTAATCTGATTGTTCCTATATCTTTTGTAGAGTTGATGTTCTTACGCTGCTATTCAGAGACAAAAAGCATTTCTGTCAAACATGAGAAATACCAAATAATGAGGTGGAACTATTTAAAAGAGAATGTAAAAAAGACAGCATATTCTTCACATTAACACTGGTGTTATCAAATGGGATTTAAATATTACGATTGCCTATTGAAAACATAGCATGGGCTATGTAGAGAATGTCTAAACAAATTCTGTTTATGGCTCATTTTATCCTGTACATTTTCTTAGGTATCCCTCTCTCAGTGAGAAAATGGAATCTCCCACATCAAAACATGGACAACTGCTTAGTCTAGAATATGGAACAAACCATTTCATATCAACACAGGCTATGCAATCTTACAGAGTAAAAAAAGAACACAGCAAGTATGACGTTTTTCTGTGGTACAATTATATTAAATTCATGTCACTACGAATGATGAGCAGGCCTTCCAATTTCCCCCAATTAATATACATTAATCTGATTTTCTAAAGCAATTTGTTGATGTGGGGTGAGAAGAAATAGACTACAACTCAAAAATGTCATAATGTATTCACTGTAGATCTTAAGGTCTGCATGAAGGTAACACAACACTGAACATCTAACAGAACTGCCACATTAAACAATGGGCCTCCAAAAATATATATATATATATCCCGCAGGAAAGAATGGAGGCCTTCCAGCCTCACAGTTCCAGCATGAATATGATGCTGATTTAACTGAAGAGACCATATTGGCCTACATGTATCCATTTAATTGTAATCTGGACATTTTCTTAAACCTTAAAAAAAAAATACAACAGGAAAGCCCAATAACTAAATGTTTCAATCCGTCCGGATCATTTACATATACGGTATATATGAATTGCTTTTGTATTTTGATAAAATCAAAATGGGTCATTGCAATCGTGAGTCTAAGCATTGTGTATTTCTTCAATTAGCCACTGTTCTGTGACAGTGTGTGCGCACATGTGAGTGTGTGTGTGTGTGTGTGTGAATAATGTTTGATTCAATATAACAAAAACAAATACACTACTTGCAATTGATCCATCACTTAGTAAAAGCGGAATCAAATATATTAAAACCTGCATAGGTGTGTGTGATGGACACTATATGCAATTCAGCACAACTCAAGTCTCAAGTATAATCAACCACATACTCCTAACTACACTATGGGAGTTATAGAAGAGAGTTGCTCAATTATACTTAATAATCCAACATAGTTTGGCACCATTTGAACAATACTCAAAGAGTATTTAAATAGATGTGTTTGATCCAAGTCTGGACTTCCATATACAAATATATAAACACCAGGGCCTCACTTATATATGTGTAAGTGTAAAAGTGTACATAGAGGATAGTGTATTTAACTTCTCAGCCCTATTAGTATTACATTCAATATTAAAATGTGTTTGTGTGTGTGTGTGTGTGTGTGTGTGTGTATGTGTGTGTGTGTGTGTGTGTGTGTGTGTGCAGGTGATGGCAGATTTATTCCCTGCAGTTCACACACAGATATTGGTATCCAAAGACAAGACACTCCCCAGTCCTGGGTCATGTCCTGTTTAGAAACATCATAAGGACTTTACTGTCCTCTGATATCTGCCACCCAAGCTCTAATGTACATCTGACATCTACTTTTCTCCTCTTCTATTGAAGGCTATCGCCACCAAAAAAGGGCATAATTTTCTAAATGATTTTTGGTCACGTTAATTATAAATTGCATTTAATTGAGATCTACTATGTAAGAGTAATCCATATTTAACACCTATCAGTGGTCTTTTAAAGGAGACTACGTGGGGCGTTTCAATCAAATGCTTTTGAACACGTGGTTTTAATGGGATTATTTAATCTTGTATTAAAATGCTTTTGTATATTATCCAAAAACAATGTATTTCCATTTACATCTGATAATCACTCATGGTATTTAGTCTGCAATTATAATGATAGGCCTGACTGTCTATTAAAATGATAACTTCTATTTTCAATGCGAGAAATGTCATCCTTTTACAGAATGAAAGTAATTTCTTTTCAAAACACGATTAGGATATTTTAAAAACTGTTTTTAAAAACGGTAATAAAACAACAATAACATAAATATATTATTATATATATATTATATTATTTCAGTGTATAGTTCATAGCAGTGTGAACATTAACGAAACTGAGGCCCTGTCCTTGGTGCTGAAAGGCAACACGTTGACATTTCCCTGCTCTCATATAAAACATTACAAAGAAAACGAAACTATATCACACAACGAGCACTCTTACATCCTCAAACGATGAATAGATATGTATTTTTTTATGATTACTGTAAAAAAAAAAAAAAAAAGCCAATGGGGGTTGACCTGCATATAAAGTAGATTTAGCGAGTTTAACCTATTAATATGTTTTTTTTAAATCTTACAAAACTCAGAAAACACTCTTTCAGTTAGTAGAGTCAATGTTATTTGGAGGCCCTTTAAAATGGCATCGAAATTCAAATGCATTTAATCAAAGTTGGCACCCCCTGGCTACTAATCTTCTAATTTCTAACACAATGAATCGCACTGCATATCTCACTCTCATGCATTCAATTTAGAGCTCACTAATCGAAGTAAAAGGTGTAGAGGCAAATATTTGTGTTTCCTTGTCTGAGAGTAGCTTTCACATATTCCTACCTGTTGCCAGTGTAAAGCCTTTAGCCTATAGCACTGTGTGTCATTAAATACAATTATGCATGGTGCAAATTCCCAAATTTGCAAAGATGAAGATAGTGAGTGCAATGCCAGTGGTCCAGTAGAATCACATTTGGATTTATCTGACACAGCGCCAATACTGCCCTGCTGATAATCACATTCACATGTTGATATTAAAAGAAGAGGATCCGTTTTCTCTCTCTCTCACACAAACACGCACACACACACACACACACACACACAAACACACACACACACACCCCTGCAGCTGCCTGTGCTCCTGATTCTGCTTTTGAAATGAACTTTGACTTGAGTGATGATACTCCATTATTTTACAGAGTAATTATTATGAAAGTAAATGCTCAGGAGACCTATTTCTGTTGCTTTAACATTTGTTAAAATAAAGTTTATCCATTAGAATAAAAATGGTAAAAAATAGACCTTTACTAAACTCTGCTACAGCAAAAGACTAAGATTAATTAATTTCGCAGAGTAATCCTGGAGAGGATATTCCCACAAACAAGTGACCAGAGAAAATGAAGCTACACAGAATGAAGTCAACATCAAGTTCAACAGCATACTGATGGTCATTACCATGACAAGAGGGTCTAGGAACACACAAGTCTTCTTAATAGAGGCCCTCTGCTCCCCCCAGCCCTCACTCTGCCCCCCCCCCCCCCCCCCCCCCCCCCCCCCCCCCAGCCCTCCAGACCGGTTCCCAGGCCCTCCTAACAATCCCTCCAGACCGGTTCCCAGGCCCTCCTAACAATCCCACAACTGTTTGCTTTGCACCGGGTTTAAGGCCCCCAAGTTCTCCTCATCATTAGGCAACTTTGTGGGACTGCACAAAGGACAGACTAGGTCAAGACATACGATCCTGCCCAAACTCAACTTGTTTGCTTTGCTCACTTGAAAGAAAGAAAAAAAACACAATGCTAAATTATTTTTACAATTACTTGGCCTATGAAGGGTATAGTTAGGATTTTATTGTTTCTGTAGTGCATAAGATATTATTCTTACTGTTGTCATTATCTTATTAAGAATTTTATGACTTACAAAATTCTGAGACCCTCTGGTATGGCAAAGCCACTGGTCTATATGTCCCCTAGAATAACTCCATGCATACTTACATTATCAGAATGTTTGGTAATCCAATCAAATCAAACACCGAAGTCCACCTTGAATTTAAATAACTTCTGAATATCTTCTGAGAATGATGCTCTGAATTTAACATAGACAAACCGAGAACTATATTGAAGGGCATCACTTCTCACTGCATATAGCCTGTCTGATGCCTGGAACAGTCCCGGGTCACCCATGAGCGGGTGTGTCTAACCTGTACATCCTACAGCCTGAGTGAGCACAGAGAGAGACAGCAACACATAACTCTGCTGGTTTTCTGCCAGTCTCCAGTCCAGCATATCTGGCCTCATCCGGTCTCTGGTCCCCGTAAGGGGCTCTGCGGACCTGAATCTGACACCCAGACTGTTTCTCCTTCTCTATTCTGTCCATTGTGAAGTGATGTCCATTGTTCCTCTCTTCTTCTGAATCATTCGGTAGACATAAGCGATTGACAGAGGGATGGGTGGCTACGGAGGGTCTCAGAGAGGGGCACCGGGCACCCCGAGCCCCCCACACCGCAGACCAAAAGCTCAGATCCAAGAAGAGACCCTAATACGGTGTTAAAGTCTATCACATGCAACTTGCAAATCTGCAAACTGCGCGCATAAGAGATGCATCACTTAACAACCGTAAGGTCACCAGCTGCAGTATTAATCGCATTTTAGACACATTTTCTTAACACACTTAACTGTGATACATACTGTTTTTATATCGTCATATCCTCCAGAGTCAGATACCGTCCTCGTATTCACAATGTCCTTAATGTTGTCATGGTGAAGTCTTGGTAAAGGCTATTAAAATGTTCAACATATAGAAGCACGACTGGAGATGTTCTGTCAGGATCCCTCACCAGTCCCAGTGCGCCTGGTTTGAGGTTCCTTGAACCAGAAACACAGAACCCACAGCAGACTAGAACCCGCGGTAGAAGAACAGTAGAAAACAGCTTACTGATGATGCAGGCGATGGAAAAGCAGCAGAACTGACGCAAGTAGGAGAGGAGACAAACCGAGAGGAACCCGCGAGCTTGACGCAGCTGCTGGCTCGAGCTCTGCAAACTGAGCTGCTGGGTCACGGCGCCTTTATGTGGTGCGCGCGCGGTGTCTCCATCTTCTGAGCGAGCGTAGAACGCCGCGCGTGACAGAGCCTTATTATCCTCTGAAATAAGCAGCTCCCTCTTGATATTGTACACAGTAACGCTTCATTTACGAAAAAGAGACAGCTGGCAGCAGGTGGATTTTTATATTTGAGACGCCTAGTTGGTTTTCACGAGCTGTTCAAATCTTACTACGTGAGTGAATGCGTGCTGACGTCAGAGCGCGAGACTCTTCCGCACGTGCCAGCAAAACGTTTAATGTGAAATAACTACATTTCTAAATTGTAGTACAATACAAAAGCGTATGTAGGTAAGTTAATATGTGATTTTTTTAATGAGGCCAAAATGTATTAGTTGCGTATTGTAAATATAACTTTTCTTTGTTTTAATTCATTCATTTAGTTCAGTATGTGTAGGATTTGTGTGATGTCATTAAGCATCAGTCTGTCTATGTCAATGGTGCCACAACCTGCAACAGGTATGTTAATAAACTATTGACACACAGTAGTTAGAAAGTTAGTAATTTAAAGGCTTCCAACATCGAATGATCATAGTTTAATCATAGTTTAGGCTACCATTAAAGTCTAATTCCATTTAAAATATATTTTGAAAATCGACTTAATTAAAGTAAGCCTAATTCATTATTTTAAGTCTGGCACAAAATCTGCAGCCTTTTTTTTATAATAGGTGTTGAAACGGTCATGGAATAGGCATATAAAAACTCCCTTGAAACTTAACTGAATAAAGAGACGGCCTAATTTGCTAAACAGAAAAAAGGTGTGAAGAAATTATAAACCTTGATGGTTAGTGCTTGATATTCACAATATTATAATTTTTGTTGGCAAATAATAATAAAGTTTACAAAATAGCATGCCTATAATGTTACCGCATCTCAATATCCTTTTTAAACGTTATAACCTTTTATTTTTAGGCTACATAACAACAAAACTGTCAACAATATTATATAGGCTATTTATCTGTGTTAAGTAGAACAGATCTAAAGTTAAATCTGAAATGTAGTTTAACGAATTTAATAAAGGCTAAATTATCCACTATTGGATGTGTATTAATATGTGTTATTATTCACGATGTTTAGTCATATATTTGACTGCTGTGATGTCTGGTCTGGTTTAGGATCAAGTCAAACTAAATATGGAGGTGGCTGGTATTTTATCTCTAACTTTGTGCATGGACACATGAAGCACGAAACTTACATGAACATGAAACCAAACTGAAGATGTTCTGGAATTAAGTAATTAATTAATTAACAATTAAGTGTATTCGACATATTTTCATTGACATGCACATTCATATGATATTCTTGCACCCAAAGGCTCTTGAAATTATCACAAATATCCACAGTAAAAAAGGATGTTCTAGAATATTCTGGATTTTTTTTAATTAAATGGTTGTCACTATTGCAATAGTAGAACACACACATACATATATTTTGATGTGTTATATGAATTAAAATGACAAGAATAAAAAATTTGTGAAGGTCTTTTACCCCAATGTTTTTTGAAGATGTTTAATTAAAGCTCATGTTTGATCTTTGCTTTTTCTATGAGATGCAAAATACAAACAATCAATTATTTACTCCATTCGTTAGTTAGAAAAAAATATGAGTGAGCTAGTGAGTCAGTTATCTGTCTGAGTAAAGAACACATTTAAAATTGATGCCTTTTCCCTCTCACAACGTTCCTCAAAATATGTGTTATTTTCACTGTCTCAAGATACAGTATTTAATTAGACTTATGACCTCAATAAATACACTTTTTTCTCAAAAGTATATTTATTTCACATTGTAAGAGCTTTGTTGTTCATTTTTCCTCTTACTTGTGTCATTTAATCTAAAACTCAGCCTATATCACTGTAAAATGTATTTATCATTCAATGCCTAAAAGGCGGGAAACAAGAATGACCATTTAAAGACTAAAACAATCATATTAACAACCATCCCACACCTACAAGCTAGCAATGCTCCCTTAGCTAGGATAAGATGATTTATATGTCTTCAGCCAATTCCTACATCACTGTGTGTGATGCACTAGACTGCAACTCAAGGGTCCTCTACCTTGGGGACTTGTAATAGCTGTGCATCAAAGGAACTGACCTCACATTAGGACAACAAGGTTCAAAGGTCATCTTGTGAAGTCAAATATTTAGGATGGAATCTCTCTCCCTATTGGTGTGATTGACTGTTGAGTTCAGATGAACACAATCTTATGGACCATGACACATACCGAGATATTCTTATTTTAATAATAGAAGAATCTCTTTTTCGAAATGATCAGAATGAAAAACATTAGCTGTAACCGTGACGACTTAATCGCACCTGAAAACAACAACTGTGGAAAGAAAGAAGATAGTCTTGCCTTATGATTTTTTTAAAGAACATAGAACAATAAAGTCCTTAAAACAGCAGACATTGAAGGTCAGGTTAGTGACACCGATATCAAACCCAGCTGAATGCAGTAGAGGTGGTTAGAAACCTCTCTCCTGGTAGAACGCTCCCTTTATGACATTCTGGACCTTAAATGTCACCAATCAGATAAGAACTTCATTTGCAATTGACTGAGCGAGACTGTTAATATCGATATCTGTTCAATGTTCAGTCAAGTATCACCTCACCTCAAGTCTTCAGGGTCATTAAAATAGGACTTCCTCAGTATATAGCAGGAAGCCATATAGCATTTTCTCTACTGTAGCATTGTTACAACAGAATATCTATAGCATAGAGTTTGTGCAGTCCCTCCTAAGTGGATCCATGCTTACATGTTCAACACACGGCCTGAACCTCCACCAGAAAGACCCTTCCAGCCTCTTAGGCCGTGACAGAAATACACTCAACACACCCCTAACAGATATGAATAGAGAATTAGAGCCTAACAAGCCAGCATCTATTAAGACAAGGAAAACCACACACACTTCCTGTACTGTCTGGCACCTCCATGGTGTTCCAGACATGGTCCTGAGAAACACAGACACCCTGGGAAACGCCCTACTGTCACCCTACTGAGGGACAGTCAGCTTACCTTTCCATTGTGGTTCATGAAAAGGTCTGTAAAGGAATAGGATCCACTTGCACAATCTGTGAGTCAGGACTTTTTGGTGGGGAATACAAACACTTTGAAAGTGATGGAGCCCTCATATGGAGTGAAGCTAGGGGGGTTTATAAGAACAGTAACGCCAAACGATTTGTTCTGTGAAAGAATGACACTCACTGAAATCGCTTTAAATCGAACAGCTTTAAATCATAGCGCCTCAAAAGGTGAAAAATAACTATTATCTTTCAACACCGTTTTAGATACCCTATCCTTGAAGCTCTCTCTTTCTCTCTCTCTCTCTCCCTCTCTCCCTTCACAGAAGGAAACAGAGCCTTTCCATTGGCGATGGCTAATTGGGTTAATTCAAGAATCGTGTAACCAACGTTTCAGTATTTTTGTGTTTCTATCACAAAACTGGTCATGACAACCAGCTAGCACTATGACAAACCGAGCAGGAAAGCCTATTTTGACCTTCCATACTGTATGTCCATCCACTTCCGTCCTTGTTATAATTACATTTAAATTGTTAGCATAATTCATGAGAAGGAGGCGCATCTACTGTAGCTACTCCACGGCAAAATACTAGGCCCAGGTCAAGTAGAATAAAAAAATGAACCTTACTTGTAGGGTTTCCTTAGTCCTGTAGTCAGATACGTGCCGAGATGTTGAATGTTTCCCTTCCAAGTGAAAAAGACTTTCTAACTGCTCTCGTGCTTTAATTAGAAGAGGGCTGAGTTCTATGCTAATGAGCGCGCTGACATCAGTCTGAACAAACCTGCGCAGAATAAAAGAGCGGAGCACGAGGGCAAGCTCGCGACTCCTTTCCCAGGCAATTCCGACGGTCAAGTTCAAGCTCGAGGCCTGTTCAGGCCATTGTCATTCTAAACACGTGTCTGCAAGTGCTTGAAACGTTTCTATACATTTTTTTTTATTACCGCTCACTGCATCCAACTATGTGACCATTAAGGCGTCTGGGTTTAAGAAGTCTCAAATTATATCGAAAATTTGGACTATAAATATAATCGTTTTTATTATTTTCAGTGATGGTTACATTTTGAAGGCATGGTTGACAATGTAAAAACTATACGGCTACATTTTGAAAAGACTAAATGCAGCATTGGATATTTAACATGCTGGGATTTTTTTTAACGGTAATACGTAGATAAAACAAGTACAACAGAAATAAAATAATGATTTGCAGCAGTGAGTAACAACACCGTAGTGTAGCTGCGATGATATTTCAAATGTAAGATATAATATTCAGAGATCATTAAGTAGGAAATAGACTACTGCGGAAATTGAGTTACTACAATACCGTAATGTAGTAATTTGACCCATTTTACGAACATATTCTATTATTAAACAGTTCATGCTTCTTAAGATGTTTCACAGCTAGGGTGTCCTGGCATAATTCAAAATGGGTACTGAGAAGTTAATAATAATTTTAGTGGTCAAACATTTCAATCACAATGAATCTTATTCGACAAATGTTAAAAGTGCCATGCACACCTACTCACACACACACACACACACACACACATCCGTGGCAGGTTGGCCAGGAGATCACCTATGGGATGCTGTGAACACCAAAAGTCACTCAGTGTAATAGATTTACCAGTGTACATGTGAGTAATTATGCATGCAACACTCATTCAAGCAGGTCTAAATCCTGCTCCAGTGTGTCCAACATCCAGAACAAAAGCTTAGCAGTTCACATCACCATGCCAATCCAATTTAGACCGCTTTAGCAGAATTAGATGGAAGCACATGTGTAAACCACTTATTATGGATGATCTGCATCACAATGACTGAATACAGTAAATGGTCGTTTACTGACATAAACACCAGAATTTAAGATTTTAACATATGGAGTTTACAAACACATCTGGTAAATGTATGAGACATGTTGTTTAAGGATATTGTCAATGGTATTTGTATATATAATAACCATTATAAACTCATTTCATCATGTTGTATAGTAGAGAATATATAGAAAATGTCTCAGTTCATCACTCTGATAAACATTTAAAAAAATGGAAGCCTTCTATACATCAAACTTGACCATCACTAATCTGGAGACAAAACTTCAACTGTCTGAATATGAATAATGGTGCTGCGAGTGTAGAAAGTTATTCAATTACAATTACAAGATCATTACACGTGGGCAGGATAATGGTCTTCCTCACACACTCACTGGGAGAAAGAAAAAGCTTTGCCTTGATGAATACCCTGATTTTAACCTCCATGTTACACCAGATGATCACTCGATATTTTGCTTATTTGGAGTGCGTTTGACAACAATTGCAGGGAATAAGAACCGTTTGACTGATGCTAGTTTGACATTGGATAACATGATCACATGCGGCCTTCTGGTGCTTGGCAAAGTGCTATCCAGCACCTTCTCTGATCTTATCCTGTACTGTACGATATGGTGAACGGGTGTGTGTGTTTTGGGGGAGGAGGGCCGGGGGGCCCGGGGGCAGGGGATGTACAGTGTCTTATTTGGGGTTGGTTTTCTGCATTGTGCCCCCTATGTCTGCCCCCTTCTTCTGTCCCTCCCTGCCTCCAACACTGACACACACACACGTACCCCTCCATGAGATATAGCGGTGTCTAGAATGTCATAGTCATGAATCTCAGTCTTATACATCCCCTTCACAAACCAACCCAGCTCTCTATCGCTGGATGGTACAGCTAGACATGCAGAACAGATCAGGGTTCCTGTGAATGGAGGGGAAAAGGAGATAGAGAGAGAGAGAGAGAGAGAGAGAGAGAAGGAAGGCGAGAGATGGGAGTGTCCATTGACAGTCCACACTAGCCTTAATTTGCATATATTCAAATAAAGCATGGAAACTGCATGCAAGCAGCAAACAAAGGCCAGCCAATGGGAGGGCTCGATTCCTGTGGACCCCCAGAAGTCCACAGCCTTCCCAGCAGCACCCTGGGAAGACTGGGATGAAGTGTGGGAACAGACAGGGCCCCTGAACGCTGCCTCAGGAGGGCCACTTGTGGCCCCACATGAATTAGCATTTTATTTGTGTCCACTTCCCAGTAATTTCTCAACACAGATGGCTAATATGATGGAGAGATTCCCATCTGTATCAACGATGATCATGATGAACGTTTTAATTCTTCTTCTTTTCTTAGGCATCTATTTACTAACTGACTAATTATTTTGGTGCTTAAAATGTAATTTAAGAGACCATACAGAGATGAGCCAAAAATGTGCAAGGATGAATGTTTGATGAATGCATAAATTGTACGGATGGGAAATCTGAACACATTTCCACTGTCATTGATTAAAGTGGTCCGAAAAGATTGTCCACAGTAGCTGCTGTGGAATATTCTAGTTGCTTTCCAATTCCCAAAACATTGAGTAAAACAAAGAAACAAACCACACACAAGCATATACTATGTGTATACTAATTAACATAAAGTATTGCATGCCATGTGTACATACAATGTTGAGATTGTAGCTTTGTACTTTTTAATCTGAAATTCATATTGAAATGACATGCTGTGCTGCACACACACGTTACGTGTTATAGAGATGCAGAAAAGGGACGTGGCAATTAGCAGAAAGTGGAAGTTCAATCAAGATTTTGGATAACAAGAGGACCACACCCCAAACAAGTGAACTCACATGCTAAACCCAGATTTGATTGCCATGATTGGTTATGTATCCCAGATCCTCCTGTGTCCTCTGTGCATCAGTGGAGGAATACAAACCACTGCTTTAAAGGAATAAGATGATCTGTAATTTACAATGCATGTCCAGGGGCTATGGTGTGTGTGTCTCTGTGTGTGTGTGTGTCTCTGTGTGTGTGTTTCTGTCTGTGTGTGTGTGTGTATGTGTGTGTGTATGTGTGTGTATGTGACATATTGAGATAATCATTGTGTGAGTGTGTGTGTGAGTTTGAAAGAGAAATCATGTTTAGTTTCCTAAATATTCCCTCTGCACTGGCTTAGTAAGGGCTCAACTGCATGTAATCTGTCTAACACCGTTACTGAAAATCCTGAAAACAAGCTAATAAACCAGATTCCATAGAAACGACAATATAACAATGTTGCTGTTGTAGTCTACAGTATGCATGACCATCAACATTTTCGAAAAAAAATAAAATATATACCACGCGTAGGTTCAAAGAATTAAGGTCTATTATTTACGAGACATTGCGTAAGTAAGGCAGCCCAACAACAACGAAAATGGGAGGCATGCATATCTGAGACTTTAATCTTGACAATTTGCATAATTCGGCGCTGCGGGTTTTGGGATGGCAGACCCGCTGTGTTCAAAGCATTCAAAAGGGAGATTATCATTAGGGAGATCCTAACAACCCTTTTTTAATGGTGTTGAGGAAGCATGGCATGAAATTAAGACTTGTGTAGAGATTTTAAAAAAGACATATAGAATGTAGGCCACGTGGGAGAGACAAAAAAATGAGATACGTTTAAATACGTTTTTAAATGTAAATTGCAAAATAAAAAGTGACATTTTCAAACAGTGACACCATTGGTCAGCAGCGAGGTTCCACCAATCACGCAGCTTCTAACGTGAAAACTAGGAACCAATCAAATTGCACGTTTGAATTCTAGCCAATGGGAAACGTTGGCTGGTGCGCGTGTGTTCGACCCTAAATCCATGCTAGGCTAAGGTTTCAAATGCCAACTGACAGCTGTCAAGAACCTTAAAAACTACAGTTACGGTCCCCGAGTGCCTTTTACTGGCTACCACATAGTATCAAAATAATTAGTTAATTGAAGAAAGATGGTGAGTATGTTCTCTGCGCTTGTTACAAGTCAAATCCGTAGCAGGTTTTGAATCAAACGCTGGCTTCTTATGCTAGTAGTTTGCTAGCATGCTAACGTTAGAGCTAGCAAGCACGCGAGCCTCAAGGGACAAGTTTTCCTTAAGCGCGAGACTTTACGTAGCTAAACTGGTGCACAAATTGACAGCGCCACTTTGGAAATAAAGGGTATTTTCTGTGTTCATGCATCGAGATATTTAGACAAAGTAACTTCGACTTGTGGCTTGCATGCTTAACAACAAACTGATAGCTTCTCAAGCCAGTCAACCATATCTGCCATGCATGGGTAGCGTCAACCTTCAAGCACTTGCCATGACTAGTCAAAGCTATCTTGGGATCCTTCTGGGTTCCCTAAAAAGTTGAATGACTGACGCAGTTGTGCACCCCCCCCCCATCCACGAGCGTACACAGACTAGCAGCTGCAGATCTTCCGTTGTCAAAAGAGAAATCTAATCTGGTCCAAACGTGTTTTTTTGTTTCTTAAAAATAAAGGCGCTGATGGGAATTCAGCTGGTAGTCAGTTTGCTGGCTGCCAGCATCATGCAGAGGATGGCTCCACATTGCTCTTTTGCACGCTGGCTTCTGTGCAACGGAAGGTATTGACACAAACACACAGCACCTTTCAAACCTCGGACCCTGCTAGCTGTTACTAAGGAGTTGTGTTACACTCTAAGTTTTCCCCAGCCTGTAGTCAGACCACTTCAGTATTGCAGCTGCCCAGGCACAGTGTATCCCACTTTTTCAATGCAGATTCAATACAAAGTAATTCAGTGTGCATCGTTCTATCCAGTTTGTTCCGGTTCAAACACCCTTCCGAAGGAGAGCTGTGTGCGTTGGCAGGGAAACTGGTGCCAAAGCCCAACAGGAGAGACAGGTGTGAGGGGAGGGGGTGAGGGGTGAGGGGGGAGGCCCTCATATCACACTTCACATGTCCCCCATCAGCTGCCACTGAAGCAGCCCACACAAACAGCATTTCAATATACTGTTAATGTTTGCCACCTACAATATTTGTGTTGGTGCAAAGACAGGTCCTTGTCACACAACATATCGTCATATCATTCTGTTTTGACAACTGTAATGAAATACATTAGTAGTGTTTAGTGATTTCCTTTCCTTGATAACATAACACGATCTCTGCTCTTACCAGGAGACAGAATGGAGAGAACAAGCCTCTCACAGTGCCTAAGGATATTGACCTCCACCTGGAGAAAGCCCCCGTCAACGTCCTTGACGCGCTTGGTAAACAAACAAAGGCGAGGCAGTCAGAGCTGGCTCAGGGGTAGCTGAGCTTGTCCTCCAGTGACCCCCCCCCCCCTCTCTGACACTGTGTTCCTGTCTGTGTTCCCAGTGCTGCGGTTCTTTCTGGAGTACCAGTGGCTGGTAGACTTTGCGCTGTATGCCACAGGAGTCTACCTGTTCACAGAGGGATACTATGCTGTGGTGGACGGCAGCAAGGAGGTCAACATCGGTGCCATCTGGTGTGTCCTGACCATCTTCTTTTGCCTGTATCCTTCACACACCCTCCTCCTCAACAGCTACCAGCACCTTGAAACCCAACAGGGAGTTTATATTTCATTTGGTTGAAAACGACATGATTTTTCCTGTGTTTATCTACCATTTCTTATTATGCTGTTGTGCCTCTCTGTGACTGTGACTCACACTCGATTTGGAGTGAATTCATTTTTTTGTTTTGGAAATTGTGAGATGCGGTCAGTGCTCTCGTTCGTTAGAATGGCAGGCGGGGACTCAACCTCACCTGCAGCCTCATTCCATCAGAACTGCAGTCAGTTCTCCTTAACCCCGCCCCCCTCCAAGGAGGACCCTCCACACCCTGATGAGCCACTACTTCCGGTCTGATGAGGGGGGCGAGCGCTCCGTGTGCCTGGCCTTTGGCTTCCTGTCTCTGCTGGTGGCCATGCTGGTGCTGGTGGTCCGGGAGGAGTACCTGGAGTTCGGGCTGGAGCCTGGCTTCACCAGCCTCTTCGACAACCTGGAAGTCTTCGCCAAACAGCAGGGCTACGCCGAGTGGTCGTAAGTGGCCTTTTACCAAATAAATAATATTTGTTTACTTAACAGATTAGCTATCATTTTGACCTTAGCTTTTAGTTGATTTAATGCCTTTTACTGAAAGCTGTGGCTGGCATTTACCCTTAGTCTTCTCATAGTCTTCTAATACTAATTGGTTTTGACACTCACTCAGAATCCCAGTGACTAAGCTGACTCTGAAGTTTGGTTTGGCTGCCATCTGTGCTTTTATTGGTGCACTTCTGGCCTTCCCCGGACTGCGATTGGCTCAGACCCACCTGGATGCTATCCAGATGAACTCTGATCGGCCGTTCATCCAGTAAGATCCCTTATAATAATAATAATCACAATAATACTCATAACAATTGGAAATCATGGGATGTGGCAGTACCACTGTGACAGAGGTCCCATTGCAACACCCTACCTTGTGGCTTTACTGTTGATTATTGATGTTGTGGTGTTTCTTGCATCCTGAAGGATTCTGCTGCACGCTGGCTTCCTGGCACCGGTCGTCATAGTGGTTCTGTGGATCAAACCCATCTGTCGTGACTTCCTGGCAAACGCCCCCATGGGGAAGACCTCAGTTACCCTGTGAGTGTTTCTGTCTCTGCTTCCTCTCTTACCAGCTGAAAACCACATCTTACCATCCATCTTCTCCGTCTGTGTGTGTCTGTTTCTGTGTCCCTGTGTGTGTGTGTTATCTCAGCATCTCCAGTGCTGCGTTCGACTCAGTGCGTCTGTGGACAGTGGTGGTTCTGTGTGTGCTGAGGCTGGCTCTCACCCGCTACCACCTGCAGGCTTACCTCAACATCTCCCAGAAGTGGGTGGAGCAAATGAAGAAAGAGGCGGGCCGCATCGCCGCCATTGACATCCAAAGAAAGGTCCGGAACGTGACTTTAAGCCTTTTAGAGGAATTCTGTTGCTGAACTGTTCTAAGGTGTTTGGATGTTCTCTGACTGAGGGAGCTGACTGTGTTGTTTTTCCTCCAGGTGACTCGGGTGTTCTGCTACCTGACTGTGGTCACTCTGCAGTACCTGGTGCCCATCCTGCTGGTTCTCTTCTCCACACTGGCCCTCAAGGCTCTAGGTCAGACACACAAACATCCCCAGCTGATACTCAGGCATGGAAATGAACCACAGTCTTCTACCCCAGTCATTACTTGAGTGTTTCCATCATACAGTGTGTTGTGTGGTCTCCTCAGGTGACTTCTCCTGGGGTCTGGGTGAGGACGTTCCCGGGGTGACCCCCGCCATTGTGATCCCCGCCCCCACGCCCGTGCTGCCTGGCCTGGAGGAGGACGAGGAGGGTGTGGAGGACATGGAGGAGGAGGTCCAGGCCACCGTGGCCCACCTGACCGCGGCCTTCGGGGCGCTACGCGCTCTCCTCACTCCCATCTTCTTCAGGGGCATCTTTGCCTTCCTCACCTGGTGGGTGGCTGCCTGCCAGGTCATCAGCGGCCTGTTTGGCATCTATTTCCACCAGTACCTCATGCAGAACTGAGGGAGGAGGTGGAGGAGGGCGGACAGATGGACAGATGGAGGTTGGGTGGTGTATCTCGGGTTCTGTGACTTGAGTTACTTTGCTCTTTGCAAACTGGTTTTCTTTGTACGACCCTGATGGTCAGTTTCATCTTGACCGACCAGGGGAGCAGATAAAGACCAGGGAGGGGCCCCCAGGGGGTCTCCACCTGGAGCTGGGCATTAGAGGAGTGCTGTCACGGGCCCTGGTGACTGGGCTCCTGTTAGACGGGGCCTCTGGGAACCTTAACACCAGTGTTAACCTTTACAGTGTAAACACGCAACACTGAAGGCTGCAGATAAGACTTTGTCCTGAAGAAGGACACCTTGGTTCTCCTCCACTCCAACATTTCGTTTAGATGAAGTTCACATAATTTTAATTTTTCTCTCTCATGCCGTCCTTCATGCCTTGTTTGTGGTGTATTCATATTAGGATGATGTTCTGTGTCGCCTCCTCTGCCCTGGTTGTGATGAGGTTAGAGGAGCTGGGCTCCAACCTCGGATGTTGAGGAAGTTGTTCACACATCGATTTAACGGAGATCAGATCAGCTCCACGGTCCTGCATCATTTAAACTCATCTGACTTCGAAGCACTGATAAGGAGTTATGGGATTTACGCGTTGAAAGCGTTCAGTTAACGAATTTCTAAGTGCCTGGGAACTCAGGGATTTTGAGTCGATGTGAAAATATCAATTTTCTTGCAGTAGTTTGGTTTTAGACTGATAGGAAACTTAAACTGCAGTTGTAGTTTTGGCTGCGTCATGTAGGTTGGGCCAGACACGATTTTCAAACCATCTTTTGTTCTTGAACGAGCCCAAGTTACTGTATGGTTTTGT
Organism: Protosalanx chinensis; assembly: GCA_030340685.1. Taxonomy (NCBI): domain Eukaryota; kingdom Metazoa; phylum Chordata; class Actinopteri; order Osmeriformes; family Salangidae; genus Protosalanx; species Protosalanx chinensis. Next base: position 6,994,964 of record CM059340.1, read on the forward strand.
TAACGAGTAGTTAGAAAACCATTTTTATTTGCTGCCTTACAATCACGTTTTAAACATGTCTTGCTTTGACATTTGTGTCAACGGTGTGTTTTGTATTTATTTATTTATTTCCCATTGCCACTAATTACTTCTTTATTGGAAATGTTTGAGGATTATAACTGTAATGTTAGTTTGGAGGTTTCTTGAGTGACATGATTAATTTGTCTTATTTCAATAATTTAATGTTGTGAGGTTTGAGAGGGTTTGAATGCATGGTGTGACCTTAGTTATAAACGTTTGATTCTTGTGTCTTAAATCAAATAAAAAAATATCATTTGAAATTACAAAAACATTTGTTTAACCCTAGTGCATCAGTAAGTAAAGTGCATTTTATCCTTACATTTTACGTGCTTTACATCTTTATTTCTTTTTAAAAATCCCAGCCTCTACTTTTCTCACATTGTCTTGTACCGTTGGAGATTGAGGATGATAAACAAACAAAAAACCATGTCTCCCCTTTCATTGTAGGGTCTCTGTTGGACCACAGAAGTCATGCATGACAGCGGTGTGTCTAGCCACCGACGTTACCCTGTCACCCCCATCCCCAAAGCCCAGGTGGGCTGTCCCATGATGGGCCGTAATTACCCTGAAGCTCCTGAACAACCAGGCTCAAACAGCGGAACCGAAAGGGATTTGGTTCACATGTTAGTTACCAGGTACCTATTTAATGTGCTGCTATATATATTTATATATATAAAATATAGAACTTTGGTCTTTTTAGGAACGATGCCAAAAACAGGAAGATTATATTCAATTATTTGGGGGATTGCGGATATATATATTTTTATGTACAGTGTAAAGCCAGTCAGGAGCTGTGGGTATAACTTTGTTATAAGGTGCTTTGAATGGTGCCTCAGTCTCTTTCTTGCCTCTGGACTCAGACACCGCTAGACAGGCCTGTGTTGAGCTCGTCTGAGGGGCTGACATGATTAACTGGGGATTTTATTTGACATCCACATCCAGTCAAAACCCACAAAGACCATTTGATTTAGGGTGGGGCAGCCCTGTGTTGTGTGTATGTGCCTCGGAGGTTCCACTCCTGTTCCTGGAGATGTGAAAGCAAACCCCAGCCAGCACCTTCCCACGAACATCAATGGTCTGAAGCTAGACTAACACTGCGAGACATTTTCCGTGTCGTTGAAATAATTACTCGTTTTATGAGTTGGACTAGAAAAAGTGTTGACGTGTGGGAACGTTTAAGGGTTATTTCTGTGTTTTACTGTTACTGGAGTCAACCCGAACTTTAATGGATGAAAAGCCCAGCCGTTCAATCTTCTGCAGAACGTGTTATGTCTCTCCGCTCCCCCTCACCATTTTCTCTCCTTGTATAAAGCACAGAAAGACCTTCCCACCCATCCTCTGCAGTCTAGACTTGTTTTATTCTCCTGTCGTGGACCAGAGCTGAGCTGTTCTGAATTTGAGGAGTCTGGGAGAGAGTCTGGCTTAATGAACTGGAAGGTGTCAGCGTTGACATATCTATATAATCACATTAATTATGTGCATCTGTTAGGAGGCCCATGCACCCTGCAGCAGCCATTGCTGTTGCTATAGGGACGGCTGGCTGGCTGGCTGGCTGGCTGCTGGAGGTTCCAGACAGGGCCTGCAGCCTGGGTCTTCTCCCTGGGGAGGTGACCAGACATGACCCCTGTTACTCTCTTTTCATTTAGGCAGGAAAGAGGGGTGTTTTCACCAGGGTGGGAAAGGGGGGGAAGTTCCGGGGCCAATTTCAATTCTAACGGCGGTTAGAGAGAGAGAGAGGTAGAGAGAGAGGTAGAGAGGGAGAGAGATAGAGCGATGTCTCACATGGTTCCAGAAAGATCTTCCAGCTCCTGCTGTAAAACGTTCTCTCCAGCTGTGACAGGGAGCCATTTGCAGCTGCATATGTGTTTTTTGAAGATTTGACAGAAAAGGTTCTATGGCTTTTAAGTGTTCCATTCTTACCCCCCCACCCCACCCCCCACGCAGTGGGAAGATGTTCCTGAGTGGTCGGAAAGGGAAGGGGGACCCGATAATGAGTGTGTGAATGTGTTCAAAGGAGAGAACATGAATGAGGCTAAATAAACAGAAACATAAAAGATATACAGTTAGATAGATGCTTTGGCAGACAGCGTTTTAGCTGTCCACAGATGAAAGGACAAAATGGAGGATTCTGTATGACATTTATGTCTTCATATAATGGCACAGAATTAGATGTTCAACCCTCAGTGATGAACAGAATGACAAATTCAGGCCCGAATCAAAGCATCCTTTCAAAAGCAGTGCTGTCATTCCAGACAGACATTGATTACACCAATGATGGACAAATTTGCCAGTTACAACTACCTTTTTTGTTGTTCAAAATGTATCTCTGTATATCAGCATGATACAGAGATACGGGTGATACATGATATTGGATTGAAGAGAATCAGGCTAGTAATCTGAAGGTTGCGAACTTGAATCCTGTCTGTGCCAACATGACGTTGTGTTCATGGGCAAGGCACCTCACCCTACTTGCCTCAGCGGCAATGTCCCTGTACTTGCTGTAAGTCACTCTGGATAAGAGCGTCTGCAGCTGCTAAAAATGACTAAGATGATACATATTAACTGATTTTCAGGCTTCATAAAACCATGAGAGCTATGGCGCTATAATGGAGCAGAAGTTCCTCACTGGATATTACATGTCTGTGACTTTTAGCAGAATTTATAATGTAAGACATACTGACCTCTGGTGGTCAAAAGGGTAACTGTCTTTAGGAACAGAGGAACGTAAATTGAGGAGAAACAACCAATATTGCCAAATAAAGCTCACTTTAATACATATTTCTCAGCCAAATAATGAACACAAAAGAATGCATGACTCAAAATCATGGCTAAAATCCAGTGCACCAAACACAACGCAACAGACTGTATGATAAAAAAAAAAGCAACAACATATTTGTTGATGTAATTTATGTAGCCTGTTTAAACAACAACATATCATTGCTATTCATGACACTTTATTTTGTATTTAATGTTAAACAACTCAGATCTATTGAAAAGCGTTAATGAATAACAGCAGATAAGCGCCACACTACACACAACCAAAGATCCACGTCATTTCTCACCAAACATGCTAAACAGAGAGCTTCCGTTCAGGTTACCAAACCAGTGCACCAGTGCAGTGGTCTCCAACCCTGGTCCTCAGGGCCCTCCTGTCCTGCATGTTTTAGATCAGGGGTAGGCAACCCTGGTCCTAGGGAGCCACTGTCCTGAAGATTTTAACTGTTTCCCTGCTCCAGCACACCTGATTCTAATGAATGGGTCTGTATCTAGTATGCCACATTTATGTTCTATGTTTGCTCATTCCTGCCAAAGTGAATTCTATGTTTGTTTATCTTGCATAGCGAATAAACCCCCATTCTGATTCTGATTCTGATCTAGCTCTGAAGACTCCTGGTTAAGAAAATGTGTTAGAATCAGGTGTGTGTGACAGAGGGAAACATCTCAAACATGCAGGACAGTGGGCCCTGAGGACCAGGGTTGGGGAGCAGTAACGCTAGAGCATTCAATGCTCTTGGCATGTTCATGACGTTGTGTATCCATTAAAAAAGCCAATACCAGCGACGTAACAACTTTGACAGATTTTAAGCAAATAGAGCACAAATTACATTTTGTCCTTAAACTTTTGGTCTCTGATTGAAGTGATTGTGTTCCGCAGAGAGAAATGCCGAAAATGTTCAGTACAGAAACAAATGCTAAACGCAACCCCCCCCCCCCCCCGCCCCTCTCCCCACCCCCAAAACTCTACTATCTCAGTTTCAAACCGAACCGTCTACAGAATCAAAGGGTCCAAATCCCTGAGAAAGGCTTTACATGAAGCAGAGGCCGTGACTGAATGATGAACGATCCCTAATCGCTCTCTTGTGAGACGACTGCTTCATTGATTTTTTTGGTTGGGAGCTAAAGGCTAAAGCATTAAAGTTATATATGTACAGTAACTGAGCCTCCGGAGTATGAAAGATTCGACTACAGCTGACTCTCCCATCTCCCCACAGACAGGAAAAGTAGGGCTGGTATTTTACACATAAGAAAATGGCGTCATAGGAGACCAGCTCTTAATGTAGAGGCGAGGAGGATAGGAGTGCGGGGATTAGAGGGCCCTCTCTTCCCTCTGCGTGGGGCAGCTATGTGGCTGCCTGGCTGGCTGGGTTTGGGGGTTTGTGGTTGTCAGTGGCTGGTTGGTTGGCAAAGGGTGTGGGTGGCACAAGGCACATGGTGTTGGTACGACTACGCCGGCTATCTCTGCCACCCATCGCTGATCTCTAATTGCCTCAGTGGCAGCCCCCCTTTTGCCTCCACGGTGTGCTGGGCAGGCGGGTAGCCCCCCTTGGAGAAGTCCTCCAGCTCATTGGCAGGGTAAGGCTCCAGAGGGGAGTGGTGGGTGGAATCGGGGTTGCTCATTGGTGAATGCTGCCTCAGGTGGTGTCGGGGCGGGGAGGCCGGGGAGCAGATGTGCTCGGGGGAGGCCCGTTCAGATTTGATGGTGAGGTTGAGGGAGGGGTGAGGTGGAGGGGTGGGGGTGGAAGTCTGGGAGGGGAAAGAGCACCCTCTGCTGGACATTCTGTGATCAGCAAGTGAACAGAGAGGGAGCAGGTTAGATATCTCAGACAGTCGGCAGAAAGAAGAAAGAAAGAGAGATAAAGACAGAGAGAAAGAGAGAGACAGAGAGAGAGCAGGAGAGGTACAAACAGGAAGAGGGATGGTCCACCTGGGGACCTGGGGGGGGGGATCTTACGTTGGGCTGAGGTGAGCTCCGTGCTGTTCCTGGGGCTGCCAGGGATTGGCTGGACTCCTCTGTAAGAACCCTGCTGGACTGTACTCTGAGACCACAGGACAAACACACTTTATCACCCTGCATAAACATTTTCACTGGGGAGTAGTGATGGATGTAAAACCTTTGTTTATTTAGTGCACGGCGATACAGCCTCTTTAGCGACACCTGCTGGTGGAAGCTGATAGAACAACAGCTAATTTCCTCCTCCACATTCTTGCCAGTGGACGTACCTGGGGGTCCAGTGGGGGGCATGTTGTATCCCAGGTGTTGTCCCAGCAGGCCTGCCTTGCCCATAGCCATCATGGGGCTCCCGGGGTGCATGCTCTGGTAAAGCAGGCCTCTCTAGTCAGGGAGGAGAAGATCACATCCAGTCAAATCATGTCAATTCACTTTCAAGAAGAATAACTGGTTACAGTATGGTTATAATGAGACATAAATCCCATAGAGTAAAGTAGAAGAGAGTCTAGGATAGTAGAGGAGAGTAGAGCAGGACAGAGCAGATTAGATTAGATTAGTAGGCTTTAAGATGTACTCTAACATTACAATGTTACTGCTTTTTTCCTTACAGCGGTGCTGAGGTTGGTTCGTGAAGCCACCATTCCAGGGAGGGTTTCTGCTCGCCGGTTCTCACCACCCAGATTCAGCGGGGGAGAAGTCTTCATCTCCAAGGCCCGACTCAGGTTGCCATGGGAGAACATAGAGTAGCCAATACCTAGCCAGGGCAACAGGAAGTTAAACATAGAGTAGCCAATACCTTTCCAGGGAAACAGGAAGCGAAACATAGAGTAGCCAATACCTAGCTGAGAAAGCAGGAAATGTGTTTCAAGTTGTTACTCTCAACCCATGATTAATTCACACTCTCATTCTCTCGCTCTCTCTCTCTCTCTCTGCCTCTCTCTCTCTCTCTGCCTCTCTCTCTCTCTCTCTCTCTTTCTCTGTACAGCAAGCGTTTTCCGGTTAGCTCATTCGCGTACCATAATAAGTCAGACACCACTCAACATGCAGGGAGCCTGCACACGCTGTTCTATAAGTGCACAGTCAGGTAATTCATGTGAATGTGTACTGATAGCTCCAGGGTGTGAGGGAAGGGAGCGACGCTGACCAGCAACTGTAACATACTCTGCAGAGAAACACAGCTGACTGCAACCCCTGTTTCACTGAGGGGACCGGTTTCACTCTCACTCACACACACACACACACACACACAGACACCCACCCTCACTCTCTTCCTGTGTGTTCCCACAGCTGTCTGTACAGCCCTGCAGTCATGCACACGTTCATGGCAGACACACACACACACACACACACTCTTCTTGGTAATCAGGGCCTTCAGTGGAAGCAACACCTCTGCTATGACTACGGTACTGTGGGCCTATCAGGGGACATGGGAGGTTAATGGGTGTAGGACAGACTAGCAGACTAACCAATCCCAAAATGGTTGTTCAGCATAGAGGGAAACATTCTAGAAAGATCCCCCTTATGATTGGTTAGCAAAATAAACCGCAATGTGACAGAAATCCAAAATGAATTTCCAGACAGAAAAAGAACATCAGAGAATGGTATGTTATGTTGGTATGTTGCTGCCAGGTAGGGGCCGGCCTCTACTCACACACCTGAGTGTGGTGACATGAAGGCAGCATGAGTGTGGGGGCTGGGGGGTCCGGCTGACCCCGGCCTGGGGCCCAGGGGCTTGAAGGCCTGGGGTCTGTGGGCGGCCAGCCCCGGGTTGGAGGAGTTGGAGAAGCCATTCTCGCAGCCAGCAGACACCAAGTACTGGGCCTCTGGGGGGAGCAGGGAGGGAGCCTGTGGAGGAACACAGCACTGGTCTTACTCATCACTTACTCCTCTGTTTATTGGCCCACTTTTTTAGTATTTTACTACTAAAATACTTTACTATTTTCTTGAAATCCCACAAAGTGCAGCCTGCAGGTTATTGATGACGTCATGATCTCCCTGACCCCGCCCCCCGAGAGCCACACCTGCCGCTACATGAAAGTGCAAGTGTAGCTCTAACGTACAGAATAATAGATATTTTTTAAGTTGTACATATTGACGCGTCTGAATCTTGTTCTAAGATGACGAGCTGCTTTTTTCGTCAAAACAACAAATGAAAACGACGAGACGGTAAGTTAATATGAAGGTTCTTAGTGTAAGATAACGTGTTTGTAAAGCACCGTTCATGGATCAAACTCTTTCTTGTAGGTATTGAGCAGCAGCATCAAATCCTGTTTGCAGTTCCCAGTGAAGCCAGGATCAGTAATGGTACCCAGCTCCAGTCATGAACCCAACACACCAGAATGGCCAGGTAGGAATGTCATTGAGTAAATAAAAGAATTTACAAGTCGTGAACGAAAGTGGACATCCAGGTCTGAAAATAAGTCCCACTCCAACCCTGGTGTGAAATATAATTCAGTGGCAAACAAGTGATCTATAATGGTGTTGACGAAAAAATACGCATTTTATGAGACTTGAATTCTGGCTAAACAAGAGACACTGCACAGCTCAATGAGATCAAACAGAAATTAAATATACTTTGTCCATCGAAGCTACTTGTTCCACTATTACAATAAATACCCCTTTTTGTCATAGCCCCTGTTATCTAACACACACACACACACAAACATTTCCCCGAAATTGAGTCACGCCAATTTTCCACTTTTCACCATGAATCAACGGGCAGTGTGCACCCACTCAGCTCTGACCTCGGTGAGGGATCTGACGTACAAGAGAAGAGGTGTCACTAACGTAGTAGCGCTGCCTGGCAACAGAGAGATCCATGCCTTCGCCAAGGGCAAGTTTGTCCGCCACTTCCTGGATGCTGTCCTCCGTCTCTAGCTCAGCTGCGTCCAGACCCAGGCCCTTCCTGCGCAGGGTCTGCACCACCAGGGACACACAGCACACAGGTTACACACTGGAAGAACACAGCTCTCCCTCTCCGTCTCTATCTCTCTGTCTCTCTCTTTCTGTCTCACTGTCCCTCTTCCTGCCTGTCTGTGTCTCACTGTGTCCCCCTCTCTTTCTCAATCTGTCTCACTGTCTCTCTCTCCCTCTCCCTCTGTCTCACTGTCTCTCCCCCCTCTCTCTCCCCCCCTTCTCCCCCCCCGTCTCTGCACACCTCCAGGATGTCCGTGTTGGTTCTGCTCTCGTGGGGCTCGCTGTACTCGGTGTACTTGAGCAGGACCTTGTCCATGTCCGTGCTGGCGTACTGGAACAGGCGGTTAGTGCTGTTAAAGATGATCAGGGCGATCTCACAGTCACACAGCACGCTCAGCTCGTAGGCCTTCTTCATCAGACCAAACTTGCGCTTGGTGAAGGTCACCTGATTGGAGGAATCACACTACATTAGATATCCTACTGGAGTCTGTTTAGTTGGTCGTACAGTAAGGGGAAGCACTTATACCTGTCGATTTCTCTGGTCCAAAATACGAGAGATCTGGATCTTCTTCCGTCCCATGATGGTCTTGTTCTGTGGCTCTAAACGGCTGATGGAACCTGTGGAAAGTAGCAACAGAATGTTGGTGAAAATTGTACAGTGCTGTACAGTGCATGGCTCTTAACCTTTGTATCATACTGATGGGAAATTCAGTCTTGCGTTTTCTTGTGTGACCTCAGCCCCCCCCCCCCCTCCCCCCCAACGAGTCCTGTTTATTTATATCACCGTTAGGCGATGGGGGGGGCTAAAGTTAGACAGCCTTCACTGTCCACACAGACACCCCCTCAGTCTGGGTTACCCCAAGAACAGCTCTACGAATTGAGGGAGGGAGAGAGAATGGAGAGATAGAGAGAAAGAGCGAAATGGGCAGGGTTAAAAATAGCCCATCTGCCTTTCATGGTGAACGCCTGTGGAATAAAAATAGTGCGTTTTCAGAGAAGGGAAAGTTAGCTTTAAACCACCCCCTCCTCTCCCAGGTTCTTGGAGGCTGGAAAAAGAGGTGCATGGACAGGCTCAGGATCCAAGATGCCTCCCTGATAAGGGGGTGCAGGACCAGGGTCACCACACAGAAAGGAGGAATCCACTGGAATTCAGAACACATCTGGAGGGAGTCTGAACGAGGTTGTGATCTCTCTCTTCATGAGCTTGTACACTGTAGTGAATAGAAACTCACTGATACAACACGCTGCAGTCACATCACTGCAGCCACGTCACTGCAGTGGTTGTTCTGCAGCATCACCCCCCTCAGCAGGCCTTCTCCCTGGCCTAGCTCAGAGACACGACCACCCTGAACCCCACCGCATTCTCCTGTGTCTGTCCGCTGGTGTAAAGCCCAGCGGAGCTTCCCTGGTTTTCCCCCTCGTACTGATCATGTGACCTCATCTAAATCTGGAAAACAGTCTTCTTAAAAAGTGAGCGGATATGAGGAGGTGTTCCCACGACCCCCTCAGTGCCCGCTGTCCCCCCCCCGCTGCCCCCCCCCCCCCAGCCCACGCTTGGCACACAGGCATCTGGGGCATTTCTGCAGAATCCACCTCTCGACCTCCATCATTACCTTATAAAGTGCTGATGTGTTCACTGCAGTGACGTTGTGTGGAGGACAGGATGTTGCACATGCACGTCTCGCGCTGTCCCAAAGTAAAAAATGCACGTTTGAGATGCATGCCATGTAATGATAACTTGTTTAACTGAATGCTCTTGTGGCTCTTCCCTTTGGCACTTGTTTGGTTTCACTCAATGTATGTTTCATTATCTGATGTTTGGGGACTATCACGCTGCTTTTGTAAAGCTCTCTCTTGGAAGTCGCTTTGGATTATTGTCCGTTTTTAAATTCTGACGACTGGCTTGTGAAACTTGAAAATGTGTCTTAAAAGTCCAAGAGAGAAAGTTAAGTCTTCCATAAATGAACCCAGAATCCTTGATGAAATGAAACGCTGCTTGATCGACGCACTAGAATAAGGAGCTGCACCTGGGGAGGGTATCCTGTAATAGTGCAATCATTGCAGTCACACAGCCACCCTAGAGCTCTCTGCTCCTGGGGAGAAATCTGCTTCCTCTGACGCCTTCCCAGAGGTCAGACAATGGAAAAGACACACAGGGCATCTTACTGTAACTCAGGCCCACTCTCTCATAGAGAACCGACCCCCTGGGGATTTGGGACCAGACTAATTGCTGGATGTCTCACAGGGACAACACAGCGTGAAATCCAACAACAAACAGCTTCGTCCTTCACGAAACACATTGATGCTATAACAACAGCAACAACATGGGAACAATATCCTGCTGTGAATGGTGCTGACTCTGACATGAAGGTAATACCTCCAACTGCTGCATATTTGATTAGGAATTCATGTCAAACGTTTGCTTGGTTTCATTAGCTCACAAGAAAGGGGAAAAAGGCAAGGTGAACTATCTGAAGGGGGTAATGAGAACCATAACCTTACCTCACCTTTGGATGATAGAAGGGGAAGCATTATTATCTGGCAGCATTACAAAGTTGACACTTAATTTGATCACTGAATCTTGCATCTTATCTGTGGTTGTCTATATACCTACAGATGTTTCCTGGGAAACTATAACTATAAACCTTAATGTCTTCATGTATATGGGATCTTGTGTATTTTAAATCCAGAACGTCTATGGGTATGATAGTGTGTGGTCTTATTTACACTAAGTCCCTGCACTGGCCAGTTATTACCAAAGCAGAGGTGAAGAAATATTTTGCTTATTTTAACAGGAGATAATCAAATTGCCTGGATATTTCTGATAGGGCAGGAATAGAAAGGGTGGTGGCAGGATTCTGGACATCTGATCATGTAAAAAATGTCACAGGATTTCTGAAGACCAGAGATAGTCCAGAACTTGGCATGATGGCGCCACTCCATTTTTTGTAAAATATAATTTGTCTTCAACTGGTCGTGTTGTGGAGAATCACAATTTGAATATAAACTAGTTTGAAACAACCCCTGACATCCTCTGATTGCATAATCCAATCTCGTTGTACAGTGTACAATGACAGTAAATATATTCTATACCAATTATCTGATTTACAAATGGCTCAATTATGAATTCAATCTCTAGGTCAATATATCAGTGTCACTGTAGCCAAACATGCCCCAAATAGGCTACTTTTTCAGCCATATTTCTTTTAGACATTGAAAACAACTAGAACCAAAATACTTAACCCTATAGTTTATGATAGGATCTGTTAGATAAAGAGGTACATTATAGCAGTACAGTACCAGCACGACTAACTAACTTCCCAGTCTGCAAAGATTCAAGAGGACAAGCATTAGTACTAAATATAAAGCATCTGTCACTGTCCCTGCTAAGAATAAGAGGCCCAAAGACTTCAAAATAATGACTAATTTACTGACGTCATGCAAAATACTCCAGTTAATATTAGACTTGTCTGTCCCTAAGTTACCAAGCATCCCATCTCATTTGGGGAGGAGTGTTTGCCTCCGTAAAGATAAAATAATACAGATAAGACACGTTAGTAACATGTTAACCTCCCTCGATTTTAAATGTTAGAAAGAAAGGCGAAGAATGAATAAAAAGAAATAAACCAGAGGATTCGATTGAAAGGAAAAGAAAACACGAATGTCAGGCTCACCTGTTGTCTTTAATAACGCGTCTCCGGATCTCTTTCCTCTGGTAACTTCAGCGGTTCAGACAATTATTACAAATATGGCAACTGATGTAGTTAATAAAGACTTCTTACTTTCTATTCAGGGTGTCGTCGTTATCTCTAGAGTCAATCTTGTCTTGGTTTAGAGAGACTTCCAGCTGATGCTCCTTGCTGATTCAGGACCCGCAGCTCAACATCCCCCCTCCAGCCCCCCTCTAGAGGAACATGATCCGCCCTCTGATCGCTCCTATTGGTTTACAGCAGCGACACAGTCCTCCTCCCTGCCAGCCATCATGTCAGTAGAAAGAGATCAGAAGGACCCTTCAATGAAGGCTGGCACACTAGGGTCTTTAAATAAAGACGTGCCATGTTGATATGTTCTCTCTTTAGTTTGTTATTGTTAGATCACCATTTAGGCTTGCTGTATGACAAGGCAAATGGCAGTATGGTGAAACCTTTACCAACAACATCCTTGTAAAAACTCAGTTTTTTAGTTAGAAATACACTAGAACGACTATTATAAACTCCCATTCCTTCATTTATTTCTGGCTACCATTCACAGAAGGTTGGTCTTTGTAATTGATAAAGATTAATAACAAGATGCAAACTGCAGAAAAATGGCAGTTGGTCACGTTTTGTTCTCTTTTTAGATACATGACTGTAATAATAAATTATAACAATAGTTTAGATTTAACTTTATTTAATTGTACCCTGTAAGGTTTAATTGTACCCTGTAAGGTATCTTTCATTCTTGTTCTCTCTTGCCATTTTGTTAACACAGACAGTCTCCTTACAGCAGGCCTTGCTCTGTTGCATATTTGTTGGTCTATTTCTGACCCTAGCTGTCTGTAAGCTTTGTTTCCAAGAGAAGACGTGAGCATATCGTAACCGCAGCGCCCAACCAATTTGCTTAACTGTTTTTTTTTTAACAACTTGCTCTGAATAGTATTTATGACCGTGAGATTGATTATTAGCTCCAGTAGTCTTGGAGGCTGTGTCATTCGTGTTGGCTCTGGGACTGGAAGCCATCAGTATCAGCTGTCTGCTGTGGCTATAGGGTGAATCCATCAAAATGAAAACGTGATGGGTACATCAAATCTATATTTTAAAGATGGAAAGAATACATTTGTCTTGTCTTCCTCTTCCACTTCATATTTGAGTCCTTAGAGAGCTTTCAAATACCTTTGTTTCCCTTGTAATTTTAGATTGACACTTTGAACTTAAACTGTGTGTAAACTCATGGACTGTCTCATGCATAATCCCTTTACACCTTTTCAGCTTTTTAAAATCCATATTTATTCAAACTAATACCCCAACAATAACTACATACAAATATAGTTCAGAATAAATGTGTCCATCAACAAGATGGTTCAAAGGATATTCCACATGCTGTCAGTCTAATAGATATTTTTAGAGGTAATAACTCAATCACTTATATGAGCTACATTATACTTGCCTATTTTAGGGAAGTGGCACATTGCTTTCATCACTCCTAAAAATAATGTAAGGACAAGTGTTATTAACATAGAACAATCAACCATGGGAGACACACACACGCATACACACACACACACACACGCATGCACACACATGCACTTACGCACACACATGCACTTACGCACACACACACACACACACTGTAAGGAGTCCATTATATATCTGCATGCAAAATGCTACGCTGATGCAAGAGTTAGCAAAATCCCAGAGGATTGTTTAATCCCTTCCTATTGGTCGTCTTCCAGAATGGGAGTATCTTGTTTACTCCAGAAGAGATCGATTGAGTTAACTGCAGCCCTTACCTGTACATTAACCAGGGAAATCATCAGATTTCACTGCAGACAGACCTTTGTCTATGTTTGATATATAGTTGTGCATGGCTGATTGTCAATGGCTGCTGGAATTTGTGATAGGTTAGATAAACCAACATCCCAAAGTGTAAAAGGGCATTTACATGGTGCAAAACTGATTGCATTGTAGGCCCAAGTCACACATGTAGGAGACCTTGGAAAGTGTTCATATTTAGACTTCTTTTTTGTTTTCCTGAAACTGCTCACTTCTGCTTTCGACAAGATCAGTGGCCTGCCATTTTAGAACATGCGGTGAAGCTGTTGAATTCAGAAATAACCTTAATGGTCAGCGTACATGTGTGAGAGCAATTCTTCTAGCGTGTTCTTTTATAGCCATGTGCTTATCTCCATCAAGACAGCCCCGAGAGACGGACCTTTCACCCAAACCCTCACCTTTAGCTCACCCCTCTAACCCATGAAGCCTTGCAGACATCATATTCACTAACACAGCAGGTGAAGTGGACTAGATGCCGTTACAGAAATAACACTCTTAACTGCTTTTAATGATCATTTGGGATGTAGGCCTCATGTTGAACGTCTGCATCATTAGAACCACAACATCAGTTGTAAAAGCTACTGACATATGTTGTGATAAATGACCAAGACAAATCTATAGGCTTTAATGGATCTGAGCCAAGTAACAAATGAGATAGGGCCAAGTCTATCAAATTGGAAGAGACTTTTGACCTAAATCAGCTAGTCTGTAATGTCTAGGATTTTCTTCTACTTTGTCCTAACACTTAAGAATTTGTTCATAAAATAATGGGCCTAATCCTGAAGTTGAATAGGATATCACATTTATTTTATTGAGGCTAATTCAAAATTCAAAAGTTTATAACATTTCTTTATTTTTTAAATTGCTTTAAATGATTTTTTAAAGAGGCAATTCTGTATGGTTACATAAAACTCCAAAATCTCAAACTGGGTTAATTCATCAATCATGTTTGGACATGAGAGGGACGTTGTAAAATAGGCTTTTCTATTCGCCTGTGGGACATTGGAGGAGAACCTCAATTCATTGTTTAGGAGAATCTGAGTGAAAGCCTTTTGTTATTGCGAAGTTTTTAATCTGGGGATTTAAGAAACATCACATGTTCGCTCAGGGTAGCAGGCTCCTGCAACAGGCAAATAACTCGCATAGTTCTTGATCTGGGATAAGATCTTTGAATTACAACATTTAAAAAAAACTTCGGACATTTTTGGACTTGACGAAGGACTTTAGAGAAGTTTGCCAGATTTCGCTATAAGGGGAGATAAAGTGGATTCCACGCTGGGATCAGTTTTCCTGGAGGAACAGAAAGGGGTGATTTACGACCCAAAAACATGACTTACAAATCCAGCCAGCGCTCTCTAATGGTCCTCTCGTTACTGGGGATCCTGTCTGCCATCATGTCTGTGCTTTCGGTCATTTTGATTTTTCAGCTCCAGTCACAACAGACTGCCGTGAAGGAGTCCCCCCCTGTACCCATGGTGCCAGCTCATGTCTGGGTCCTGCTGCTGCCAGTGTCCACGGTGCTTTCTGCTCTGTCCCTGACTCTGAATCTGAGCTCAGTCGTGGTCTGCCTTCTGCACAGTTACTTTACCACGGAGATCTGTCGAGGAGAGGACGACACGGAGAGGTACACCTTCATAATCTAGTAAATGTTATGTAAATATGATTTATTTTGATACACCTGTCGTAGCTTTAGGCATGTAGCCAACACTGACGACTAGGTTATTATGAATGATCCATTTATTAAACGAACTAAAAGTTCATCATATTTGGTCCAGAGTGATGAGTAACTGCGTCGATAGCTGGTCGACCCCCAACCCGTCCCCAAACTGAGTTTGAATCCCTAAACAAAGGCCCCATGCTCATTATGCACCCAGTGGGCCCAGGCTGGCCCCAGGCTGGCCCTTTCTCACCGCTTCAGAAGCTCTCCAACCCCCTGCCTCACATCACATTCCTCAACAAGGCATGCTTTCTGTTTAGTTACTCACGTTTTATAGTGGCACACTGCAAAACATTTGTAAACTTTTTTTGTGTTTTTGGTTGTTTTGTTGCAAATGTTCCCTAGGAAGATAACAAATCATGACAATATTTTACAACAAAAAGACACAGGCATAAATAGTTGAATATCATTAAGGGGCCATATCTCAATACTATAGGGTCACCATGTACAAGCTGTATTTGTTACTGATTCAATTGCACCCTCTCCATTTTCTTTGACAGGGCAGACTGGTTCCTATTGGACAGCAGAGCTGTCCGTCATGTGGCTATTGGTCTGTTCTGCCTTGGAATTTCAGTGTACCTGGCAGGTAAGACTTCATTCACCACATGAAAGATAACAGCGTAAATGGTCCTCAAGAAACGCACAACCCTCGTACTGTTTGAACATGTGTTACGTACTTTTATTTTGACAAAAGAAGATTAATTTATTCGTCATCACTCCATTCAGACTCTTGCCAGAAAACTTGTGTAGAATTTAGTTTTGGTCAAAATATCCAAAGTCCATTTGGAGCGAGTCCCGTTCAAACCAAACGACACACGACTAGACTGAACAATACAGTCTTTGACAAGCAGCAGTATGACTGAATAGTCTTAATGCAGGACCTGGCTGGCCTGCTGGCTCTCTGTTCCAGTGGGAGGGTATGAAGGTGGGGACGCTGCTCCTTTGGGATGGAGGAGGTGTTGACCTCTGAACCCTCTCCTGACCCTGGGGTGGAGCAGAGCCAGAGGGCAGCAGATCATGTCCCAGAGCTGTGCCTCTCCCCCCCTTCCTTCAGTGAGCTCTGGTCCACAGGCCTCCTCCTAAACACAAAAACAAAGATGAGTTCAGAAAAGTCACTGGTTAAACCTCTTCATCACACGGCCAAAGACCTGTGTTCAACTGAGGCGACTAGTTTTACAGAGCCGCCATTTAGAAATGCACCAAAACATTCAGGCAAGGAGAGGGATCCCTGCTGTGCTTTTCCTATGAGTGTTTCCTCATCTTCCTTGAGGGTTTAGGATGGTTGAGGGGCAGTTCTGTGGGCCTGTGTGAAGCCCTGAGTGACATTATCTTATTTAGGTTCCATATATGTTCTATGTTTGCTCCATCCTGCCACAGTAAATTCCGTGTTCGTGTAACTTGCATTGCGAAAAAAAAAAAAAAAACTGACAAAGGGCTATACAAATACATTTAGATTTGATGACATATCTATCCACCTCTCTCTCTCTCTCCCTCTCTCCCTGTGTTTCAGCTATGTCTATATACATGCTCCTGGTGTTTGAGATGGAGACAGGCATCGCTAGTGCCTGCGTCCTCTCCTCTGGAGTGCTGGTTCTCTTGGTGATCGTGACGCACTCCCTGGTCAAAGCTTGCCACGCCACCAAGCACTACCGTGGAGACCACCACCCCGACACGCTGTACCGGAACGAGCATGGCAGCAGCCCCCCTGACCCCCGGCCCTGTGAGGTGCTCACCTCAGCGGGGGACAAGCCTCGGAGGCACCGCGGACAGTCCTACCTCCCCGGGCAGTTCTCCTACCCGCCCTGCGCTGACCCCAAGCAGCAGCAGCAGCAGTACTCTCCCCCAAGCGGCCCCCAGAGCCACGCCAGCGATAAGGACGGCTACAGCAGCGGGGGGAGCGTCCCTCGCATGCACAGGACACTGTCCACAGAGTCAGGCATCCTGCAGACCCAGACTAAACCCTGGAACGGCATCAACAACGAGATGAGAAGCGTGCTGGCCCGGAAGTCAGGTGCCTCCAGTAAGGATTCCACGCTGGTGTGACTCTGAAGGTGTGTGCGTGGTGGGGGGTGGGTGGAGGTCTTCTCTGGCTGTGGATAGGCTGGCTGAACTCGGCCCTGAGTACAACGGCTTACTGGCATGTTACCTTGGTGAGACAATGCACCCTCAGACTCGGTGACAGTGGTCACCCTGGTAACCATGGCCAACTTCTATAGGCTTATATGTGAAGTATGTGATGGATAAAACACTGTTTTGCTGTGTGTTTTTGTTACTTAAAAAATGATTTCAGCTGTTTATATCGTTACACTCGTTACAGGCGAACACTTGTAGAAGATATCACACTTAAAATGATGGAGGTATGAGTAGATTGTAGAGTCAGTGAGGCACACACTTTGAAACACACAAATATGGACTAATATTGAATATTAAACAAAACATATTTCTCTTAACCGATAAACAGTGTAAAGAGCTTCCAGCTCTATCCAGCTGTAATGCTGCACAAAGTGATTCTCCACTGTAAATGACCAATCAATGCTTCGAAACACTAAGTGGTTTGTCGAAAACACACTGGAAACACACTGCCAAAAGTCTAATTAGTCTGCATACTTGTTCAGAACAAACTCTGGAATAAAATTATTCATTCATTCAAATAATGACATATAATTGTGTGAAATGAAAAATAAAATAAATCTGAGGTGAGCACAAAACAACACACTTTAAAAAAGTTGCCTAATTCCTGAGTGACGGCTATTGGTCATATGATGAGGTCATTTCTGTTCATCTTTCTTGAAATGTCCAGGAAGCGTGGATCATTCTTCCTGTCTAAGAAAAGCTTGGGGTGCCTTTTGCTGCGGAACTACTAACCTTGGAGAGAGGGGGTCAGAGGTCATGAGGAAGTGCTATGGGGATGTGGTGGGACTGCGTGAGCGCCGGGAGGCCGGGCAGCATCATGCAGGCTGCATGCACGACAGGGTGAAAGGTGAAAGGGGGAGGAGGGGGGGAAAGGGGGAGACAAAATAAAAATGAGAAATTAAAATCCGGGTTGATGTAAGAATGTTGAAGCATGAGTTGGACTAGTACAGTGAGTGTTTGTGCAGGATTCAATCTGGGATGATTTTGCCCAAACAAAGACCCAAAATACCCCCCCTCCTCCCCCAAAAATATGAAAATTTGGAAACCGAAGCCCATGCCTTGTAATAAAAAAACTGTTTATATGTATTAAGTCTTAAGCGGTGGAAGGTGTGGACAGTGGATGTGTTTGAAAGGTGCTGTCTGCAGTGGGGGTTCTCTGTTTGAAACAGAGGTTTCTACTGCCCCCTACCTGCGTCCTTGGGTATTGCTGATCTGCTCCTTCATGCTGATGGCTTGACGAAGGAGGCTGTCGATGCTTTTAAAATACAAGCTGCTGTTTGTCATGCTTCTTACAGCGCTGGAAATACATGGATAAAACAAGTGTTATCGTACAGCAAATGTAACAGTTAAAACTGAATAATTAAACGTGAAGAAAATGTCTAAGGGGACGTTTAGGAAAATGCAGTCTGTTTTTACACAAACATGAAAACATGCATATTCATACAACTGAAATCTCCCATCTACACGTGTGAAATGCTTGCATAGACTTAAAACACATTATGATCATAAATAAATAATAAATAATGTTATCTTTACCTGCATGCATATTCCACAGTGTAAATGGCTCCTTGACTCTGCTCTTCCCAGCTCTGCATGTCTGTCTGTACATCAACAGAAATGACTTTATTAATCACTGGTAAGAGGGGCTGTCAGCTGTGATAAAGAACCACATCAAGCTTCTTAATCATAACTGAACAAGATAAACTTATATACAAACAGACACCTTTGTGACAGTTAGTTTAGATCATATTTAATACTTACTTTGTGTTGCACTAATTCAGGTAAAGACCTTCTGACGTGTTCCTGCAGGCGATAAAGAGCCACGGATGGTTCGTTGGCCAACACGTACATACTCTCTGTAAACTTGTCAGTCACTGCAATAATAAAACACTCATCAGTATTTATATATATAGATAACATGTATCTCGATCTTATTGATGACAAGTAAACAGATATATCTAACTGCTGCTACAAATCAGAGATACTGTACCAGACCTAAAGATTCATTCATCATATTTGTTTACCTCGTTTGACTTTCACTTGCATTTCCTGATCCTCCATATTCCACACAAACTGGCACTTATTAATATAGCAATATGTTGTTTGTAAAAGCGTTGTTGTTGATATACAAGTTGGATAAAAACAGCCTTTATTTTCCACTGTTTACATTGTGTCAGGGTAAAACTACAGTAAGCAACTTCCGGGTGTTCTGATTTCAACATAAAAGTCACAAGTTATTTGAACTTCAGAAGCACAGTTTGTTTCTGTGATTTGAACGAATAAAATGCAAGTGGTAAGATAATAAGATCAATAAATATATTTTACACTCAATTCAAAAGCTAGGGATCGTTCTAGGACTTATTATTATGCTCTTATTTTGTGGCCAAACTAGCAAAAGCGGAAATGCCTCTAAAAGTGACTTCCTTGTTATTAATAGTTACACCTAGAACAAACCGGGTCAAACGGTGCTTGGATTTAATTGTTCCGACCCAGTTGCACCTCAACAATATGGAGGCTACTAATATTATATTGTCACGTTAACGTTTTATGTTATATAGGGATAGATGTATCAAACTTCACTTTAAGTCTACGCAGATAATTTTTGAATTTTATTGAACTAAAAATAATAATATAAAAATTGAATTGCATCATGGGAATTTATATAAAATTACTTTCAGTTTGATCTCAGGAAGTTAGAGGAAATAATGCCTGCGTTATTTGATTACATTTCTCACTGAACATACCTGCATTCATGGCGATTTAAGTGAAGGAATTTAAGGTAACAAACAATTATTTAACTTTATTGATTGCTTAGCTTAAGTAAATATATATATATATATATATATATATATATATATATATATATATCTTAAGTACTTATCTGTTATGCATTAGATCATAGTGCATGCGTATAATTGCTGTTCACAGGCTTTCAAATTTTACAAACAGGTAACTTGGCTGATAATCTGTTTTCTTTAGATCACTAAGAAGATGGAGGAAAGATATGCTGAAAATGAGCTTGCAGTGCCTGTTGAACTATGCTTTCCTTATGGTATGACTACTTAAAGTTTAACCCCCACTGCTGTAATTTAGCAGTACAAAAAAATACTGTGTGATATTTCTTAATATTGACCAGTGATCTGACTCACATTTATAAAATATTACAGCATTGCAGTTATTCCCTTTCCAAAACTCCCCACAGGAAATGTAAACAGTGCTTAAAAATGTTCTCCTTATTCTTGTGTGGTGGCAGAAAGCACTGACATGGTTGAGGAGAGTTTGCTGAAATACTCCACCACTCTGACCAACAGGCAGCGTGGGAACGAGGTCACGGTCCAACCTGCTACTTTGGATGGTAACCTGGCAACCTGGCTCTATCCCAAACACCTGTTAGGGCACCTGTTAACACAGGATCTGATTGAAGTGAAATGCAGTATTTTATCACTTTATTCATTATAACAATAGACTGATCCCTTCGACAGCTTTGTCAATTCACCAGCTGGCAGCCCAGGGAGAAGTGTCACAGGTGGCCACACATTTAAACAGAGGTGAGTCAGATCATTACAGCACCTGTACACAGGTGTTTCCTCAGGTCTAATGACTAGACCAAGGTCTATTCTGTCTCTGATCCCTGTAGCTACCATCTTAAAAATGCTCATTCAACCAGGGTTCTAACCAACCTGACTTATTCTTATCAATCACTGACTGTCAGGTAAAGGATCAGGCAGCTTCCTGATAACACTGCTTGCTGTGCATCTGCAGATTTCTCTCTCCTGAACAGCCGGGATGAACGAGGTTACACTCCTCTCATGTGGGCGGCGGCATTCGGAGAGAAAGCAGTGGTGGACTTCCTCATGGAGAAGGTCAGAGAAAGAACAACAACATATTCGGGAGAATTCTAGAAGTTTCAGTAAGAATTCTACAGTTCAAGAGCATCTTGAACTGACAGGGTAGAATTTACGGGCTGAATCTCTTAGGATACTGCTGGTCTGCATGACTGACCAGGGGCTTCAGGGTCGTGTTTTTGCTCTTGTGCCACAGGGGGCAGATCCCAGAGCCCTAGCCTGGGAGAGGGAGAGCGCCCTGACCCTGGCCAGCTCTGGAGGCTATGCCGACATCGTCAAACGTCTTCTAGAGCACGGCGTAGACATCAACGCTTATGACTGGGTAGAGCGTTACAACTGTCATTCATAGAACGTATACGGTAGCTAAACACATGCCGATAATCTACTTTGGCATGAGTGAAGGATTTTGAGTTAACGTTCCTGAAGTCAAATAGCTCAATGCATTTCATGGAAATGTGCTGTTTTTGTGTTTGATACTTGTTACTCCAGAACGGTGGCACTCCTCTGCTGTATGCTGTGAGAGGTAACCATGTTAGGTGTGTGCAGGCCCTCTTAGGTACGTTCCTTTAACTATTTCATACTAACTACTAGCCTGCACTAATAGACTACAACATGGCTTTCATGACAGGAGCTAATGTGACGTCATCTTTGTTTCTCAGATAAAGGTGCAGATCTGACCATGGAGGCAGATTCTGGATACAGTCCCATGGCTCTGGCTGTGGCACTGGGACACAAAAATGGTTGGTATCACTGCAGATCTGGAGAACAGGTTAGGGGAATAGTTATAGTTATAGCCCTGCTCTTAATCCTGTTCATGTGTGGGTGTTTTTTGTTGTTGTAGTCCAGAAGGTGTTGGGCGATCATATTCTGAAGCTCCTGTAACAAGGAACCAGTCAGTCAGGAGATTCTCAGGGACGTGGAGCTCCACAGAGACAGGCTTCCTGTCAGGCTGTTTCTGAGACCAGGAGTCGAAAGGTCAAGGATCAAAGTTGTATTTATTAACAGCCATGAACTGTGGTTCCTTAGTGATGTTGCATTCCTTAATAATGTACAGTGTTCAGTGCTGAATGTTTCAGAGAAGTTTATTACTGTTAAGTCTTGTGTTCTACTTAGTTCATTCTGCTGCATTTGAATGGTCTGAGGGCCGAGCAATTAAGTGACCCTGCAGCTGTAAAGTTATATTTTGTAAACAAAAGCACAATTTAACATCAATTAAGCTTGAAAACCAAAAACATGCATTTTTATAATCAATAAATTTGTCTGAGTTGGCGTACATTTTGCAAGGCACAGTGTCTGCGTCATAATCTTTCCCAATTGAAAGATGTAATTAAACTCAACACTTTGAAAAAATAATCCTGACATTGAGTCTGTGCAAGAGGTCTCTTGTTCAAGAAATAAAAAGGTGACGATCTTATCCAGGTCATATTGGTTCTCTCTCCTGTGTCAGTTCATGGGTAGAGCCCCTTAGGTCCTGAGCCCCTGTGGTCCTGTTCCCCTGTTCCTCTCCGTCTCCCACCCTACATGGTCCCAGGAACGTTACGAAACCTTCTCCCCAAGGACGTCTAAGGAATAAACAATAATTCTGCCGAAAAAGTCGGCACTGTTCTCAAACACTATTTTTATCTTGTGTACCGCTGGGGCCTCTCCAATGGGAAAGCTGTGGGTGGGGAGTTAAGGACAGGATAAGCAAGGCAGTAATGACAGAAGCCTGCAGGATAATATTGTTTGAAGACAAATCTGTTACTACACAAACTAAGCACACACCACCTGAATTGGCAGAACTGTTTATCATTTAAATGTGTATTTAATCTCCTGTAGGTGCAGTGAGTACGCTGTAAAGGATATCTGCATGGAATTGTCGTCTTCGGGATAAAAATCACAGATTTTGGAGAAGCTCCCACCTTTTGGAGATCCTGTGAAAACATGAAGTTACTGTGTGTTTAGTACTGGTTATACATGGATGCACTCCAGAGATAAGAGTCACTATAGCCCACGATGGTTAACTCTATTAACCCTTATAACCAGTATTGTTGAGCCTACCTTCAATTCTACATGTTTTTCCAGAAAATCCTCCTTGAAACTGCAGCCTCAGTTGGGACACCTGGACAAGCTGGGGAAACTCCAAGGCCACCCACTGGACATCCCCCTATAATAAGTTATTAATAACTCTGTCCGTGTTTGTGGCCATGAGAAACACACTAACATCCACTTCAGCGGGGATATTTACCTGATCAGAATTCCAACATGTTTCCTCGTTGTTATCGAACATGTATTTCTTCCCAAATTGCTTAACGTCTCTGTTCAAAACCGAGCTTACTCTGGAGAGGGGGACAGTGAATGATCATCAGTTCTTAAACTCTGTCAAACTGCGACCAAGACTAAATCAAAAGCACGCAAAAGATAGAAACAAAAATGCATAAACTGTACTTTGTAGTGGCATTCTTACAATCACGTGTGTTTACATTTAACTAACTATATTTCCAAACCTGCTCTGTGTTTCCTCGCAGATTAAGGAGGAAGCCATGCTGCCTGCACTGAGGGCAAGCTGCCGTATTTCACTTCAGAAAAAGTCTAACCTTTTACGACAGTAGTGGCAGGTGTTTGTGCGTGTTTATTCTATAATTCTCTCCACTAGATGACAATGTTGTTCATGTATCCGTCAACCTTTCGTTACCTTTCGCTGCAAATATTTTCCGCAGTTTTATCAGCTGTGGACAAAACAAACATTGTTTCATAAAGATAAGCGGTAAGACCAGACCTCCAACAATTGTTTAAAAAAAGTATTTATATATTTTTCCAACAGCCCACTACATGTCCTGACCTTAATATCCAAACATGTTCTGTTTTACCCATATTTGGCAATGTTATCAAGCTGAAGCATATCATGTTGTTGTATGATCCTACATAACGGTGGTATTGTGTTCACATACTAAATGAAGTAGTTCTGGACCTTCCTGCCTCTAGGGTTTTGTCCTCAGGCCAAAAAGTAAAAAAGGTCAAATCTGAGCTGTATTCATGCAAACGTTTGCATGTGTAAACGAGAAGGTAAGAAACGCACTAGATAGGCCTACATTGACCTGTTAACACACAGTCAATGACATTATGCAAAATATTGCAACCGAACAGAGAATGTACATGATCATATAGCAAAGTAAAATGACAAAATGCCAGTAACATTTCCATTTCTAGCTGGTCACAAAGCTTTTGTCTAGCTGTCAGCAGGTAAGGAGAGGAGGGGAGGGAGGGGAGGCAGGGAGGTGGGTGGTGGGTGGGTTGTTATGGTAGATCATTTCAGATGGACCTCATGCTGAGATTCAGACACAGTGTTCTCGCCTTCTGCGGATAATCAATACGTCTGAACCAGATGGAACGTCCCTCTGTGAAAATTGCGATTGGGAGGTTTGGGGTTAAAACAGCTGCTGTCACAGCTACCCTACACCCCTCAGCATCACCGCATCACCACGGCGACCGAAACACAAGGTGTTTGGTCAGTTAAAGGATAATGTGTGATTGATGGAGTGCAGTTGGTCGTGCGTGTACGTGTGTGTGTGAGGTGTGTGGGAGAGAGAGAGAGAGGATGGGGGAACGGGGATTAGTGGATTTTGAACGGAGGATGCTGTAGTGCAGAGCAAGGATGGACAAAGAATGAAAATACATTCTGCAAAGTGTTCAGGTTGTAGGAGAAGTTAGTGGCTGGTAAATGCAGGATGCAACTGACGCAGATAGACGAAGGGTGTTGAGGGTCTCTTGACCTGTCAATTGACGAATGGAGGTAAACAAGCAATGCCTGGCCTGTGGGCCAAGTGTGAGCTGTTCCCAGGGTTATGAGCAGTGGGCCTTTGTGCAGATTACCCTGATGAAGCAGGTCATTAATCGTGAGCAGGATGAGGACCTGGAACGGCAGGAAATAGATCTAGGTCTTCACGGTAGCCTCCACAAACACCAGAGTAACTCCCCACCCTGACAGTTTCAATGAACTAACCTTGTTTGCGGATGTGCTACATAAAACTCAGCCTGGAGACCTGAATCCCAAAGAGGGACGATAGTGGCGTCTTATGGTCTGCTGGCCAAGGTTGGCGACACCGTGAGGCTGTTGAAATGGGTTGTAGACAGTCTGCCCTTGATCTGACGAGACTCCACTTTCTTTATGGGAATTCCTTCCAGCTGAAGTTAATTGTCACTGAAAGATGTCGTTAATGTTACAACTCTACAGTCTAATTTCTCAGAGCCATAGATTCATCTGTATTACAACCCGGAGAAATAAAGGGGAAAGTGAGTGAGATCATGTTGTAAATGTGATCGTAAATCAATTTGGTTTAGTGACAACATTCCATGCGCTTTGAGGCTCCATTCATTCTAATAATGCTGGAAGTGGGCACGGGAGCGAGGCGCATCTGTCCGCTGCTGGAGCAATTAGCGGTGGCTTGGAGAATCCGTTCCGTTTCCTGGCAAAGGCGCTCCTCTCATTTTCGCAGGTTGAATTATCCACGCTGCAATGCGAGTGAGGTTCCTTAATAAAGTCATTAAGAAGCAAAGCATTTTCACAATATGCTCCACTGCCTTCATTACGGAGCACAATCACTTGTCATTCATTTGATTACAACAACCAGGCAGGTATGTCGAATTTTGACTGCCCGACCCCCCCCCCCCCCCCCCCAATGGAATGTGTGTGTTTGTGTATTTGTGTGTGTGGTGTGTGTTTGTGCTTGTATACACACATACACATGAAGATGATATGCCCTTCCTTTCAAAGAAGCACCCATCCATTCTTCCTCCAGGCAGCCACGTCTGCATTCACAGCTCCAAATTACAGAGTGAGATTGATGGACAGGTAGGGCTTCACTGTGCTCTCTAATTGCCTATTGAAGACTACAAGGCAGAGTGGAACACTGTTCCCAGTGGAGGCAGCTTGAACCAGACACAACAAAGACACGAATAACACAATATTGCCACTGAACTGAATGAGAATAGGTGTATAGCTGGTGCAGGAGATTGATTTTCAGATCCAGCGTTCGGCTCGGCGGTAATTTCTTCCCCGTCTTTCCTCTGAGTAATAGCCACCTGCTGTGTATAGCCTGCGTCCGATAAGGATCTGATCTGTGAAAATGTTTATCTGCAGCTGACCGCACTGGAATCAGTCAGGAAGAAATATGAACGGCTGGTTTTGGTTTCGTATGCGCCAGGGTTCGATGGAGAAGCGAAAAAACAGGAAGTAGGAGTGGAGATGAACCTTGAGTTTCCCTTGGTGCCCATGTCTGGTTCAGGCTGCTGCCATCGTCTGCATGTGTGGATGAGTCGCTCTGGATAAGATCCTCTGATACGTGACTAAAGTAAACTGTAGGAGGAACAAGCATGTCCAGCAGACCTACAGCAGATTGTATCAGTGCTGGGTCGCTGAGGATCTTCACAATGGAACAGTGCCCACAAGGCTCACTGTAATTGACTGTAAATCTATCGGGTGTGTTACTTTAGCTTTCAGACCGCTGGACGGGGGGGGTGGGTCACTGAAGGTGTGTGTGTCTGTGTTTACCAATTGCGTCCAGTCTAGCCAATCGGCTATTAAACCTCAGATCCTGTTTTGTCCTAGAAGGTCCTTCATCACGGTTAATCCCCTCACTTCTCACCAAATATTCTGCCGTTTGAGAATGACAGGAGATTCATGTAGCCATTGTCCTCTGTTCTTCAGACAGTCTGTATCTCAATGCTCCCTCTTCTCAGCCAGACTCTCCATTTCTCTCCATACTTTATCACTGTCTCCATTCATACAGCTTGTTTTATGTACTAACACAGTATACATTTCCTCAAAATCTTTTTACCATTGACTGAAACCCTCATATGGAGTTTAGGAGGAAAGCATCGCCTCTAGAGAGAGTTTAGCGTGATGATCTGTTGTCAGTCCTTTGTTAGCATTGAAGAACGTTACCATGACGCTTGAGAGAGATCAGAACTGCTCTGAGCCAGACGAGGATCTACTGTGATCTCCTACCGCTCTGACTCAGTGAGACATCTGCAAGTGTCTGCAAGTAGGAATGTGTGTGTGTGTGTGTGTGTGGAACCATCAGACCAGAAACCAGAATATCATTTATAATTCACCACACGATGGACAAGTAAAATAACCGACTATTTTAGAAATGAATCAACACCAACTTATTTGGTATATGTTCCCATGTGACCCATTTTTAAATGTCAGACCAACGTTTTCAATCGGTTCCCATATTGATCCCTCCCTATGTGGTAATTGTACGGTGTCTGTAGCAGACCTTTCCACAGCTAGCTCCTCCTGTGTAAGCAGCCATATCTGGAGGGGCGGCTGGTTGACCTTGATTGCTGCCAGGTGTTCGAGCGCTCCACTCCACCTAATTGGTTCTAATTGGTCCAGGCAGGGCCAGGCATCAGACAAGCTCTTCTCTAGACCTCCAAGGTGGCAAGAACATGTAGGATGGCCCCTTAATCAGACCCCTAGCCCTTCACTTCTGCAGTGTGTGTAAATACAGAGATGTGTGTGTGTGCTGGGTGTATGGATGTATGGTGTATGTGTGTGTGGTGTGAATGTGTGTGTTGTGTGTATGATTGGTGTGTTGGGGGGTCTGGTGTTGACAGGGTGGAGTGTATTAGGCTTGAGCTGCAGTGTTAGGGGGGGTAGGCAGCCTAGCTCTTTAATCTGTCCAGGCAGCTCAGTAATTGGTGGCTGGTGTGAAGAGAACAATGTCTGAAAACACAAGCATGAAGCTGGGGGAGAGGGGGAGAGGGAGATGGAGAGGGGAGGGGGAGAGGGGAGGGGGAGAGGGGGTAGGGGAGAGAGGGAGAGGGGAGAGGGAGATGGAGAGAGAGGGGGAGGGAAAGAGACAGAGTGGGAGATGGAGAGAGAGGGAGAGAGAGACAGAGAGAGAGAGAGGAGGAGAGAGAAATAGTAAGATAGTGAGAGGGAAATAATGTTTGAGAAAGTGTGTGTGTGTGTGTGTATGTGTGTCTCAGGGAGAAAGTGAACGAACAAAGGAGGTGTGTGTGTACTGTAAGTGTGTGCGCGTGTGAAGGGGGGAAGGTGAATGCATAAAACGGATGCTGACTTTGTGTGTGTGTGTGTGTTGGAGTGTGGGATAGGGGGAGGTGACCCACTGGTGGTGTGTGTGTGTAGGTGTGCATGGTGAAGGGATTGTGAGGACACCGTATAGTGGGGGCGGCCAGGGGGGGTTAGAGGGGGGTTGGGGGGAGGGGCTTCTGGAGCTCCCCAGTCAGCCAGAATGGCGACGTCATTGTCTGGGCCGATTCACCGGGTCCCCCCATCTATTCATGCATTCAATCTGGTCAAATCCAATTGAGCTGGGGTCTGAATGGCTTCCAATCACTGCTGTAAGTGCTCCCAATTTCCATTCAAATGTAGTTCAAACTCTTTTTACTCTGAATCTCATCCCATCGGCCTCATGATGTGGTCCTTCCTCCCCCTGCCTGCTTCCTGTCAGCTCAGGAAGATCTGCCCCCCCCCCCCCCCCCCCCCCCCCCCCCCCCCCCCCGGCCAGCTGCTGCTCTCACTGTCAATCTGGCCCTCAGAAATGTAAGACGCAGGATGTCTTGTCAAGTACTGTTGGCAGAATCATGGCTCTTAACTGCTGTCACTCACTCTACGATGCTATAAAGTCTGTTTTTTTCTACGATGCTATAATGTGTCTCACTCTACAAAGCTATCGTTTATCACACTTTATAATGCTATAATGTCTCTCTCTCTCTACAACACTATAATATGTGTTTCTGATGCTATAATGTCTCTCTCTCTCTGCGATGCCAAAACGTGAAGCAGTATAGGCGATGTAACAAACCGAAACAGAGTATTATGTTTGAGTTCATGAAGTCAGTCAGAAAGCATTTTCAGTTGAACCTCACAGGTGACACATTCCGTGGAACAGCGGGAAAAGCTGTCAGAGCGTTTCAGATCTTGTGATGTCACTTCGTGTAGACCTCGTGTACCTGAAGAAGCGGCAGGTTTTCTTTTTTTATTGTGGAGCTGACTCAGAAAACTGCCATCTTCCTGCAGCTTCCTGCACTGGGGGGAAGCGATCCATCATCCCGCTCCCTGAAAACCACTTTTAAAGGAAGGACGGAAAAAGGAGAATCGCTCAAACACCTATAATAACATGTTAACCCTCCGTGTGTAAATCATGACGATCCCACACTCAGCAGGGAAGAACAGGGGACATTAGTCAGGTAAGGGGGGGGGGGTAGGAGGGCTTACAGAACACCGATGCTCCATCAGGGCAGAATACCCTTTCCAGTACCTTCGGCAAGTCCTAATGAACCTTCCTCTGTCAGCAAGCGAATGAACGATCCATCTGAGCAAGTAGTTCTCTGTGATCCATCTCTCTCTGGTCCTCTAGCAGGCCTCAGGACAGTTTTCTGCCCCCTCTCCGCTCACCCAGACCAGGGATGAGGGAAGGAAGGAAGACCTGATGTGGATTAGTACTGGACCGTAGATCTGATTTAATTACTCAATGAAGTACATGTACATATTTTGAGGAGAATTAAGCCGAACCATTACACAATGTAAATAATTCATTCATTTGCTGGTGTCAACGTTGAAATAGCGACAATAGTATTTTCTGTATGTTACTTGATTGAATGACTTCAGTTGGTATTCTGTTATACTCTTTCAACCGCCTGTTATTTCTACACAGAAAGCTTTGTGTGGAGGCTTTTACTGGAAGAGAGTGTTTTTGCAGTCAGTGTTTGTGAACTAGGCCAGTTAGTCTGGCCTGCACATTTTGGGGTTGGATAAGGATTCCTCAACACTAGTCGGATCAGTGGTTTGGAAAAAGGTCGCGTTGCGGAATACTGCGATGCGGAATGAGGGAAGTGAATCGGAAACCCAGGCCTTAATCTGTGCTGCGTTAAAGCATGGGTGAGTGTTCAGGGTGCTGGGCTGTGTGTTTATGTGTGTTGTTTTTGTGCATTTACGTGTGTGCGCTTGTGTTCTTGTCTAGTGCCTGAGTGCTCGGTGTGTGTGTGTGTGCGCGTGTGTGTGTCCATCCATTAAAGCGTGACCTATTCTTTTGCTTCTCCGCTTGTTTTCTCTGATACTGGGTTCCTCATCTGCAGCTCAGCGATGCGGCTCTCCTGATTAGGGCCGTGATTCCGCTCCTGCGGACACACAGTCAGTGAGATTTACATGATGTGAGCAGATTGGATTATTCCTGCGTCTTCTTCTCCTGCCCACAGAACGGCCTTATGGGTTAAAAACAATCAGGATGTGACACGTTATCTGGTGACGGTAGACAGCAAGCGATGCCTTCTAGCTTCTAGGAGCGCTTGTCTCTCTGGCATCACGTCTCATTCACACTCTGATTTGGAATGAACCCGCTTGTTGAAAAGGGGGAGATTACATTTGCAGATCTCCTCTGAATGTATGTGTTGATGCACAGTAGGCCTGATAGCCTTGATAGTCCCAG
The DNA here is from genome assembly GCA_030340685.1 of Protosalanx chinensis. NCBI lineage: Eukaryota > Metazoa > Chordata > Actinopteri > Osmeriformes > Salangidae > Protosalanx > Protosalanx chinensis. Next base: position 7,025,332 of record CM059340.1, read on the forward strand.
TTACCTCATTGCTGTGTTTCCCTCCTCACAGTCTTGTCAGGACCAGTGCTGTTTCTCCTCAGTTTGACGGTTGTAATGTTCGTCTGGTGTATTTGCTTGCCATTATTCTACCAGTCCTGCAGTGTACAGCACCTCTATAGGATTACTTTACCTTTTAATAGGTAGGAAACCAAGCACAGTCATATATCACTGTCAGCCTGGACTGGAGGTACAGTGGAAATATGATTCAGTTCCTCTGCAGAATGTATTAATTATTTCTTTTTCTTACAAAGCATAAACCTAAAGTGGTCTAGAATCACTTTATTCCTTTTTTATGTGCGTTAGCAAACTCTGGGTTTAACAGAAATGTCCCAAAAATGTGTCTTGACACGCAATTTGTCAAATAGCGAGAACTTTATGTTACATTTTCAACCTGGTCTTTCACACACAGGAGGGTAATTAGATTGAGGAGGATTAACTTGGTGCATTTCAGGTCTACTTAGGTGATGGTTGTGAATAAGATTACCTAAATGGATTAAATTTACACCCTGAAAAATTCCTGCAGCTACGGGTTCATCTGGATTATCGGAGACTCAGACCACCAAACCACGTCCTTCCCACAGGAAGGACAATTCTCCTAAACTTTAATGAGTTCACACATTGTGTCATTGAAGATTAACCAAAAGAATGAGAGAGAGAAAAAAAATGAATTAACCAGTGTCTCGCTATTCCCTCTAAGTCATGCCCAGTGGCTCTGTGATCAGTGAGCAGTATATTAGACCCCATCACAGCCCAGGCTTGTTTGCACCTCTGGGGAGCGCCGCTGTGAGGGTGAGCTTCCAAGGTCCAACCCTCCACGCCTCTCATCTGGAGTGGGCTTAGACTGGGTACATGAAAACCAACCTCTCATTAACACAGGAGCCCCTGCCTCTCCTCTCTCTGCCTCTCCTCTCTCTGCCTCTCCTCTCTCTGCCTCTCCTCTCCCCTGCCTCTCCTCTCTCTGCCTCTCCTCTCTCTGCCTCTCCTCTCCCCTGCCTCTCCTCTCTCTGCCTCTCCTCTCTCTGCCTCTCCTCTCCCCTGCCTCTCCTCTCTCTGCCTCTCCTCTCCCCTGCCTCTCCTCTCTCTGCCTCTCCTCTCTCTGCCTCTCCTCTCCCCTGCCTCTCCTCTCTCTGCCTCTCCTCTCTCTGCCTCTCCTCTCTCTGCCTCTCCTCTCCCCTGCCTCTCCTCTCTCTGCCTCTCCTCTCTCTGCCTCTCCTCTCTCTGCCTCTCCTCTCCCCTGCCTCTCCTCTCTCTGCCTCTCCTCTCTCTGCCTCTCCTCTCCCCTGCCTCTCCTCTCTCTGCTCTCTCTCTGCCTCTCCTCTCTCTGCCTCTCCTCTCTCTGCCTCTCCTCTCTCTGCCTCTCTCTCTCTGCCTCTCCTCTCTCTGCCTCTCCTCTCCCCTGCCTCTCCTCTCTCTGCCTCTCCTCTCCCCTGCCTCTCCTCTCTCTGCCTCTCCTCTCCCTGCCTCTCCTCTCCCCTGCCTCTCCTCTCTCTGCCTCTCCGCTCTCTGCCTCTCCGCTCTCTGCCTCTCCTCTCTCCCACCTCTCCTCTGCCTGTCCCCTGCCTCTCATCTCCCTGCCTCTGCTCTCTGCCTCTCCTCTCTGCTTCTCCTGTCTCTCCTGCCTCTCTCCCCTGCCTCTCCTCTCCCCTGCCTCTGCTGTGCTCTAGCTGATCCCATGGGAACGCACCTCGTTCACACTGCCATGCAGATCGCCACCCAATCAGCAGATTGAGCTTTTATTGGTGCTCCTATATTACAGTGGCTTTTATGCTAGCTCACTGGCCAGTCTGTTTAAATAATATAGATTCTAAAGAGGGTTTAAATCAGGGCTTGGAGGATCATCAGCTGGGATGGGGCTCGGCTGTGGCAGTCTCAGTTCAGTGTGCATGAACGTGTGTGTGTTGCTGTGTGGATGTATGTGTGTAAACAGTGTGTGTGTGCTTCCATGTCATTTTGCATCTATGTAGCGCTTCATACATAAATGCATGTGTGCTGACAGGAACAAATGGCCCAGGTGTGGAGAGGTAACAGAGGGAGGATCCTGACAGGGATGTGGGGACTGTGAGGGTCTTATTAACCCCTCAGTTCAACTCTCGGCTTCACGAACAGGATTAGGAACTGCTGAGCCAGAAAGCTTCAGTCTGCCTCTTTTCTTTTTTTTTAAAGGAGAGCAGCATACCCTTTATTCTACCCCTCCCCCCCCTCCCCTCCACACCCACACCCCCATCACCTCACCCCCTGCACCCCCTCCTCCTCTGGTGTCTTAGTTTTGTAGACCTGGGAGGGACGGAGTGAGCGGGAGAAGGGCGGAGGGGGGGGGACGAAGAGAGAGAAAGATTGGAAGTGTAAAGGGGGTGACACGAGAGATGAGTGAGAGGAAGGTAGAGAGAAGGAGGGAGGGAGCGAGGCGAAATCCTGTTGTGTACCTCCTTAATCATCTCCTTCCTCAGCTTCAAACAGCGCAGCGTCGTGCGAGATGGGAGATGACATCCAGAAAGAGAATTCATCCATAACTTCAAATCGCGTCTAACAATAAGATGTGTACCAGTAAAGAAATTAAGAAGCCAGCGAGGTAATCTGACGAGGAGCTGTAGAGGGAGAAACCTGTCATCTTAAGAGTGCCAATTAGTGCCGTCAAGTCAACAAGTTACTTCCAAGGAGGTAAACAAACTACGGATGAAGACAATCAACGTCCCCAGATTTCCCCGCTTAGTTTTCCCAGAAAGCATTGCAAAGAAGGAAGCACCAAATGATATTCACCTTTAAAAAATATATATTATTCTTTCGCTCGCCAGACAGCGTTTTGTTCAAAGGAATCATCGCTCTAATTACCCCCAGCGGTGAAGCCAATTAAGAATTTAAACTCAATTCAGTTGTTGATGGGGAGGTTTTCTTCTTGCGAAGGTGTACAGGAAATCCTGCAGAGAGTAAAGTGTGGCTGTTTTAAGCACGAATGGTTCTTTGTATAATTATGTATCCTCACAGAATGGATGGAGGGAAGGAGAGAGGGAGGGATGGGAAGGAGAGAGGGAGGGATGGGAAGGAGAGAGGGAGGGATGGGAAGGAGAGAGGGAGGGATGGGAAGGAGAGAGGGAGGGATGGAAAGGAGAGAGGGAGAGATGGAAAGCCTGAAGTTAAATCATGACCAACATCTAACCTGTAGGATCACCACAGACTCCTAAGCATGAGTCAAGAACATATTTTGAACATTTCAGTAAAAGAAACCGTATCATTTTGGATGCCAGTTACTTATTACTTTAGAATCACCTTGGCTTCACGCTCCTAAGTGCTAGCAATTTCGTCGTCCATCTATTTAACCTTGAATGTGACATTCTGTGGTGAATGTGATAATCCTCATCCTTCAGAACATGTTATATTAATGCCAGAGCTCTACCCAGACCACAGACTTCCAGTCTTTCATATTTAAGTGTTCTGAAGACTTTTTTAAATTTGCAAACTGTCTCAAATAATAGTCCTGTCTTAAAAACTATGGAGTGAATGGATGCTAAAGGCAGTTTGTGAAAAGCCTAAAGATATTGACTGTAGTCAGGGAAAATCAGCATGAGTCAGAGGATGTTGAAAGGGAGAGAGAGAGAGAGAGAGAGAGAGCGAAGGGAGAGAGAAAGGAGAGAGAGAAGGGAGAGAAGAGAAGGAGAGAGAGAGAGAAGGGAGAGAGAGAAGGGAGAGAGAGAAGGGAGAGAGAGAAGGGAGAGAGAGAAGGGAGAGAGAGAGAGAAGGGGAGAGAGAAGGGAGAGAGAGGGTAACGAGAGAAAGAGAACTCAAGCTAAATTATATGGATGAGATAATTGCAGATTCGAAACAGAAATAAATGAAAAGCGGAGGGGTGGGGAAAAAATGTTTCTCGTTTTAATGAGCTTCGCAGCTGGACTCGTTGGGTTGAAATGCGCCTCCCTGCCCTAAAATCATCCGTTAAAAAAAGGGAAAAACAAATATGGCCCCCAAGCAGGGAAGACATTGTGATGTGGCCTCTGAGCCTTGATTACAGAGGGGCGTATTGAGAGTGTTGAGGGCTTCCTGTCAGCAGGCAGATCACTTCTGCTGTCTGGTTGCAGAGTATTAGCTGTCTGGTGGCCAAGCATTACTGACAGCAGAGCCTCCTTATCCACTAGCTGGACTCT